>CM043701.1:25662316-26242316 GCA_023935145.1 Bretschneidera sinensis
AATTGATTATTGTTATTCGTTGAATGGCTAGAATTATTTTCAACAGAGGCAACAATTCTCAAGTTTATATACTCTCATTGTGCCAGGAATATTTGTTGGTGGTGTCTATGTGATTCACTTCTATCCAACAGAAAGAGAAAAATCTGCCATTGAAGGAAAACCTTGTCCTGATTGCGGCTACCAAAAAGGAAAACACCTTGAAGTTGTGAAAACCTGTCTTGATTGCTTTCTCACAAAAGGGAAAAGCAGCTTCCTCCCTGCTGGCACTTCAATATATCGGTGCGAATATCAAGTAGTATCTTGTAGACCAGCTGAAGAAGTTGTAAAGACAGCCTACGATCTCCTCTCGACAAATGGTTTTGGAAAGTATAACCTTGTCGTCAACAACTGTGAGGAATTTGCAACATTCTGCAAGACAGGTACTCGTCGTAGTGCACAGGTAGAACAGATAATGATCAGGCCGCAGATGGTTGTCGGCCTGGCAGCTGCTTCGGTTATTACTACAATCGTGAACTTTGCTAAGAGGAAGACACAGCGAAAATGAAAAAGATAACAGATTAACGAGTCCTCGGCTCCTTGTACTCCTATTTGCAGCGGTTACATGTTTGTTTCTTCCAAAAAATTGGGTGTAGTACAGGCTGGGACTTGGGACTTTACAGTGTTTTTTTTTTCTTAAGCCAATAAAATAAGTGAAATCAATAAATATATGCTTTGTTTTTTTTTTTGTTTTGTTTTTTTTATAAAAAAATTAAGCTATTAAAACAACATATCACTTTAATTACTTTTCTTGATATGTTTTACGGAGTACATATTATAAAAGATTTAAGTATTCCACACGTACTTATAATTCTGAGCATTATACATTTCAAAGGTTTTTCTTCGAATTCTCGAAGAAGTAATAATTCTCAAGGTTGTGTTTTTAATTTCATGGTTGAGTTTTTTCAGAGATAATTTTAGATAGATAAATAGTATTTAGGAGCAGTGTGGACGGGTTGGGTTGTACATGGACCAAGTTAGAAATCAATTTTAACCCAATCCATAATATAATAATTTTCTTAACTCTAACCACTACAACAGAATTGGTATATGCCGGCGCTTCAATTTCGGCGCTTTCCACAAACGCCGCAATATAATAATCGCCTGCACTTGTTTTGTGGCGCTTTAGCGCCGCAATATACAAAGAACATATCCCGGCGCTTTGAAACATTGGAATATGAAATGGGTTTCGAGCATATACCGGCGCTTGCGAAAGCGCCGGTATATGCTCGAAACCCATTTCATATTCTGGCGCTTCAAAGCGCCGGTATTTGGCCGGTATATGCTCGAAACCCATTTCATATTCTGGCGCTTCAAAGCGCCGGTATTTGGTAATCAGTATATACTGGCGCTTAAAAGCGCTGAAATATGGCAATGGGCATATTCCGGCGCTTTTAAGCGCCGGTAATTTCCAATATATATAATATAGCGCTAGATTTTCCCCCCAAAATTTTTCTTCTGCGCGCCCTTCTCTCCACCGCCCCGTTCTCCCAAAAAATTTTCCCTGCTCCGCCCTTAGCTCCACCACGCCGTTTCTCCCAAAATTTGCATCCCTTCTACGAGCTCCCCCGGTGAGTTTCATCTCTCTTGTGTTCTTTTTTTTCCTTTGTTTTTCTCTCTTGCGCTTAACTTCCAGTGGGTCAGAGGCATTTGTTAGTTTCATCTTCTCCTGTTTCGTTGTCTTTGTTTGTATTTGGAGTTTAATGCGTTTATTGAGTGGATGAGTTCCTTAATTTTCCTCTTAGTTAGACTTCGATTTTACCAGCTTCGGTTTTTAGTTTTAATACTTTCTCTTTGTTATTTTGGGGGAATTTTGAGAATTAGTGTGGTTTGGATTCAGTCTATGTTATATCTTCATTTATGTTGAGATCTTCTTAAGCTAATGGGTTTTAATTCTTTGTGGTTTCTTTAGGAATTTATGCTTATGCTGTTACTGCAAGTTTCTATGTACTGTTTTCAACGTTTGAATTCCCAATTTGGTCCTTTCTTTTTTCTTGTATTCTTGAATTTCAAAGAAAGACATATTAATTTCAACGAAACCGAAGCTCGTGTTCTTTTTTTCCTTTGTGTTATTTTTTTCCTTTGTTGTTCTCTCTTGAGAACAAGACTACACTGGTGATTTGATTAAATTTAGTAGGGTTTGGTGGGTTACAATGAAACAGGAGAAGAATTTTTCAGGTGAATAATTTTGGTGCTGTATCTAAGCTGAGAAGAAATAGTATTGGCTGATCTGTTAAATGTTTAGGGAGTTCTTACACTGTGCTTGTGATGCTTGTTACCACCATGGTATGGTCGTTTATTGGTTTAGTGTTTTTCATGATGAGTTCCTAAATTTTCTTGTTTTTATTTTTTGATAAATGATGAGTTCCTTATTGGTTTAATGTATTTTGTTAGTTGGAAACTATTATTAAACCTTTTTATGCTGTTAAAAAGAAAACTAAATTCTTAGCTTAAATTTGTTCAATCAGACCAAGACTGTAACTTGTTCTATATAACCCCTTTGAAACATTGAAAATACTTTCTTTTAAGTTAGTTATCATCTGCTTGTATGAGTTATATTGCAATTTCAAATGTTGCCCGAAACAAAGTTTTGATTAGACCATGTTGTATTATAATGCATTTAAATATTAAAAAAAAGATTGACTTGTGTATTAATTTTTCTTTTAATTGCTTCTTTATATCTATATTTCTTTTAAAATGACAACTAATCTTAGCCTTCTCAACATCATGCATTTAAATAATAATGATTATGCTAATTTAAATAATTTTTAGAATTAATAATTATCTTGATAATAATACGATTATATATGAATATTAATATTAAAATGTCTTATTATATCGTAATAGTATTATTATGATCATATATATTATAATGTTTATTATTATTTTATTTCTACTTATTATATTAGTTTTTAATTATTCTTATACTTAATAAGGTTATTATTATAATATAATAATTATTAACAAAATAATAATTATATAATTTCATATTTAGTAATAATATGTAGTATTATTTAAATAAAAATAATATGTTATTATTTTCATAAATTATTATAATAAAATGAAATTAGTAATAATCATATTTTAGTAATAGTAATAATAATAAATATTTATAATAAATTACTATAAAATCATACAATTATTATAAATACTTATACATATATTTATTATCATTATTATTGTATTATTATTATTATTTTTTCAATAATTTTTATGTTACTAATTTATATTAAGACTGTAATAATTATTAATATTAATAATTTGCTGAGACCAATTGCCAACATGAGTTTGTATCAATTTGTTGTTATCAATTTCAGTTCATCCACTTACCAATCAAATCGAAGTTTGTGATTATGCATACTTTTGCCAAAAATATTATAATACTGACTTGATTAACATTGTTTTAGGAAAGTCTATTGGTGTCATCTAAAAATGGATAAAAGTTGTATAGATAAACCGAGGTCGAGTAAAGCCTATATGGATAGTGTTGCAAACTTCATTAGATTTGCGTGTCAGAAAGCTTGTGCTCGTGGTAGTATTGTTTGTCCATGTAGGAGATGTGGTAATTGTTATTCATTCGAACCAGAAATTGTTCAGGAGCATCCATTGTATATTGGGTTTAGTCCCGGTTACACCGAGTGGGTTTTTCATGGGGAGAAAGTCTCTCGTATAGACCACTCTCACACTAGTTCACAACCTACTAGTGTTCCAGGTGGCTTCACGGGACGAGATGACGTGTTGGGTTTGCTCCGAGGTGTCTTCCAGGTTACTTATGAAAACTCAAACAATGAACCGTTAAGTTTAGGAATCGAAGTGGGGTCTTTAAATGAGCATGGTGAAGAGCAACAGGCTCATGGTAGGTTTGAGTTCAATAATTGTGGTGATCCTTCAGACAACGACTATCCAGTTCGTTCTGCTATTGATGAGACGACTCAGTATCTCAACTTGATGAAAGATTACGATACTGAACTTTATTCGGGTTGTCAGAATTTCACAAAGTTAAGTTTCATGTTATATTTACTACACCTCAAATGTTTGAATGGGTGGTCTGACAAATCTCTGACTATGTTGCTTGAGTTTATCAACATGGCATTTCCGATGTGTGCACCATTGCCATCAAATTATTATAAAGCCATGAAGATTATCAAAGGATTGGGTCTTGGGTATGAGAAGATTCATGTTTGTCGTAATGACTGCACACTGTATTGGAGTGAGCATTTGAATGATGAATTTTGTCATGCGTGTGGCGTGGCACGGTGGGTTAAAAACACAGTTGATGTTGAGGATTCGTTGAATGAGATGGATGGTCAATCGAAAAAGAAAAATCCAGCTAAGGTATTGCATTATTTTCTGCTAATACCGAGATTGAAGAGGATATATATGTCATCTAAAATGGCTTCGTTGATGAGATGGCATGACAAAGATCTGACAAAGGATGAGATTTTAAGACACCTTGTGGATGGATTAGCCTGGAATGAATTGGATAGATTGTATCCTGATTTTGCAGCTGATCCTCGGAGTGTTAGGCTTGACTTAGCTAGTGACGTGTTCAATCCCTTTCGAACAATGAGTTCAACCTATAACACATGGCCCGTTCTTTTAGTCCCATACAACTTGCCATCGTGGCTTTGCATGAAGCAAACATCCTTCATCCTTTCAATGGTGATTCCTGGTGAGAGAAGCCCCGGTAATGATATTGATATCTTTTTGCAGCCTCTAATTGAAGAGTTGAAACAATTATGGGATGGTGTTGATGCGTCCACCAATCAAAGCTTTAAGCTTTGTACTTCTCTTCTTTAGACCATTAATGATTTTTCAGCCTATGCAAACTTATCTAGTTGGAGCACCAAGGGGGGGTTGCTTGTCCATGTTGTGGGGAATCTACGCATTCTGTATGGTTAAAGCATGGGGGAAAGTTTTGCTATATGGGTCATCGTCGATGGTTAGCAGAAAACCATGAGTTTCGTTTTCAAAAGGATCAGTTTGATGGCACCATAGAGTTGGGATATGCTCTTGTTCCACCGTCTGGGCACGATGTTTTAAGAAAACTAAAGGGTGGAAACTATAGCTATGGTAAAACCTCGAAGCCTTCTAAGAAGAGGGTAAGAGAGGATGTTTGTGCCTCTACGGGGCAAGTGCTAGTGGATGAAGTTGATAACCTTTTTGAGGGTGTGGACGATTTTTTTGAAAATGTTGATAATGAGGATATTCCCATGAATGAGGGAGTTGTAGATACGGTGTGGAAAAAAAGAAGCATATTTTTTGAGTTACCATATTGGAAAGACAATCTATTGCGTCATAATTTAGATATGATGCATATAGAGAAGAATGTATGTGATAATTTGATTGGAACAATATTGAATATAGATGGTAAGACTATAGATAATAAGAAGGCACGCCGCGATCTCGGGGAAATTGGTATTAGGAAAGACCTCCATTTAGTTGTTCTTCCTAATGGAAAAGATCACTCGCCTCCAACATGCTACACTATGTCCACGAAGGAGAAGCAAAATTTCTTGATAGTTTTGGCAAATCTTAAAGTTCCTGATGGGTATGTATCAAACATCTCGAGATGTGTCAACCTAAAGGATCGTAAGCTGTTAAACTTAAAGAGTCATGATGGTCACATATTAATGCAAGAAATCCTTCCGATTGCCTTAAGAGCATCTTTGCCTCGACATGTTCTAGCAGTTGTGTCTGATTTATCATCATTTTTCAAAGCTTTATGCTCTAAAGCCCTTGATCCCCATGAGCTTGACTTATTGGAGTCGCGTGTTGCTTTGTCACTCTGCCATTTGGAGAAAGTATTCCACCCGGGTTTCTTTACCATTATGGTTTATCTTATCATTCACTTAGCCTCCGAGGCTAGACTTGGGGGTCCCGTACACTACAGGTGGATGTATCTTGTTGAGAGGTTAGATGTTCAAAGCTATTTTGTGCACTTTTGTTTTTTGTTATATATTGGATGCTTAATTAATCTTTAATTTTTTGGCTTCACAAGGTATTTAGTGCGCTTAAAATCTTACGTACGTAATAGAAGTTGACCCGAGGGGTCAATTGCTGAAGGGTACAATGGGGAAGAGTGTCTAACATATTGCTCCCAATACTTCAAAGGTGTTGAGACAAGATTCAACCATCCCCAAAGGAACAACGATACTGTAAATTTTTTGGATGAATACATATTTTCCTCTGGTGGACGGATAATGGGAAAGATTGTGAGTGTTGAGCTCGATGACATGTCATTGGCTCATTATGTGTTGCTCCATAATGATAAACTTTCTGACCTTCGTAGGTTAGTATCAATAAAGGAACTTAATATGGTATCATGTGTTTAAACTGAGTTTTTATTACTTGTTATTAGCACTGTGATGGCTAACAATTACATAAAAACATCAATTATTGCAGCTCATTTTTGGTTGCTCAAAGGTTAACCAACCATTCCAATCTACTAATACAAAGTCTCGAACAAAAGTGGTTGGTTGAGAAATTTCCCTCATGGCTTATGAGGCAGGTTAGGCATAATAACAAGAGTCTTCGATTTCTAACTGTGTTATAAATAAAACATTGAATGTTGTTGTCTCATATTAATTGTTGGAAAATGTTTAGGTGCCATGGACAGTGGATAACGATTATTCAGATGAACTAATTGCCTTTGCTCGGGGTCCGAATAATGTTATTAGGAGATTCAATGGATTCAACATCAACGGCTTTAAATTCCACACAAAGGAACGTGAGAGGTGTAGACGATCTCAAAATTCGGGAGTTATGGTTGAAGCGGATGATAAAATGTATTATGGTGTGCTCAACGATATCGTCGAGCTGGATTACTATGGGACGTTTAAGATTGTGTTGTGCCATTGTGATTGGGTGGATATTAATTCACCCAGGGGTTTAAAGAAAGATGCAAGTGGTTGCATTCTTGTGAACTTGAATTGGTTAATACACACTGGTCAGTTATTGAAGGATGACCCGTTTGTACTTTCATCTCAAGCGAAACAAGTGTTTTATGTGCAAGACCCAACAATGAAGGAATGGTATCATGTTGTGATCACGAAGCCAAGGGACCTATATGAAATGGGAGGGGGGGGAAGGCAGGAAGAGGATGATGACACTTACAATCAGTGCATGCCTTCTAATGTAGTGGTAGACGATCAATTAGATTGTATCTCAACTTGGGCTAGGATGGATATTGACGAAGATAGC
Source organism: Bretschneidera sinensis (assembly GCA_023935145.1). Lineage (NCBI taxonomy): Eukaryota > Viridiplantae > Streptophyta > Magnoliopsida > Brassicales > Akaniaceae > Bretschneidera > Bretschneidera sinensis. Next base: position 25,669,556 of record CM043701.1, read on the forward strand.
AACTAGTCTTATGTGCATTTCCGTGTAATTATATTTGGATGTGTATTTATGTGATGGACATGTGTGTCAATGAGTTTTGTAAGGTTTTATTGTAATCTATCGGGTTACTGTTGCTTTGTATCACACTGAACAAGAGTCCTGAACTTTTTTGCGTACAATTTGTGGAATGCTACTTTAGACTGTCGTAAATTTCTGTTTTGGTTGTATCATTGATTATTGCTTGTTTTTTAAATCCAATTTGAATCACTTATTTGTTCATAACTTCTCAGGTACTCAGAAGATATTGATTGCTGTATTTGCTGCGACCCCTTGACCATTCCAATCTTTCAGGTGTGGTTCTTCTAATTCTTGTTAACTTTTAATGTATTTTTGATAGTGTGATATATAATCATTTTAATGTTTTTATCTTTACAGATTGCAAGATATATAGGTCAAAAAATATCCCTCCATTGGTTAGAGATAACATGTCAAACCAGTATGGAGCTGAGTCTTCACACCATCAAGAAGATATTCACCATGAGCATGAGTATCACCTTGATGATGATCATGACTAGCAAAATGATTCTGAGACTGATCCAATAATATCGGGAAGTGAGCACAGTGATAGTGAACAATACGAGATAATTGGTAATTTTGTATTAGAATACATTCTATCTATAACTAGTTTGATACCACATTGTTATACTAATTATATAATTTATGTTTTCAATGTATAGATTCTGAAGGGAGGGTGAGAAGGCAGACACGTGTCCTGAGAACCTCACAAGTGTGGTCCCTTGAACGTGGGGAAAAAATTGTGGTACACTTCAATGCACGTCATCAACCTATTAAGAAAGGTAGCCAAATGTTAAGTAGCTGGTTAGGCAAGGTAGCGAAGAGAGGGAACCTTTGTCCGCTTAATTACACGGATTGGAAGAAGGTCCCTTCTAGCTACAAGAAGGACCTTGTTACATTGTTCGGGTAAGTAACAACTTAATAACCATTGATTGCCTCCAATCACTTTTTTTGTTTTTATTTATTCGTGGTGTTGTGCATGCATAATCCCTAACACCAATAATGCTTATTTGACATCGATTTCCTTTCTGTGTGGTAGAGGAAGTTCCATTACCCTACGATTGAGGCGATAAACAACATTTTGTTGAGGATGATAGGGAAAAAATGGAGGGACTACCGATATGTGCTGAAAAAGGACTACGAGAGGAACAAAACAAAACAACAAGTTTTGAGCAATGATGTTCCAAAAGGCGTAGATCAAGACTAGTAGAAGCAACTGGTAAACTACTGGTTCTCTGACCAGAGTGAGGTTGTTTTAAGACAATAATTTCCTTTGGATTCTCATTGTTTCTATTTTTCTATTAATGACTGATTATTCAATTGGTTTATTATTGGTGTAGAAATATTCGACTATAGGGACAGTGGCACGTGAAAGACAACAATGTCCTCACACGTCTGGTTCAAAGAGTTTTGCTAGACGACGGGATGAATATGTGAGTTAATTTGCTTTATTGATCCAATCTTTCATTTAAGATGTCACTGTCACAATTTGATCTCTTTCCATACATGGTAGGAGATGACACATGGGAATGAGCCACGATGCGTAGAGTTTTTTGCTGAAACTCATAAACGCAAGGATGAGACTTTTATTGATGATGCATCACGAAAATTTATGGTAAGTTGAACATCTTTAAAAATAAGGAAAAAGCTTAATTTTTTTTATTCCTTCCTATTTTCACTTGATGTGGAATGAAAGAAAGAAGAGAGCCTTCAATTAAGTAAAGAAATATATAGCTTTCATCAAGGAAGGGTGATAAAATATTTTTGACCCAAAAGTTTGATGTTATTATTTTTTTTTAAATGAGGATGACTTCATAGACTTCATTGACATACTCTCTTGTTTTTGTAAATGGTTCTTTTGTTGTGTACACATGTAGTACTCCCTTGGTGCCTTTGGAATACATCTGTTTGGTTCTTGTGCCTTTAGGATTAATCTGTTGGGTAATGTGATCCTGACATATATATTAGAGCTGTGTTTGAAATATGATCTGTTTTCTGCATAGCCTTAATGATCAATAGTTCTTTTTTTAATTACTGATTAGATATAGATCTGAATCTTAGATCAGTAAATGTGTTTGATTGGCAGCAGGTGAGGTTGGGAACTTGATCATGCTTTTCATTTTTTTTCGAACTAGATTTATACTAAAAAAATTATATGTATGGTGAAGATTTTATGTACTAAACAAAGGAAGCTGAATGTATGGTGAAGATTTTATGCTTTGAAGGTAAAAATGATATCCTAGTTACACTTTTGGAGTTGTGCTGATAAAAGTGGGATGATTTTGTATGGTGGTGACCACCGACGAGCATAGATGATACTTTGTTGCTTTGCACATTTTGTCTAAATTAGTTTAAGTACTCTATAGATTTTGTACCAATTTTATTTTATGTATAGATATAAATTTATGGTGGTAAAGTAAGGTTACAGATATAGTCTTTTCTCTTAGATGAATTTGTTTTATCCTCTGTTTCTTTTTTGTTGTTTCCTTGTTAAGTTGTGAATTAGCTACATTGCTTGGATTGTATATTTGTTTTTCTTTTGCAGGAGGCTTTATGAAAAATTAGGGGAAATTCTGCCCGTTTTTCTATAAAATATGATAAACACATTTTATTTTATGTATATTGCACTGTAATTAGCTACTAAATATTCGAAGGAGTTTAATCTTTATTGTTTCGTAATTGTAGGAGACAGCTGAAGCTCGTGCTGCTGAACTTGTTGCAGCTTCAGGATCCTCTGATGCTAGCAATAATTTAGCAATACAAAACGAAGTCTTCACCGAACTTATGGGTGAAGAGAGTTCCAGTCGTGTCCGAGGTCAGGGTTTTGGAGTTACACCCTCTGCTGTGTTTGGACTTTCAGCTCAAATAAGGAATGATATGGGATACCATGGGGCCTATGTTGAAGAGATAAATAGTTTGAGAGCACAAATAGAAGAAAACAATCAACAGCATGTGCAACAAATTCAACAAATAACGGCGAGACACGATGATCAAATAAATAATATGCAATCCCAAATGGATGAGCTAAAGTCTTTAGTATTTGGCTAATAGAGAACCTCATGATTGATTTCGTGATGCTAAAAGAATTTTTCATACTACATTTCCGTTACTTTGTTTTTGTATGAATTTTATATATAAACTATGATTGTATTTTTGTGTGCATAAGACGTTTATGTTGATTGAAGGAATTTTTATGGATGATACATTTTATATATCGAAGAACATTTGCATATAGCATTTTGATATTTAAGTCAAAGTAATGTAAAAACACAATTAAAACCGAAATTCATATTGTGGTGGCAAGAAATTGTATTTTTCGCGGAGCTTTGAAGTGCCGCTATATACCGACGCTTTGAAGTGCCGCTACATACCGACGCTTTGAAGTGCTGCTACATACCGGCGCTTCTAAGTGCCGCTATATACCGGCGCTTCAAAGCTATGCATATTGTGGCGCTTTTTCAAAGCGCCAGTATTTGCGTTTCGACACCACACATTTCGGCACTTGATCCAGCGCTCGCAAAAAGCACCAGAAATTCATATTGCGGCGCTTTTAAGCGCTGGAATATGCAAAAAAAAAGCGCCGGCGCTGACAATTTATCTTGTAGTGAACCCATCCTAACCTATGAAATATTACTTATGCTCTCATGTCCATGGCAGTATGCATGTGGTGCACATATAATTAATTCCATCAAAGTACGAGATGCAAATTATAGTAATTCAAAGTGTGGCGTATAAATTGACATTTGAACTAAAGTACATGATGTATATATAATAGAATTCCCAAACATCAAGTATAATTGTTACATTTCAATTACTGTATTTGTATAATAATCTCTTCAATAAACATTTGTTTATTTTAACTGGGATCCATTTTGTTGATATGAGAAGATTTTTTGACACACTATAATTAAATTTTTTCAAAATCATTTATACTTGAAGACACGCTCAATGATATTATTAAAATTAAAATAAAAACACCTTAGAGTTTGCAAAAATCAAATTATTAAAATAGTCAATGAAGCCTTGATTTAGAGTCTAGCACCGAGACTTTGAGACCTACCATAAGATTTAGGTTCAGTTCTCATCGATAAGTAGGTTATAAGATAGAATTGTATTTTGTCCTTATATCGTGATGAAACCAATGTGTCCCTCTATTTGTATATTATTTTTTTAATAAAAAAATACTAACATAAAATAACTCTCATTTTTACTAAACGAAGTAATAGTAATGATACTCTTTTATAAAGCTCAGCCTGCAGGAGATTTCTTATATTTATGGCTGCCAATAGAAATGTAAATCTTCATTTATTCATTACTAGTATAAGTCGATGGAATACATGTAGTTTTGCAGTGAACAATTAAACATTGCCAGACTAAAAATCTAAAAAGAATTATTCGTCACCGGTCGGAAGCAAACTTAATGCTATATTTGCTATCGAAACATAATACCTCATCTCTTCATTTATGTCAGAAATTGATTTAATGCTAGCCTTTGCTTGCTCCAATTCATCTCTATAATATCCAAGGTGGTCGAACATAACCATGGTGTCGTAGCTTAAGTCGATTCGTTCATCTTTCTTGTCCAGGTCAGGATACATGATTTCGAATGTGTTTACGATATAGTCGTATTCAACATTTGCGCACTTAGTAAGAGCCTAGTTGATATCTTCATTTTCTGCATGCGTACTACGGAAGAATTTCTGTAACTCCTCTGCATAGGCTTTTCCTGACTCGAAAGTAACCTTCATAAGAGCCAAAAGATCATTTTGTGCTGAGACAGCTTTAGGATTGGAGGTGAGAGTTTTCATGCAAAAATTGTTATTAATGGTTTTTCAACATACTTGTGGAATTAATCTGGATGGAAATTCTGGTGCTATCGCCATTGATGCTAAAGGATAAAAGAGAAACAAAGACAAAGAAATTGTTGCAAACATCAAGAAAAATTTTGGAGAAGACATTGTAATTGCTAGAGATCGATGATAGAGGTTTAGTGATGGGTTGTTATTGCTAGGATTATTGTATAGATATATACAAAAAGTCTTGACTATATATGGAAGTATGGGACTACTTAAGGAAGGATTTCAACTTGGGAAAATGTGGATATTGGGGATCCATTTGGTTCTTCTGTTGTTGAGGTTTTTTATTTGTGGATATGATACGCATTAATTCATTTATTTTAGTTAAATATTCATGGGATGTGGTTTGAGTAAAAAAATAAAACCAATTGATTTCTTTATTAGATTAGATGACATATATCTCATTATGAAAAGCACTAACGAGTCACAACAGAGATTCTAAATCTGATTGTTGGATATGGATAATTACTTATTGTATTTGTTGACAAGGTGGTGATATTGTCAGAACAATAATTGTTAACTCTATACTAAAATGATTTTAAAAAAAAATTATATCACGTAATTGCATGATAATTTTCTAATAAGATCATGAATTATATCTCTTTCTTACATTGAGAAAAAGAAGTGTGGATTAGAGTGTGGTATTGTAGTAGGTACTAGGGGACGCAGTGGGGCCTTGATATTATTTTGGAAGCGTGAGTTGGATGTTAAGTTGAGCCATTACTCTGATTTCCATATTGATGAAGTAATTCCAGATGGGGACAAATCAAATCCATGGAGATTTACTTGTTTTTATGACAGATGTTTCCTTACGTATGAGTTTTAAAATCCTCTTTTATGTTCAAAAAGGCAAAGTGATTGGGTATGTGGTGGAGATTTTAATGAAATATAATTTTCCATAGAGAATGAGGGGATGTTAGCTCGGTCAGATGCCCAGATGACTGCATTTTGATAGGTTATTAATGAATGTGGTTTTACAGGCTTAAGATTTAGTGGTCAATGGTTTAGGTGGGCTAACAATCGCGATCCAGAAGTACACGGGCATTAAATAATCGATAGGTTTTTCGGTGCTTCAGAATGGTGTAGGTAAAAAGGGGCTTTGCTTAGCGCCTCACCGCCCCCTGTTCAGCACCTAGGCACTAGGCACACTGATGCACACATGGATAGCTTTTTTCAGCCTCTTGTTAGGTGTGTAGATGCAAGGTTAAAATGCACAGCATCCCTTAGGATTGATGGTACTTCAGAAAGGTTTAAATATGGTTTAAACAAGGTTAAGGTTTAAACAAAGGGTGGAAGAGTGAAGTTCAGCATGTTAAAGGAGTGCAAATAAGTGTGCGCGGCACTTTGGAGCATGGCAAAGGAAGGCACACTAGTGTGTGCGCACCAGTGTGCGTACAGCTGTGTGAAGGGCATCATCAGTGTGCGCCGCAGTGCTCCTTTTCCAGTGCTGCACTGCCTAGCAAGAAGGTAGTTTGATGGAGGGCAGTGCCGCACCGCTCCTTCACCAGCGCTACACCGCCCAGCAAAGAGGTAAAAAGAGGCTTTGCCTAGCGCCTCACCGCCCCCTGTTCAGCACCTAGGCGCTAGACACATTGATGCACACATGGACAGCTTGTTTCAGCCTCTTGTTAGGTGTATAGATGCAAGATTAAAATGCACAATATCACTTAGAATTGATGGAGGGCCATGGTTGAGTGGTCATCAAGATCTAAGGGTGGAGAATGAAGCTCAAGATTGGACAAGAAGTGGTGCACTATATAAAGGGTCACTTAGGTTCAATCTCAAGAATGTGACACACAAGAACAATGTGATGTAACTTATGAGACATGTGTGTGAATGAGAGAATTATGTGAGAGTGCAAAGACACAGACATACAAGAGGGACTCATTGTAGGGACGCTGGTTGTAAAGAAGAGAGAGTAGTATAGAATTGATAGAAAACATTGTAATAGGTCTATCACTTTCTTGTTCTCTTCTTGGTTTCTTCAAGAACTTGAGATTTCTTGGAGAAGGTTGCTGAATTGTAAAGAACCATTGATTTAGTGTAGAGAGTTCAGAGGAACTCACGGGGATGTAGGCACATTGCCGAACCTCGATAACAAATTGCTTGTGTTCTTTTCTTTCTTGCTTTCGATTGCTGTATTTCTTTCTACAAGTCATTCTAGACTTGGGTGTTTAGAAGATCACCACCTAGGCATCTTGTGAAAGTGATTTTCAATAGTGGTATCAGAGCCGGAAGAGCTTTGGAAAGTCAGGTATCGGAGTAAGAACAAAAGGTATTGGAGCAAGACTCCAAGGGTCAACTTCTTGGGTGATTCAAGAATGGAGTTAAGATCTATATCTGAAACTCATTATAAGTAGGGATGTTATTTTTAATGAATTATTATTTCCCTACTTAGAGCTGCAAGGACTAGTGAGCAAACCAGTTTGGTTCTTGTGGAGCATAGCAGCAAAGAGAATTCAGTTCAGGTAGAGCAAAGAAGGCAAGAGGGTTCAGACCAGGTAGAGCCCATTGATGAATGCCAAGCTCAGGACACTTATAAGGACGTTGAACTAGAAGTTGATGATGACAGGAGTCGAAAGGACTATCTGCTCACAAGAGACCGGGAAAGAAGGCTGGTCGGACCACCTTCAAGATATGGGTTTGCAGATGCTGCGGATGCAGCAGCTCTTTGGACAGAAGGAGAGATGAGTGAACAAAAGACTTACATTGATACAATAGGATGTAAGGATTCACCAAGATGGAAGCTAGCTATGGAGGAAGAAATGGATTATTTGAGGGAGAACAACTTCTGGGAATTGGTGCACATTCTGGGAAATCAGAGAGTTGTGGATTATAAGTGGACTTACAAGATCAAAGAAGGGTACCCTCCAGGAGATGAAGTCCGAAATAAGGCTAGGCTGGTGGCGAATGGGTTCACAAGAAGAAAAAATATAGATTTCAAAGAAATTTTCTCACCTGGACACAAGGTGGAGAAGATGGTGAGCATCCTCATCTATGTCATTGATGTGCTATTGGTTCAGAACAACATGAAGAGGATGGAAAGGTTTACATCTCAACTCAGTGAAGAGTTCGAGAGGAAGGATCTCAGCCTTACACAAAAGATCATTGGGATGTGTATAATCCAAGAAAATGAGAGAAACTAGTTAAGGGTTTCTTGAGCAATTGGTGTTCTCAGTAGATTTGTGAGTAATCCCGGAAAGAAGCATTGGCTTGGGATGAAGTGGTTGATGAGGTATTTGAAGGCTCAGTGGTAGCCAGTGGTAGCACTCATAACAAGCGGGGCAGAGTACATAGCGGCTATGGAAGCCATAAAGGAGGCTATGGGGTGTAAAGGGTTGTTGGACGAGAGGGAGGACCTAAAAGAGCAGGTGGTGGTGTCTTTGGATAGCCAAAGTGTATGGTACTTGTGGAGAAATCCGGTGTTCCATGAGGGGATGAAGCATATGGATGTTCGGTATCATTACATTCCGAAAAATGGTACGAAAGGATGCATTCATGCTGACAAGAAGACCACGGAGGAAAGTCCTGCAGATTTAGGCACCAAGGTTATACCTCTAAGAAGGTCCAGTCATTGCCTTGGACTTCTTAGGAATGGAGTCAGTTGATTGATGACTCAAGATGAGTTTGGATCCTGAAGTTCTTTGCACAATGGTTCCAGTTTAAACGCTTAGACAAAGGTAGAGATTGTTGGTATTTGTATAAAGTTTAAACATGGTTTAAACAAGGTTAAGTTTTAAACAAAAGGTGGAACAGTAAAGTTCAGCATGTTAAAGGAGTACACAAAAGTGTGTGTGGCACTTTGAAGCAAGGCAAAGGAAGGCACACTAGTGTGTTCGCTTCAGCACACAAGCTGGAAAATGTGTGCGCACTAGTGTGCGCACAGCTGTGTGAAGGGCAGCATCAGTGTGCGCACCGCCTAGCAAGAAGGTAGTTTGATGGAGGGCAGCGCCGCATTGCTCCTTCACCAGCAACGTACCACCCAGCAAGGAGGTAAAAAGGGGCTTTGCCTAGCGCCTCATCGCCCCCTGTTCAACACCTAGGCACTAGGCACACTGATGCACACATGGATAGCTTGTTTTAGCCTCTTGTTAGGTGGGTAGTTGCAAGGTTAAAATGCACAGCATCCCTTAGGATAGATGGAGGGCCATGGACAATCAGTTAGAGGATATTGTATGTGGTTATTTATAAGACATTTTCAGTCATCTCAGCCTAATTGATTAACTAGTGATTTGCCAAATCATTTATACTTGAAGACATGCTCAATGATATTATTAAAATAAAAATAAAAACACCTTAGAGTTTGCAAAAATCAAATTATTAAAATAGTCAATGAAGCCTTGATTCAAAGACTAGCACCGAGACTTTGAGACCTACCATAAGATTTAGGTTCAATTCTCATCGATAAGTAGGTTATAAGATAGAATTGTAATTTGTCCTTATATCGTGATGAAACCAATGTGTCCCTTTATTTGTATATTATTGTTTTAATAAAAAAATACTAATATAAAATAACTCTCATTTTTACTAAACAAAGTAATAGTAATGATACTCTTTTATAAAGCTCAGCCTGCTGCAGATTTATTATATTTATGGCTGCCAATCGAAACGTAAATATTCATTTATTCATTACTAGTATAAGTCGATGGAATACATGCAATTTTGCAGTGAATAATTAAACATTGCCAAACTAAAAGTCTAAAAAGAATTATTCCTCGCCGGTCGGAAGCAAACTTAATGCTATATTTGCTATCGAAATATAATACCTCATCTCTTCATTTCTGTCCGAAATTGATTTAATGCTAGCCTTTGCTTGCTCCAATTCATCTCTACAATATCCAAGGTGGGCGAACATAACCATGGTGTCGTAGCTTAAGTCGATTCGTTCATCTTTCTTATCCAGGTCAGGAGACACGATTTCGAATGTGTTTACGATATAGCCGTATTCAACATTTGCGCACTTAGTAAGAGCCTGCTTGATATCGTCATTTTCTGCATGCGTACTACAGAAGAATTTCTGCGACTCCTCTGTGTAGGCTTTTCCTAACTCAAAAGTAACCTTTGTAAGAGCCAAAAGATCATTTTGTGCTGAGACAGCTTTAGGATTGGAGGTGAGAGTTTTCATGCAAAAATCGTTATTAATGGTTTGTCCACATACTTGTGGAATTAATCCGGATGGAAATTCTGGTGCTCTTGCCATTGATGCTAAAGGATAAAAGAGAAACAAAGGCAAAGAAATTGTTGCAAACATCAAGAAAGAATTTGGAGAAGACATTGTAATTGCTAGAGATCGATGAATAGAGGTTTAGTGATGGGTTGTTATTGCTAGGATTATTGTATAGATATATACAAAAAGTCTTGACTATATATGGAAGTATAGGACTACTTAAGGAAGGATTTCAACTTGAGAAACTGTGGGTATTGGGGATCCATTTGTTTCTTTTGTTGTTGACTTTTTTTATTTGTGGATATGATTCACATTAATTCATTTATTTTAGTTAAATATTCATGGGATGTGGTTTGAGTAGAAAAATAAAACAAATTGATTTCTTTCTTAGATTAGATGGCATATATCTCATTATGAAAAGCATTAACGAGTCACAACAGAGATTCCAAATCCGATTGTTGGATATGGATAATTACTTATTGTATTTGTTGACAAGGAGGTGATATTGTCAGAACAATAATTGTTAATTCTATACTAAAATGATTTAAAAAAAAATCATGTAATTGCATGGTAATTTTCTAATAAGATCATGAATTAAATCTCTTTCTTACATTGAGAAAAAGAAGTGTGGATTAGAGTGTGGTATTGTAGTAGGTACTAGGGGACGTAGTGGGGCCTTGACATTATTTTGGAAGAGTGAGTTGGATGTTAAGCTGAGCCATTACTCTAATTTCCATATTGATGAAGTAATTCCGGATGGGGACAGATCAAATCCATGGAGATTTACTTATTTTTATGACAGATGTTTTCTTACGCAATGAGTTTTGGAATCTCCTTTTTATGTTCAAAAAGGCAAAGTGATTGGGTATGTGGTGGAGATTTTAATGAAATATTATTTTCCATAGAGAATGAGGGGACGTTAGCTCGGTCAGATGCCTATATGACTGCATTTTGATAGGTTATTAATGAATGTGGTTTTACAGGCTTAAGATTTAGTGGTCAATGGTTTACGTGGGTTAACAATCTCGATCCAGAAGTATCGTGACATGAAATAATCGATAAGTTTTTTGGTACTTCAGAATGGTGTAGCCTGAAACGGAATTACTTTATCTCTCATTCAATGGTGAGTTATTCAGATCATATTCTTACTGTTTTGGACTTGGATATACTGAAGAAATGTCTGGTGTGGTTGGCAGCTTATGTTGTTTCGGTATGATGATATTTGGGTGAAATATGATAGGTGTAGAAAGATAGTTTATGATTATTGGCAGTCGACGAATGAGGGAAGGGATGTTAGTGATAAAATGAGAAGTATTGGTAGCAATTTGTTCAAATGGGATTATCAAACATTTGGTGTTATGAGGAAGAGGAAGAATGAGTTGAGGAGGCAATTACAAAGGATTTGGGAACAAAGGTTATTGCAGGCTACTTTGATGGAGCAGCTTCAAATTTTTTGGCAGTTGAATGATATGTTAACCTCAGATGAAATTGCATGGAAACAAAGATAGAGAGTTTAATGGTTGAGAGAGAGGGATAAAAATACCTAATTTTTCATCGGAGAGCATATCAATGTTTTCATAAAAACACAATTTATTAGCTACGGGATTCAAATGGGGTTTGGCGAGATGAGGACAATCAGTTAGATGATATTGTATGTGGTTATTTCTAGGACATTTTCAGTCATCTCAGCCTAATTGAATAGCTAATGTTTTGCAAAATCATTTATACTTGAAGACACGCTCAATGATATTATTAAAATTAAAATAAAAACACCTTAGAGTTTGCTAAAATCAAATTATTAAAATAGTCAATGAAGCCTTGCTTCAGAGACTAGCACTGAGACTTTGAGACCTACAATAAGATTTAGGTTCAATTCTCATCGATAAGTAGGTTATAAGATAGAATTGTATTTAGTCCTTATATCGTGATGAAACCAATGTGTCCCTTTATTTGTATATTATTGTTTTAATAAAAAAATACTAATATAAAATAACTCTCACTTTTATTAAACGAAGTAATAGTAATGATACTATTTTATAAAGCTCAACTTACTGGAGATTTATTATATTTATGGCTGCCAATCGAAACGTAAATCTTCATTTATTCAGTACTAGTATAAGTTAATGGAATACATGCAGTTTTGCAGTGAACAATTAAACATTGCCAAACTAAAAATCTAAAAAGAATTATTCGTCGCCGTTCGGAAGCAAACTTAATGCTATATTTGCTATCGAAACATAATACCTCATCTCTTCATTTCTGTCCGAAATTGATTTAATGCTAGCCTTTGCTTGCTCCAATTCATCTCTACAATATCCAAGGTGGTCGAACATAACCATGGTGTCATAGCTTAAGTCGATTCGTTCATCTTTCTTATCCAGGTCAGGATACACAATTTCGAATGTGTTTACGATATAGCCGTATTCAACATTTGCACACTTAGTAAGAGCCTGCTTGATATCTTCGTTTTCTGCATGGGTACTACAGAAGAATTTCTGCGACTCCTCTGCGTAGGCTTTTCCCAACTCGAAAGTAACCTTCGTAAGAGCCAAAAGATCGTTTTGTACTGAGACAGCTTTAGGATTGGAGGTGAGAGTTTTCATGCAAAAATCATTATTAATGGTTTGTCCACATACTTGTGGAATTAATCCGGATGGAAATTCTAGTGCTCTCGCCATTGATGCTAAAGGATAAAAGAGAAACAAAGACAAAGAAATTGTTGCAAACATCAAGAAAGAATTTGGAGAAGACATTGTAATTGCTAGAGATCGATGAATAGAGGTTTAGTGATGGGTTGTTATGGCTAGGATTATTGTATAGATATATACAAAAAATCTTGACTATATATGGAAGTATGAGACTACTTAAGGAAGGATTTCTACTTGGGAAACTGTGGATATTAGGGATCCATTTGGTTCTTATGTTGTTGAGGTTTTTTATTTGTGGATATGATTCGCATTAATTCATTTTTTTGGTTAAATATTCATGGGATGTGGTTTGAGTAGAAAAATAAAACCAATTGATTTCTTTCTTAGATTAGATGGCATATATCTCATTATTAAAAGCACTAACGAGTCACAACAGAGATTCCAAATCCGATTGTTGGATATTGATAATTACTTATTGTATTTGTTGACAAGGTGGTGATATTGTCAGAACAATAATTGTTAACTCTATACTAAAATAATTTCAAAAAAATATATATATATCATGTAATTGCATGGTAATTTTCTAATAAGATCATGAATTATATCTCTTTCTTACATTGAGAAAAAGAAGTGTGGATTAGAGTGTGGTATTGTAGTAGGTACTAGGGGACGTAGTGGGGCCTTGATATTATTTTGGAAGCGTGAGTTGGATGTTAAGCTGAGCCATTACTCTAATTTCCATATTGATGAAGTAATTCCGGATGGGGACAAATCAAATCCGTGGAGATTTACTTGTTTTTATGACAAATGTTTCCTTACACAATGAATTTTGGAATCTCCTTTTATGTTCAAAAAGGCAAAGTGATTGGGTATGTGGTGGAGATTTTAATGAAATATTATTTTCCATAGAGAATGAGGGGACACTAGCTCGGTTAGATGCCCAGATGACTGCATTTTGATAGGTTATTAATGAATGTGGTTTTACAGGCTTAAGATTTAGTGGTCAATGGTTTACGTGGGCTAACAATCGTGATCCAGAAGTACACTGGCATGAAATAATCGATAGGTTTTTTAGTACTTCAGAATGGTGTAGCCTGAAACGGAATTACTTTATCTTTCATTCAATGGTGAGTTATTCAGATCATATTCTTACTGTTTTGGACTTGGATATACTGAAGAAATGTCTGGTGTGGTTGGTGGCCTATGTTGTTTCGGTATGATGATATTTGGGTGAAATATGATAGGTGTGGAAAGATAGTTTATGATTATTGGAAATCGACAAATGAGGGAAGGGATGTTTATGATAAAATGAGAAGTATTGGTAGCAATTTGTTCAAATGGGATTATCAAACATTTGATGTTATGAGGAAGAGGATGAATGAGTTGAGGGGGCAATTACAAAGGATTTGGGAACAAAGGTTATTGCAGGCTACTTTGATGGAGCAGCTTCGAATTTTGTGGCAGTTGAATGATATGTTAACCTCAGATGAAATTGCATGGAAACAAAGATAGAGAGTTTAATGGCTGAGAGAGAGGGATAAAAATACCTCATTTTTCATCAGAGAGCATATCAATGTTTACGTAAAAATACAATTTATTAGCTACGGGATTCAAATGGGGTTTGGCGAGATGAGGACAATCAGTTTGAGGATATTGTATGTGGTTATTTCTAGGACATTTTCAGTCATCTCAGCCTAATTAAATAGCTAATGTTTGGCAAAATCATTTATACTTGAAGACACGCTCAATGATATTATTAAAATTAAAATGAAAACACCTTAGAGTTTGCAAAAATCAAATTATTAAAATACTCAATGATGCCTTGATTCAGAGACTAGCACCGAGACTTTGAGACCTACAATAAGATTTAGGTTCAATTCTCATCGATAAGTAGGTTTAAGATAGAATTGTATTTTGTCCTTATATCGTGATGAAACCAATGTGTCCCTTTATTTGTATATTATTGTTTTAATAAAAAAATATTAATATAAAATAACTCTCATTTTTACTAAAGGAAGTAATAGTAATGATACTCTTTTATAAAGCTCAGCTTGCTGGAGATTTATTATATTTATGGCTGGCAATCGAAACGTAAATCTTCATTTATTCATTACTAGTATAAGTTAATGGAATACATGCAGTTTTGCAGTGAACAATTAAACATTGCCAAACTAAAAATCTAAAAAGAATTATTCGTCGCCGGTCGGAAGCAAACTTAATGCTATATTTGCTATCGAAATATAATACCTCATCTCTTCATTACGGTCCAAAATTGATTTAATGCTAGCCTTTGCTTGCTCCAATTCATCTCTACAATATCCAAGGTGGTCGAACATAACCATGGTGTCATAGCTTAAGTCGATTCGTTCATCTTTCTTGTCCAGGTTAGGATACACAATTTTGAATTTGTTTACGATATAGTCGTATTCAACATTTGCGCACTTAGTAAGAGCCTGCTTGATATCTTCGTTTTCAGCATGCGTACTGCGGAAGAATTTCTGCGACTCCTCTACGTAGGCTTTTCCCAACTCGAAAGTAACCTTCGTTAGAGCCAAAAGATCATTTTATGCTGAGACAGCTTTAGGATTGGAGGTGAGAGTTTTCATTCAAAAATCATTATTAATGGTTTGTCCACATACTTGTGGAATTAATCCGGATGGAAATTCTGGTGCTATCGCCATTGATGCTAAAGGATAAAAGAGAAACAAAGACAAAGAAATTATTGCAAACATCAAAAAAGAATTTGGAGAAGACATTGTAATTGCTAGAGATCAATGAATAGGGGTTTAGTGATGGGTTGTTATTGCTAGGATTATTGTATAGATATATACAAAAAGAGTTGACTATATGTGGAAGTATGGGAGTACTTAAGGAAGGATTTCAACTTGGGAAGCTGTGGATATTGGGGATCCATTTTGTTCTTCTGTCGTTGAGGTTTTTTATTGGTGGATATGATTCGCATTAATTCATTTATTTTAGCTAAATATTCATGGGATGTGGTTTGAGTAGAAAATAAAGCCAATTGATTTCTTTCTTAGATTAGATGGCATATATCTCATTATGAAAAGCACTAACGAGTCACAACAGAGATTCCAAATCCGATTGTTGGATATGGATAATTACTTATTGTATTTGTTGACAAGGTGGTGATATCGTCAGAACAATAATTGTTAACTCTATACTAAAATGATTTTAAAAAAAATTATATCATGTAATTTCATGGTAATTTTCTAATAAGATCATGAATTATATCTCTTTCTTACATTGAGAAAAAGAAGTGTGGATTAGAGTGTGGTATTGTAGTAGGTACTAGGGGACGTAGTGGGGCTTTGACATTATTTTGGAAGCATGAGTTGGATGTTAAGCTGAGCCATTACTCTAATTTCTGTTGGAAATCACCTTGACAAGATGCTCAGGTGGTGTTCTTCCCAACACCCAAGTCTAGAATGACTTATAGAAAGAATTGGAATCGAAAACAGGAACAGAAAATCAAAGAAAGAAAGAAGACAAGCAATTGTTATCGAGGTTCGGCAATGTGCCTACGTCCCCATGAGTTCTTCCGAACTCTCTGAACTAAATCAAATGGTTCTTACAAGTTACAGCAATCCCCTTCAAGAAACCAAGTTCTTGAAGAAACCAAGAAGAAAAGAAAGGAAGAAGATGAAAACTAACAATGATCTCTATCTAATTTAGACTTCTTTCTCTTTTACAACCAGCCTCACTATAAAGAGTCCCTCTTGTGTTTATGTCTCTCACACAATTCTCTCTATGTGTTTACAATTGATCTCACAATGTCAAAAAATTGTGTTGTTGTATATATGAAACATGAGACTAGGAAACCCCTTTTATAGCCATCCACTTCTTGGACATTCTTGTGAATCAATCTCCACCTTTTAATCATATCTCCACTTAATCATGGCCCTCTATCATTTCCCAAGTGATGCTGTGCATTTTGACCTTGCACACATGCACCTAAGAGAGTCCTTATGCATGCTGCCTATGTGTGCTTGGCTTTGCCTAGCACCTAGGTGCTTAACAGGGCATGGTGCGGTGCGGGGCAGAGTGCCTTTGCAGCAGCTTCTGGGCGGTGCGGTGCTGGCCCTGTCCTAGCAGCACCCATGTTGGACAGTGTAGTGCTGGATGGTGAGCAGTGTGGTGTTGGCACTATCCCAGCAGTACCCATGCTGGATGGTACGGTGCTGGATGGCGAGCAGTGCAGTGCTGGTGCACACTGATGCTGCCCAGCAGTGTGCACACTCCATTAGCTTATGTGCAGAAGTGCACATACCAGTGCGCCTAGCCTTACCTTGCTCCAAAGTGATGCACACACATGTGTACAATCTTTTAACTTGCTGAACTTTAGTCCTCCAACTTTGGCTTAGACTTTAACCATCTTCGAACCATGCTTGGACATGTTTGAACCTTAGACAAATACTAACAATCTTTACCTTTGTCTAAGTGTTCAAAAAACCTGAACCATTGTGCAGAGAGCTTCGGGATCTAAACTCATCTTGGGTCATCAATTAACCAACTCTAATCCTAAGTAGTCCAAGGCAATGATTGAACTTACTTAGAGGTAGAACTTTAGTACCCAAATCCGCAGGATTTTCTTCCGTGGCTACCTTGTCCACATGGATGCCTCCTTTCGTAACATTTTCCCAAATGAAATGATACCAAACATCCATGTGTTTTGTCTTCTCATGGAACACCAGATTCTTACACAAGTGCAATGCACTTTGACTATCCGAAAATACCACAATTTGCTCCTCCAGTACCTTCAACTCTTCAAGTAACCCTTTGCACCACATAGCCTCCTTAATGGCCTCCGTAGCTACTATGTACTCAGCCTCGGTTGTTGAGAGTGCTACCACTGGCTGCAACTGAGTCTTCCAACTTACACAACATCCATTTAAATTGAAGAAGTAGGAGGCAATCGATCTATTTTTATCCCGGTCTACTCCATAGTCCGAATCAGCAAAACTCTCAAGGCAGATGGACTTACCTCTCTTCTTATACACCAGCCCTACTTCTGGGCTTCCCTTCAAATACCTCAGCAACCACTTCATCCCAAGCCAATGCTCCTTTCTAGGATTACTCATAAACCTGTTGAGAACACTCATTGCATGGGCAATGTCAGGTCTAGTGCTTACCATGGTGAACATAACATAACCAATCGCACTAGAGTAGCGGACTTTCTCCATTTTCTTCTTCTCCGCCTCTGATCTTGGACATTGATCGCTGGAGAACTTGAAATGACCAGCAAGGGGAACCTTTACTGGTTTGCTATCTTCCATAGAGAATTTAGATATCATATTCTCTATGTAGGAAGTTTGAGAGATCTTCAATCTATTTCTCTCCCTTTCCCGGATGATACACATCCTAAGGATCTTTTGTGAATGGCCAAGATCCTTCATCTCAAACTCCTCATTGAGTTGAGCCTTCAATTTCTTTATCCTCTCCATGCTGCTCCCAACCAGCAACATGTCATCAATATAGATGAGGATGATCACCACTTCCTCAACCTTCTGCCCCTTATAGTACAAGCACGAATCATAGTAGCTCCTCATGAAACCCAAGCTGATTACAAAGGAATCAAACCTCTTATTCCATTGCCGAGGTGATTGCTTCAAGCCATAGAGAGATTTCTTCAATTTGCACACCAACTCTCCCTGCCTTCTTTCCTCATAACCTTCGGGTTGCCTCATGAAAATAGTTTCATTGAGCTCTCCATGTAAGAACGCTATCTTCATATCCATTTGCTCAATTTTCCAATCAAATTGGACCACCAATGCTAACACTATCCGGATCGTCTTGTACTTCACAACTGGTGAGAAGATTTCAGTGAAATCTATGCCTTCCTTTTATGTGAACCCCTTCGCCACCAGCCTAGCTTTGATCTTGTAGAGCCATCTACAATCCACAACTCTTTGTTTTTCTGGTTTGGGCACCAGCTCCCAAGAGTTATTCTTCATCAAAGAGTCCATTTCTTCCTCTATAGCCAGCTGCCACTTTGACGAATCCTTACACTCCATGGCATCTATGTAAGTTTCTGGTTCAACCTCTCCTTCTATCCAAGGAGCTGCTACATTAGCATCCGTAACCCATATCTCAAAGGTGGTCTAACTACCCTCCTTTCCCGGTCTCTTATGAGCTGGTAGTCATTCCAACTTGCTGCATCAACCTCTTTTTGTTCAGCCTCTTCTTGAGTTTTTTGAGCTTGACCTTCATCCAAGGGCTCTACCTGGTCCGAACCCTCTTGCCTCATTTGCTCTACCTGAACTGAGTTCTCCTTGATGCGATGCTCCACAACTTCTGGGCTGGTTTGCTCACTAGCCCCTGCAGGGTTAGTTTTCTCCAAGTAAGGAAATAACAATTCATTAAAAATAACATCCCTATTTATAATCAGTTTCATACCCTTCTTTTCTAAGGACCATAACCTATATCCCTTAACCCTATCACCATATCCTAGAAATACACATTTTCTAGATCTAGGGCTAAGTTTATCCTCCTTTTGATATGCATATGCGGCACACCCAAAAGTCCTAAGGTTGTTTAATTCAGGGGGTTTTCCACTCCATATTTCCATGGGAGTCTTAAACTCTAAAGTTCTAGAGGGTGATCCATTTATCAAGTATGCAGCTATAGCCACAGCTTATCCCCAAAAATATTTTGGTAAACCGGATCCTATTAGCATGCACCTAACCTTTTCCATAAGGGTTTCTATTCATTCTTTCAGCAACTCCATTTTGCTGAGGTGTTTTTACAACCGTCCTATGCTTTAGAATACCATTTAATTCACAGAATTTTTCAAAATCTTTATTGCAAAATTCTAAGCCATTATCGGTTCGTAAAGTCTTAACTACCCTACCCGTTTGAGTTTCTAGCAACTTCTTCCACACAAAAAATTTATTCAGTGCATCCAATTTATTTATAAGCAAATAAACCCACACTCTTCTTGAATAATCATCAATTAAAGACAGAAAGTAAATGCTACCTCCCTGTGTTGGTGTCCTTGCTGGTCCCCAAAGGTCGGAATGAATGTAGTCAAGAATCCCCTTAGACTTGTGCACTCCGGTGTTGAAGCTGACCCGGTGTTGCTTCCCTAGAATGTAACTCTCACAGAAATTCAGTTTCTCTACTTTGTCACCACCAAGTAGACCATCATTGCTAAGAACTTGTAGGCCATTTTCGCTCATGTGTCCCAAGCGAGTGTGCCAAAGGGTTGCCTTGTCCATCTCAGCCATTAAGCTTGCTGCTTGATCATTGATTTCTATCTCTCCAATCATCTCATAGAGTCCATCGTTTCTTGCTGCCTTGATCACTACCAAAGATCCCTTGGCCACCTTGATCTTTCCTCCCTCTACTTTGCATGTATAACCCATGGAATCCAGCTGCCACAATGAGATCAAATTTCTCTTCAAATCTAGAAGATACCTCACATTTCGCAACAACCTTGTGACTCCATAAAACATCCTCAATTGGATGTCTCTAATCCCTCTCACTTGGCAAGAATTGTCATTCCCCAATAAGACCCTTCCATCATTGATCTCTTTGAAATTCTTAAACCATTCCTTGTGAGGGCACATGTGATAAGTGCACCCGGAATCAAGAATCCGTTTTTCGCTGCCTTACCTCCTGCTCACATTTGAGCACACAACAAGCACATCATCTTGCTGTTCTCCTTTGGCAACCGAAGCCTCTCCATTGTTGGTGTGACTTCTCCTCTTATCCTACATCCTCTTCTTGCAATCTTTCTTGAAATGGCCCTCCTTGTTGCAGTAGAAGCATCTCCTTCCCCCTCCAAGTCTTGTCTTGGAATGAGATCTCCCATGATTCTGCCCTCTACCTCTTGATTTCTCACGGTAGTGGCCATGGTTGCTACTGCCATTCCGAGTTGTTGGCCTTCCACTTACGAATAGCCCATCTCCACTTGATGTCTCCTTCATCTTGGCCTTGAAATCATGTGCCCTTATGGCATTGATCACAATCTCCTTTGTCAAAGTATCCCTTCCATACTCAATGGCATTAATCAAGTTATCAAAGCAATCAGGAAGAGAATTTAACAAGATAACAACCAATTGTTCATCCGGAAAAATAACGCTACAGCTATTCAAATCTTGAACTAGCTTATTAAAGACATCAAGATTATCTTGTAACTCTTTACTAGGATCCATTTTAAAAGTAAATTTTTTTTAAGAAGATAAATCTTATTAGGGAGAGTTTTGATAAGAAACAACTCATCTAGTTTCTTCCATATGACAGTCGGATCCTCCGAGTCTCCGTACTCCCTTGTGACACTATCCGATATGTGCAAGAAAATGGTGCTGTAAGCCATCTTCTTCATCTCGGTCCACTGGTCCTCCATGATACTTGCTGGAAAAGCATCATCTTCTCCAATAGCCAAGTCCACTTTCTGTTGCATTAGAACAGCCTTGATCTTCCGCTTCCAAAGGGAAAAGTCTCCATTTCTATCAAATTTCTCAACACAGAAATTTAAAGCCATCTTTTGCGGACAAGATCCCTGATTTATGCACTACCCACAAATGCTTTCTTCAACCTCAAGAACACAGATCGAAGATGAATCTTAACACCGTTCTTGAATCACCCTCAAGAACACGATCAGATCTTAATCTTTATACCGTTCTTGAAGCACCCAAGAAGTTGATCTTTGATCCTTGGAGTTTTAGCTCTGTCACCTTCTTGTTCTTGCTCCGATACCTAGCTGTGCTACTCTGATACCACTGTTGAAAATCACATTGACAAGATGCCCAAGTGGTGATCTTCCAAACACCCAAGTCTAGAATGACTTGTAGAAAGAATTGGAATCGAAAACAGGAACAGAAAATCAAAGAAAGAAAGAAGACAAACAATTGTTATCGAGGTTTGGCAATGTGCCTACGTCCCCATGAGTTCCTCCAAACTCTTTGCACTAAATCAAATGGTTCTTATAAGTTACAAAAATCCCCTTCAAGAAACCAAGTTCTTGAAGAAACCAAGAAGAGAAGAAAGAAAGAAGATGAGAACTAACAATGATATCTATCTAATCTAGACTTCTCTCTCTTTTACAACTAACCTCACTACAAAGAGTCCCTCTTGTGTTTATGTCTCTCACACAATTCTCTCTATATGTTTACAATTGATCTCACAATGTCACAAACTTGTGTTGTTGTATATATGAAACATGAGGCTAAGAAACCTTTTTTATAGCCATCCATTTCTTGGACATTCTTGTGAATCAATCTCCACCCTTTGATCATGATTTTCACTTAATCATGGCCCTCCATCACTTCCCAAGTGATGCTGTGCATTTTGACCTTGCATACACGCACCTAAGAGAGTCCTTATACATGCTGCCTATGTGTGCTTGACTTTGCCTAGCACCTAGGCGCTCAATAGGGCAAGGTGCGGTGCTGGGCAGAGTGCCTTTGCAACAGCTTTTAGGAGGTGCGGTGCTGAATGGTGAGCGGTGTAGTGCAGGCCCTATCCCAGTAGCACCCATGCTGGACGGTGCGGTGTTGGATGGTGAGCGGTGTGTTGCTGGTGCACACTGATGCTGCCCAGCAGTGGGCACACTCCATCAGCTTGTGTGCAGAAGTGCACACACCAGTGCATCTAGCCTTACCTTGCTCTAAAGTGATGCACATACATGTTTGCAGTCTTCTAACTTGCTGAACTTTAATCCTCCAACTTTGGTTTAGACTTTAACCATCTTTGAACCATGCTTAGACATGTTTGAACCTTAGACAAATACCAACAATTTCCATATTGATGAAGTAATTTCGGATGGGGATAAATCAAATCCGTGGAGATTTACTTGTTTTTATGATAGATGTTTCCTTAGGCAATGAGTTTTGGAATCTCATTTTATGTTCAAAAAGGCAAAGTGATTGGGTATGTGGTGGAGATTTTAATGAAAAATTATTTTCCATAGAGAATGAGGGGATGTAAGCTTGGTCAGATGCCCAGATGATTGCATTTTGACAGGTTATTAATGAATGTGGTTTTATAGGCTTAAGATTTAGTGGTCAATGGTTTACGTGGGCTAATAATCGCGATCCAGAAGTACATGAGCATGAAATAATTGACAGGTTTTTTGGTACTTCAGAATGGTGTTGCCTGAAAGGGAATTACTTTATCTCTCATTCAATGGTGAGTTATTCAGATCATATTCTTATTGTTTTGGACTTGGATATACGGAAGAAATGTCTGGTGTGGTTGACGGCCTATGTTGTTTCAGTATTATGATATTTGGGTGAAATATGATAGGTATGGAAAGATAGTTTATGATTATTGGCAGTCGGCGAATGTGGGAAGGGATGTTTGTGATAAAATGAGAAGTATTGGTAGCAATTTGTTCAAATGGGATTATCAAACATTTGGTGTTATGAGGAAGAGGATAGATGAGTTGAGAGGACAATTACAAAGGATTTGGGAACAAAGGTTATTGCAGGCTATTTTGATGGAATAGCTTCAAATTTTTTGGCAGTTGAATGATATGTTAACCTCAGATGAAATTGCATGGAAACAAAGATAGAGAGTTTAATGGCTGAGAAAGAGGGATAAAAATACCTCATTTTTCATCAGAGAGCATATCAAAGTTTACGTAAAAATACAATTTATTAGCTACGGGATTCAAATGGGGTTTGGCGAGATGAGGACAATCAGTTAGAGGATATTGTATGTGGTTATTTCCAGGACATTTTCAGTCATCTCAGCCTAATTAAATAGCTAATGTTTGGCAAAATCAGTTATACTTGAAGACACACTCAATGATATTATTAAAATTAAAATGAAAACACCTTAGAGTTTGCAAAAATCAAATTATTAAAATAGTCATTGAAGCCTTGATTCAGAGACTAGCACCGAGGCTTTGAGACCTACGATAAGATTTAGGTTCAATTCTCATTGATAAGTAGATTATAAGATAGAATTGTATTTTGTCCTTATATCGTGATGAAACCTGTCCCTCTATTTTTATATTATTGTTTTAATAAAAAAATACTAACATAAAATAACGCTTATTTTTACTAAACGAAGTAATAGTAATGATACTCTTTTATGAAGCTCAGCCTGGAGGTGATTTCTTATATTTATGGCTGCCAATCGAAACATAAATCTTCATTTATTCATTACTAGTATAAGTCGATGGAATACATGTATTTTGCAGTGAACAATTAAACATTTCCAAACTAAAAATCTAAAAAGAATTATTCGTCGTCGGTTGGAAACAAACTTAACGCTATATTTGCTATCGAAACATAATACCTCATCTCTTCATTTCTGTCCGAAATTGATTTAATGCTAGCCTTTGCTTGCTCTAATTCATCTCTACAATATCCAAGGTGGTCGAACATAACCATGGTGTTGTAGCTTAAGTCTATTCGTTCATCTTTCTTGTCCAGGTCAGGATAGACGATTTCGAAAGTGTTTACGATATAGTCGTATTCAACATATGCACACTTAGTAAGAGCCTGCTTGATATCTTCGTTTTCTGCATGTGTACTATGGAAGAATTTCTGTGACTCCTATGCGTAGGCTTTTCTTGACTCGAAAGTAACCTTCGTAAGAGCCAAAAGATCATTTTGTGCTGAGATAGCTTTAGGATTGGAGGTGAGAGTTTTCAATCAAAAATTGTTATTAAAGGTTTTTCCATATACTTGTGGAATTAATCCAGATGGAAATTCTGGTGCTATCGCCATTGATGCTAAAGGATAAAAGAGAAACAAAGACAAAAAAATTGTTACAAACATCAAGAAACAATTTGGAGAAGACATTGTAATTGCTAGAGATCGATGAATGTAGGTTTAGTGATGGGTTGTTATTGCTAGGATTATTGTATAGATATAAACAAAAAGTTTTGACTATATATAGAAGTATGGAACTACTTAAGGAAGGATTTCAACTTGGGAAACTGTGGAAATTTGGGATCCATTTGGTTCTTCTGTTGTTGAGGTTTTTTATTTGTGGATATGATTCGCATTAATTCATTTATTTTAGTTAAATATTCATGGGATGTGGTCTGAGTAGAAAAATAAAACCAATTGATTTCTTTCTTAGATTAGATGGCATATATCTCATTATGAAAAGCACTAACGAGTCACAACAAAGACTCCAAATCTGATTGTTGGATATGGATAATTATTTATTGTATTTGTTGACAAGGTGGTGATATTGTCAGAACAATAATTGTTAACTCTATACTAAAATGATTTTTAAAAAAATTATATCATGTAATTGCATGGTAATTTTCTAATAAGATCATGAATTATATCTCTTTCTTACATTGAGAAAAAGAAGCGTGGATTAGAGTGTGGTATTGTAGTAGGTACTAGGGGACGTAGTGGGGCCTTGACATTATTTTGGAAGCGTGAGTTGGATGTTAAGCTGAGCCATTACTCTAATTTCCATATTGATGAAGTAATTCCGGATGGGGACAAATCAAATCCGTGGAGATTTACTTGTTTTTATAGCAGATGTTTCCTTACACAATGAGTTTTGAAATCTCATTTTATGTTCAAAAAGGCAAAAGGCATTGGGTATGTGGTGGAGATTTTAATGAAATATTATTTTCCATAGAGAATGAGGGGATGTGAGCTCGGTCAGATGCCCAGATGACTGCCTTTTGACAGGTTATTAATTAATATGGTTTTACAAGCTTAAGATTTAGTGGTCAATGGTTTATGTGGGCTAATAATCGCGATTCAGAAGTAAACGCGCATGAAATAATCTGTAGGGTTTTTGGTACTTCAGAATGATGTAGCCTGAAATGGAATTACTTTATCTCTCATTCAGTGGTGAGTTATTCATATCATATTCTTACTGTTTTGGACTTGGATATACTGAAGAAATGTCTGGTGTGGTTGGCGGCCTATGTTGTTTCGGTATGATGATATTTGGGTGAAATATGATAGATGTAGAAAGATAGTTTATGATTATTGGCAGTCGACAAATGAGGGAAGGGATGTTAGTGATAAAATGAGAAGTATTGGTAGCAATTTGTTCAAATGGGATTATCAAACATTTGGTGTTATGAGGAAGAGGAAGAATGAGTTGAGGAGGCAATTACAAAGGATTTGGGAACAAAGGTTATTGCAGGCTACTTTGATGGAGCAGCTTCGAATTTTGTGGCAGTTGAATGATATGTTAACCTCAGATGAAATTGCATGGAAACAAAGATAGAGAGTTTAATGGTTGAGAGAGAGGGATAAAAATACCTCATTTTTCATCGGAGAGCATATCAATGTTTACGTAAAAATAAAATTTATTAGCTATGGGATTCAAATGGGGTTTGGCGAGATGAGGACAATCTGTTAGAGGATATTGTATGTGGTTATTTCCAGGACATTTTCAGTCATCTCAGCCTAATTGAATAGCTAATGTTTTACAAGATCATTTATACTTGAAGACACGTTCAATGATATTATTAAAATAAAAAAAAAACACCTTAGAGTTTGTAAAAAACAAATTATTAAAATAGTCAATCAAACCTTGATTCATTGGTAAAGAGAGTAACACTGAGACTTTGAGATGTACCATAAGATTTAGGTTCCATTCTCACCGATGAGTAGGTTATGAGATAGAATAGTATTGTGTTCTTATATCATGATGAAACCAATGTATCCCTCTATTTGTATATTATTGTTTTAATAAAAAAAATACTAACATAAAATAACTCTTATATTTACTAAACGAAGTAATAGTAATGACACTCTCTATAAAGCTTAGCCTGTAGGAGATTTCTTATATTTATGGCTGTCAATTGAAATGTAAAACTTCATTTATCCATTACTAGTATAAGTTGATGGAATACATGCAGTTTTGCAATGAACAATTAAACATTGCCAAACTAAAAATATTAAAGGAATTATTCGTCGCCGGTTGGAAACAAACTTAATGCTATATTTGCTATCGAAACATAATACCTCATCTCCTCATTTCTGTTCGAAATTGATTTAATGCTAGCCTTTTCTTGCTCCAATTCATCTCTATAATATCCAAGGTGGTCGAACATAACCATGGCATCATAGCTTAAGTCGATTCGTTCTTTTTTCTTGTCTAGGTCAGGATACACAATTTCGAATGTGTTTACGATATAGTTGTATTCAACATTTGCACACTTAGTAAGTGTTTTCATGCAAAAATTGTTATTAATGGTTTTTCCACATACTTGTTGAATTAATCCAGATGAAGATTTTGGTGCCATCGCTATTAATGTGTGTGTGTGTGTGTATATATATATATACAATGTATATGTTAGTCCCACATCAGTTAGAATGGGAAACATTCCCCTTAGGTTAGGTTATAAATATGATACCTCCCTCAAATCACACCATTCAATACAATTCTCTTCTCTTTGTATTGTCTCACTTCCTCTTTTAAATTCAACTTAGTTTTAGAAACAGGTTCTTAGTGGTTTTCGGTATATCAAGAGTTGAGTATGCTCTGTGTTTGCCACTATTAGTGGATCCTTCACATCAGAAAGACTTCTTGTATATCCTTTTCATATCTGTCAGGTCATCACTATAGTCAGAGTCTTATTCTCCATCGACATCATCTTAGCCGCCGCTCTATCGGCGTCACTATAATCGGAGTTTTATTCTCCATCGACGTCCCCAATTCTAGTTTGTCAATTCTGTAAGAAGCAAGCCCCTGGTCATCTTCAGTTGCTGCTCCATTGACATCATCTCAGTCGCCGCTCCATTGACATCACTATAATCGGAGTCTTACTTTCCATCGATGTCCCCGGTTTGAGTTTGTTAATTCTTTAAAAAGTAAGCCCCCGGTCATCTTTAGCGTGATTGTTTCCAAAACCCCAACAGACATTCCCAGCGGTATATGTCTCACGGTATTCCTTCTAAATCTGCTGCCACTACTGCTGAAAGTTTATCATCTATTGCTTTCATTAAAACATTATTTGCCTCTAACATAAAGGAAATTATCAAACAAGTCCTTGCTCATTCTGGTAATCTAGTTTCTACTGCTATGTCAGCCACTTCAGGTAATTCATCTTGGTTCTTTGACTCTGCATGTTGTAATCACATGACTCCTGATTCCACTATCTTTTCCACCAAACATGTTGCTAATCATACTCTGACTATTCAAACTGCTGATGGTTCTCCTATAACCGTGAGTTATATCGAAAAAATTGCAACATTAAACACTTCTCTTCCTGATACTTATTATATTCCTCAACTCACTCTCAATCTCATATTTGTAGGTTAATTATGTGACTTTGGTCTAACTGTCCTTTTTTTTTTTGCTTTTGGTTGTTGTGTGCATGATCTAAAGATGGGACAAACTCTTGGAATAGGCCGTAAGGTTGGACGACTTTTTGAGCTCATCAATCTTCACATTCCATCTCGTTTCTTCTCATCAGTTCAGACAACAGCCCCAATCTCATCTACCCCATCCGTTAGTCTCTGACATTCTCATATAGGTCATGATTTTGTCAGTTATCTTCAATCCTTAGTGTCTAGTGGTCATTTAGAGCATGTTAATAAAGAATAATTTGACTACCTTCCTTGTCAACTTTCCAAATAATCGGCATTGACATATCACAAAAAAGTGATTCTTTTTCTTCTGCACCATTTGACTTTATTCACTTTAATGTTTGGGGCCCGTCTCCCACTGCTACTATGGGAAGCTCTAGATATTTTGTCATTTTTGTTGACGATTACTCCCGTTACACCTAGATTATACGTAATCGATCTGAATGACCTCAATTACACTTTGATTTTGCTACCATGGTCAAAACTCAATTTTCTTGCAATATTAAAGTGTTTCGTGCTGACAATGCTGCTAAATACACAAACTCTAGCATCCTTAACTTTCTTCACCAACATGGCACTCTTCCTCATCGTTCATGTCTAGGCACCTTTCAACAAAATGGGTGTGTTGAGCGCAAACACCGAGACATTCTCAATACCGCCCATGCTTTTCTCATATCCGCTCTATTTCCTGAACGTTTTTGGGGTGAAGCTGCTCTTATAGTTGTTTACTCCAAGAACCGTGTACCTTCTCCCATAATTGGGAATCAATCACCCTTTGAGCATCTCTATGGTCATCATCCTGACTATAGCACTCTTAAGGTATTTGGTTGTGCCTGTTTTGTTCTCCTTCAACCTCATGAGCGCACTAAATTGAAACCTAGATCTCGTTTATGCTGTTTCTTGGGATACAGTGTTGAACACAAAGGCTACAGATGTTGGGATCCTTAATCCAAACGTCTTAGAGTGTCTTGTCATGTTGTTTTCTGGGACCAAAAGATGTTCGCCTCCATGTCCAAGTTTCACTTATCGCACGACAACACCTCTTTCCTATTCACTGACCTCTCCAAGGATCTTTTTCCCGATACTCTTGAGACAAACTCTTTTTCTGAGTCAACATCTCCACCAACACATCCTATCTCTTTATCAGATATGTCATTACCACCTAACATGTCTACATACATCTCCATTGAGTTATCCACCTTACCATTTTCTGAGAAACTTGTCTCTTCCTATGGATCCACTCCAACACATCCTATCTCTTTTTCAGATATCTCATTACCACCTAACATGTCTACAAACACCTAAATTGAGTTATCCACCTTACCATCTTCTAAGCAACTTGTCTCTTCCGATGGATCCACTCCAACAGCTTCTGATCTCCCTCCTCGGCGAAGTAACAGGGTAAAAACTACTTTTGTTAAGCTTCATGACTTTGTTGTATTTTCTACTATTCTTTCTCACCATGAACCACAGTCTTATCGTGAAGCTAGTACTAATCCTCTTTAGCAAAAAGCAATGAATGATGAACTACAAGCACTCGAAAACACTCACACCTGGGATCTAGTGGACCTACCAAAAGACAAACATGTTATGGGATGCAAGTGGGTTTACAAGATCAAAACTCACTATGATGGGTCCATTGATCGATACAAGGCTTGCTTGGTAGCTAAAGTGTTTACTTAAGAGTATTGGATCGACTATGAGGGGACCTTTGCCCCGGTTACCTGCCTCACTTCAGTTCGTAGCTTAATTGCAGTTGTTGCCGTTCATCATTGGGGATTATTTAAGACGGATGTGAAAAATGCTTTTCTTAATGGTGAACTCACCGAAGAAGTTTATATGTACCCTCCTCCTGGTTCTCATCATTTTCCGCATTAAGTCTGCAAACTTCATCAGGCTCTCTATGGTCTCAAGAAAGCTCATCGGGCTTGGTTTGCCAAGTTCAACACCATTGTTGGAGATTTTGAAATCACTCCCAGCTCACATGATTCTGCTCTTTTCATTCAGAAAACAGATTAGAGTACTATCATTCTTCTCCTCTATGTTGATGACATGATCATCACTGGTGATGACACATCTGGAATTTCAGATCTCAAGACTTATCTCAACTAACATGTTAAGATGAAAGATCTTGAGAAGCTCAGTTACTTCTTAGGACTTGAGATCACTTCTAACTCCGAGGGATATTATCTTTCTCAAACAAAGTATGCTTATGACCTTCTTACTCGAGAGGAACTCATAGATAGTAAGACATGTACCACTCCTCTTGAACTCAACTCTAAACTCACTCCTCTGGATGGTACACCTTTGGAAGACCCCACCTTGTTTCGGCAGTTGGTTGGTAGTCTTATTTATCTTTCAGTTACTCGCCCTAACATCTCTTATGCTGTCTATATTGTCAATCAATTTCTCTCTGCTCCTCGCATACCCAATTATGCCGCAGTTCTTTGCATTCTCAAGTACATCAAGGGGACCTTATTAATGGTCTCCATTTCTCATCTCACTCTTCAATTGAGCTTAGTGCCTATTCAGATGTAGGTTGGGCAGGTGATCCCACTGATCGTAGATCCACCATTGGTTATTACTTCTTTCTTGGTGATTCTCTTATTTCTTGGTGAAGCAAGAAGCAAACAGTAGTCACTCGATCCAGCATAGAAGCTGAGTATCAAGCCCTTGCTGATACAACTTAGGAACTTCTTTGGCTTCACTGGTTACTTGAAGACATAGGCGTCACTCATTCCATTGACACTATTATCAGCTGCGATAATCAAAGTGTTATCCAGATTGCTCAAAATGATGTATTCCATGACCGCACAAAATATATTGAGATTGATTGTCACTTTGTGCATCATTATCTCACCCGTGGGACTATTGGACTATTATTAGTTTCTTCCGCCGATCAAACTACTGATATCTTCACTAAAACACATCCTCCTGGATGCCTTCAGGATTTAGTTTTCAAACTCAAGTTGGTCTCCATTTTACCACATTGAGTTTGAGGGGGTCTGTTAATGTGTGTGTGTATATATATATATACAATGTATATGTTAGTCCCCTTAGGTTAAGCTATAAATATGATATCTCCCTTGTAAGCAAATCACACCATTCAATACAATTCTCTTTTCTTTGTATTGTCTCACTTTCTTTCTTAAATTCAACTATCGCCATTGATGCTAACATCAAGAAACAATTTGGAGAAGACATTGTATTTGCTGGAGATCGATGAAAGGAGGTTTAGTGAAGGGTTATTATTGCTAGGATTATTGTATAGATAGTCATATACAAAAGTCTTGACTATATATGGAAGTATGGGACTACTTAAGGAAGGATTTCAACTTGGGAAACTGTGGATATTGGGGATCCATTTGGTTCTTCTGTTGTTGAGGTTTTTTTATTTGTGGATATGATTCGCGTTACTTCATTTATTTTAGTTAAATATTCATGAGATGTGGTTGGAGTAGAAAAAAAAAAACAATTGATTTCTTTCTTAGATTAGATGGCATATATCTCATTATGAAAAGTACTAACGAGTCACAACAGAGATTCCAAATCCGATTGTTGGATATGGATAATTACTTATTGTATTTGTTGACAAGGTGGTGATATTGTCAGAACAATAATTGTTAACTCTATACTAAAATGATTTTAAAAAAAAATTATATCATGTAATTGCAGGGTAATTTTCTAATAAGATCATGAATTATATCTCTTTCTTACATTGAGAAAAAGAAGTGTGGATTAGAGTGTGATATTGTAGTAGGTACTAGGGGACGCAGTGGGGCCTTGATATTATTTTGGAAGCGTGAGTTGGATGATAAGTTGAGCCATTACTCTAATTTCCATATTGATGAAGTAATTCCGGATGGGGACAAATCAAATCCATGGAGATTTACTTGTTTTTATGACAGATGTTTCCTTACGTAATGAGTTTTAAAATCCCCTTTTATGTTCAAAAAGGCAAAGTGATTGGGTATGTGGTGGAGATTTTAATGAAATATTATTTTCCATAGACAATGAGGGGATGTTAGCCCAGATGACTGCATTTCGACAGGTTATTAATGAATGTGGTTTTACAGGCTTAAGATTTAGTGGTCAATGGTTTACGTGGGCTAACAATCGCGATCCAGAAATACACGAGCATGAAATAATCGATAGGTTTTTTGGTACTTCAGAATGGTGTAGCCTAAAACCGAATTACATTATCTCTCATTCAGTGGTGAGTTATTCAGATCATATTCTTATTGTTTTGGACTTGGATAGACTAAAGAAATGTCTGGCGTGGTTGGCAGCCTATGTTGTTTCGGTATGATGATATTTGGGTGAAATATGATAGGTGTGGAAAGATAGTTTATGATTATTGGCAGTCGGCGAATGAGGGAAGGGATGTTTGTGATAAAATGAGAAGTATTGGTAGCAATTTGTTCAAATGGGATTATCAAACATTTGGTGTTATGAGGAAGGGGATGAATGAGTTGAGGGAGCAATTACAAAGGATTTGGGAACAAAGGTTATTGCAGGCTACTTTGATGGAGCAGCTTCGAATTATGTGGCAGTTGAATGATACGTTAGCCTAAGACGAAACTGCATGGAAACAAAGATAGAGAGTTCAATGGTTGAGAGAGGGGGATAAAAATACCTCATTTTTCATCTGAAAGCATATCAATGTTTATGTAAAAATACTATTTATCAGCTACAGGATTCAAATGGGGTTTGGCGAGATGAGGACAATCAATTAGAGGATATTGTATGTGGTTATTTCTAGGACATTTTTGGTCATCTCAGCCTAATTGAATAGCTAATGTTTTGGATGTAGTGGAGGGAAGGGTTTCAGGTGAATCAAATGAGATAATAATAGCTAATTTTTTCTCCAAAAGAGGTTTGTTATGTGTTATTCCAAATGCATCCACAAAATATCTAGGATCGGATGGTATGTGTGCATTACTTTTTGAAAAATATATTCCGGGATATTGTGGGGGAAGAGGTAACGAAGGTGTTAGATTTTCTCAGTGGTGGGTATAATAGATCCACAGGTGAATTTTACTAATATAGTTCTTATCCCCAAGTGAAAAATCCGGAAACAATTAATCAGTTCCGCTCTATCTGCCTATATATGTAATATTTGTACAAAATAATTGCAAAGGTATTGGCCAGTAGATTGAAGCTGATATTCTATTAGTTATCTTGCAGTCTCAAAGTGTTTTTGTGCCAGGTAGAATGATTACTGACAGTATTTTGGTTGCGCACGAGATGATTCACACTTTACACAACAAACGTGCAAGTAAGGAGGGTTACATGGCGCTGAGATTGGATATAAGTAAGGCCTATAATAGAGTGAAGTGAGAGTTTTTGGAGAGGAAGATGTTGAGATTGGTGTTCGATGAAGGTAACACTTCTATGGTATACCGATATTGTAAATTATATAACTGCTAAAGTTTTTCCTCCAAGTATATACAGTCAAGAAAGGATAAGATTGATGTCTGTATCTCAACATTACCATTGTGATAACTATTTTGCGTTTATCTACCTAAATTATTAAGCAAATAATCGAACTTGTTTTACTTGCAAGTGCACAAGGTCCACAATAGCATAGTGTGCAAGTGCGAGATCATTTCCACAGGGATTGGTGAACTTCAATTTAGAATTAATTTCACAAAGTAAAAATAGATATAAATAAATATTGAGTCTAGATTAATAATAATGATAGAGGCGTAGGACTTGGTATCCACCACTAATCATGCTATCCCAACAAAACAATATGCCAATGCTCTACTCATTCT
The DNA here is from genome assembly GCA_023935145.1 of Bretschneidera sinensis. Taxonomy (NCBI): domain Eukaryota; kingdom Viridiplantae; phylum Streptophyta; class Magnoliopsida; order Brassicales; family Akaniaceae; genus Bretschneidera; species Bretschneidera sinensis. The sequence goes on from CM043701.1 coordinate 25,703,327, forward strand.
ATGAATACCTACTGGTTGTCAACCTAAGGGCTTGGTCCACTCCTTAGGCTATTGATTTTCCTATGCAATGAGTTAAGCATGGTGTATACTCTAACTCTTTTCTCTCTTAAGGGATTCAGCATGGTGTATACTGAGTTGTTCCTTAAGAGAGCATAAGGTCTGTGGAAATCGATAACCACACGAGACCTAAGGCTTGGTTCACTCCCGGTTTTCCATGTTGATTAACCCAAGAATCCGACGTGGATATCTTTTGTTACTATTGTTGAACCTAGGACTCGGTCATCCAAATTAATTCAACTAACAAATCCATACCACATACATACGTTGATCTGACACACACATATGAGGAATTTAAATAAAAACAGGTATTAATCAAATCAAGAATCACAACATAAATATTGCAAAGGGACCAATACTGAATTATTGGTTAAACATAATTAGGGCTTCAACCAAGCCCTTACTAGGGTTTAGTTACACATGCTTGTGATGCTAAACATATTCATAAAATAAAAATAAAGGGGAAGGAATAAACTCGAGAGAAGAGTCATCAATTCTCCTCCAAAGCTTATAACTTCAAGCAAAATCAAAAGGTAAAATTCAAAGTATGTTTTATGTGCTTTACAAGCCTATATATAGGGTTCTAAAGGTGCCCCGAAACCCTAATTTTCAATTTAAGGTCCAGAGACTTCTTTCCAAATCTGGCACTGTCGCCTCTGGTGCATGTACGCTCGATCACATGGATCTGCGCTTGAGCACATGGGTGCACTCGAGCCTTCTAAGTGTGCACACGAGTTTCTATGCACTCGATCACAAGAGAGGTGCACTCGAGTGCACCTCTGCTGGTTTGCAGATCTTCACTTTTTGTTCCTTATAGCTCCAAAATGTCTTCTTTTCTTCAAAGACCTATGAAAAGCACAGAAAACACTAAAATGAAGTAGGATCTACTAAAACATATAAACAAAGAGCCTAACAAGTGTAAATTAAGGGATCACACCCCCAAACTAACATATTGCTAGTCCCTTAAAAATGCAAAACGAAAGACTATATGAAAACAAAATTAAAGATAAATTCACTTTTCATGATATCCAAAAATTTGAGTTGCACATAAAACCATGATGATTGTTCATGAGTAAGCTTATAATAAAAACATATTTTTGCAATGAATAAGGATTTTAAAAGTTCATGTTACTTACCCAAGTTTGATTTGGTGTGTGGTGAATTAGTACATAAAAGATGAAGCTTCCAAATAATTCTAAGTATAGTGTTTCGATGCCCAAACTTTCATCGAATTCCTTATCAAACAGAACAATAATGGCATAGTTTTTACTTCTTTTCTTTTTTCTTTCACCATGATATTTTTGCCGTGTTGAGTTCCATTAAGCTTTCTAATTGACCCTTATAGCGAGTGTTTAGCCAATGACTCCCAAACCAGATAGTTTTAAGGCATTAAGTGTAAAGACACCTCTAAGGACTTACTAACTCGAGTTAAAAAGGCTACGGAACTAACAGATCTTAATGCTGCCAAGTGAAATTCCCACCTTTTGACGTGAACACTCACTGCTTACTGAGGTAAGAGGTCCAGTTACGCAGTGAAAATTTTTATGATCATTAAATGCTTAATTCCCACCTTTTGACGTGAACACTCACTGCTTACTGAGGCAAGAGGTCCAGTTACTCAATGGAAAGTTTATTTAATGATCATTAGGAGCATTTTATTTTCTCTTTTTGCATGATGGACATTTTTCTTTATTTTTCTATGCCAAAGTGTTCAACTAACAAGTTATCCGATTACAGTTAGGTCATGGAAACATATACATAAGAATTATATGTCATACCCCACACAATTGCGTGCTAATGTGCTCGTGTCAGATCTAGATCAAACTCATGAATTCTTAAGTGCCTTGAGGTAGGTAATTAAACTTTTAAAATTTTTATTACTAGGCTATGTGTTCTAGATTTTAAGCTTACTAATGAAGTTTTATCATATTTTCTTTAAATCAACCAAAATTTTCAAAACAAAATGAACATGCATTTATCTTTCTAAAAAAAAACGGGGACATAGTGTGTGCATGTGTTTCAAGTGTGTGCATGTGTTTCCCCCTACCCCCAAACTTAATATACACATTGTCCCCAATGTGTGAGTGACATGGAAAGACCTGACCTGGGAGATGGAGAACTAGACTGCTGGCATTGCTCGTAACACGCCCCCAAACTTGAATTTGATGCATGCACTATGTTCCTAAAAAAGAAAAACAAACGTTGTACCGGAACACAAGAAATATGGATAATAAACAGTTAAATAAACATAAATACTAACAAGAAAAGAAAATACTATAATGAAAAGGATATGTTGTGAGTTTTAATTTACTCGCAAGCACACAAGTCGTTTGCAATATAGTGTTGTGCAAGTGCGAGGTCGAATCCACAGGGAATTGCGTTGTGAAAATATAGTTTAATCTAAACTAACTTTATCTTAACCTAGTTCCGAATTTTGAATGATATTTTGGAAAACAAATTAAAACTAAACTAAATTGATTTTAAAAACTAATAATAAAAACACTAAGGTTTCCGAATCCACCCCACCAAAGTTTAAGCATATATGTCCTAAAAACATAGCCTATCAAAACATTCCATGAATCCAACTTACGACAAAAAACAAAGAATATCCCAATTAAACCAAAAGCATCCAATGTATCCACTTTTAAAAAATCACAAAGGAAATCCAATTTAATCGAAAACAATTCGATGTATCCATCAGATGAAACACAAGGAATATCTAACAGACAATTTAAACTCAATCAATCACAAGATTTACTCAAATAATTGACAAAAAATTTATACTAAAAAATGTCAGAATTGTATAAACAAATCTGAAACTATTATGCCAAACAATGGCGAGGCTTCATCTTCAACCTTAGTTTGAAGATTTTAGCCTCTCATAATTATGAAACTACAGTTTATAATAAAAGTGCTAAACATTTAAACTAAACAAAAACAAAATGAAAAGAAATATTTACTATAAAATGGAGAAATTCCACTTGCTGTTGGGTAGCGCTTCCCCTCGTGGTAGCAAAGCCTTCAAGATCCACCAGAATGCTAGCAGACAGTCCACCGGTTTGTACCAAAGTGGCCCAGGAATTGTACACTGAATGATGGAGTCAGATGGTGTTTATATAAGCAAATACCACGAGTGCAATGTGTTTCCAATCCAATGTGGGATGTGGGATATAGAAATATGTTTCCAACCGATGTGGGATGTGGGATTTAAGCCTTCACCTGCCCTTCAAAACTTCTGCTCATGCTGAAATCCCGCACAGCCCGCACAGCCTGACCTTTGTCTGCTAAAACTACCGTAACTTTCTCTAGAAAAATCATTTTTACGAGCCGTAAAATTCTCCAGAAAATAGACTTCCGGATCTTTCTAAGCATATATGGCTAATCTCCTGGTTATTCTTGGATCAATACAGTTTAATGTTCAAAGATGATTGATCTGTACGGGCAATTCTGGCAATTTAGTGAAACTCCTTTCTTGGTGCTTGTAAACCTGAAAAACAACGAAAACAACTCAAAGTAACAAATTCCTAAGCTAACAAATGTAAATTAAGTAGCCAAAATATGTAATATTTTTCACTCATCAGGGTGCCTCCCATGAGCGCTAAGTTTTACATCTTCAGCCAGACGGGGCATCAATTTCACTGTAGGCTTTCACTGAGTATTTTTAGCAAACAGCTTATGGGCAGTACTTCTATAAAAGTCTCAACCTTCGTACTCAGTGGCCATAGTACCACTGATATCAATAGAGGTGCTTGAGCTATATGTTTTTCAAAGTCTGAACTGCTCAAACACTCTCTATAGTAGCTTCAGCGCTAATCTTTTAGAAGGGAGTACCTAAAGTCCCCCGCATTTGACTCAAGTGTTCTTGTTGCTGCTGCATACTGGACAGTTTGGAGTACTAAATCTTTGTCTCTTGGTTACACTGTAATTTCATAGTGTTGTGTGACTATGTGTCCATGTACCGTGACTGTCTGATTTCTTGCTGGAAACTGCTGCAATTCCAAGTTTGGTCCCTAGACAATAGATGAGAGAAAAGTAGTATTAGTATGCATAAGAGTTTCAAATGGAGGACTAAATTTACTTGGATGCTTTGGAGAGGCTTTAAGGAGATGGACAGCTTCAATGATGTCATCAGTAATATCTTCAGATTCTGACTTAACATCCGAACTTGTGTAGCTATAGGTGAGGGTGGCCTCTAATGGATCAGTGTGATGGACCTGAAAAGCTTTCTTAATAGCGCTTTGCATCATACATTCATTAAAATATTCATCATCATGATCATCTAATGGTAATTTCAATGCATCAAATATCTTAAATTCTATTGTTTCACCATTTACCGTCATAGTTACAATACTCTTTTTCACATTAATTATTGTATCAGCAGTTCTCATAAAGAGTCTTCCTAAGATGATGGGCAGAGGTATTGGCATAAGAGATTCTTCCATATCTAGTACGATAAAATCAGCAGGTAAAATAAATTCATCTACCTTTACCAAGACATTATCAAGAATACCTCTTGGTCTTTTGATGCTTCTGTCTGCCAATTGTAAAGTGATGGAGGTTGGTTGATGCTTCCCCAAACCTAGCTTTTGAACTACTGTGTATGGCAGCAAATTGACACTTACTCCCAAATCCAATAGTGCACGCTCAAAAAACTGGTCACTTATCCTGCAAGGAATGGTAAAACTCCCTGGATCTTTTAGCTTTGGTGGTAGTTTTCTTTAAAATACCGCACTTACCTCTTCAGTTAGAGCCGCTGTTTCATGCTTTGGAAACTTTCTTTTATTAGTACAACAATCTTTTAAAAATTTCGTATAAGTAGGAATTTGTTTAATTGCATCTAATAAAGGAATGTTAATTTCTACTTTTCTCAAAATTTCAAAAATATCAAGTAATTTATCTTTGTTTGGCTTTATTAACCTTTGAGGGAAAGGAAGTGCATTCCACCTCTCCATTTCACTTACCTTGGATGTGGATGGCTTAGCTGGAGATGCTTATGCTGGCTTATTAACTCCTATGATCTTACCATTTCTGAGAGTTGTAATGACCTTCAGTTGCTAATGTTCTCTGGGATTAGACATTGTTTGAGTTGGAAATTCTCCTTGCCTTCATCCACTTAGCTTCTTAGCTATTTGGCCCATTTGTACTTCCAATCTTTGGATGGTTTGCTCATGCTTTGCAATTGTTTGTCTTTGCTCAGTTTGCATTTGCCTTCCATCTGTCATAAAATATTCTTATGACATTATCAGTTGCCTTACCATACTCTCTAGGTCACTCTTCTTTGACTCTTGAACTAGTTGGGCTGCTTGGTGGAAGTTCCTTTGTTACCCTTATAGGTTTAGGGAATTTGATTGTTGCTCCATGAGAGGTTGGGGTGGTTTCGCCATCCAGGATTGTAGGTATCTGCATATACACTGTTTGGTCCCACATAGTTTGCTTGCTCGGGATCTATAGATGAATATAAATGGCAAGTCTCAGAAGTGTGATCAAATTGAGAACATAAAGCACATACCTGGCATTGTGTGGCTTGTCGACTTGGTGAGGCGTTCTAAGCAGTCATAGCTTTTACGTGCATATCTAGCTTCCTTTCCATAGCAGCCATCTAAATTAGAATTCCACCAATTAAGTTAACTTTATACATACCCTTACTCTTTACTCCTTGTCTCCCTCTAGATGAGAATTGTTGGGTGTGTTCACTCAATGCCTCAAATAGCTCCATAGCTTCTTCACTGCCCTTCTCCATCAGTATACCTCCACAACCTGAATCAGCAATACCTTTATTCATGTCATTTAGACCTTCATAAAAGGCTAGTACTAGCTTATCTTGAGGTAGATTGTGATGTGGGCATTTGAGTAACAACTCGTTAAAATGTGCCTAAGCCTCAAAGAATAGGTCTCCATCCTTTTGTTGGAAAGACTGAATCTCCTTTCTCATTTGCCTCGTCTTTTGGGCTGGAAAAAATTTCCTTAGGAATTTGCTAGCCAACTCCTCCCAAGTATGGGTAGAAACTGCAGGCAATGAATTGTACCACATTCTAGCATTATCTTTTAAGGAAAAATGAAAAAGAATTAACCTGATTCATTCTTGGTTTAAGCCTCGGATATGCTGGAACTTGCAGAGATAGAAGAACTCTCGAAGGTGTAAGTGTGGATTCTCATTAGATGTACCCCTAAAGTGAGTCAATGCACTGAGTATCTGCGGAGATATGTAGTAGTTGCCTTCTGCCTCTGGTTGATAAGCAATGCAAGATGGCTGGTCGAGGTTCCGTGGGATGAAAGATTGCTCCATCGGCCTTCGCTCAAGTGGTTGTTGTGCTTCTTCCTCAATTTCTTCTTCTACATCTTCAAAGTTGTCTCTAAGCCTTTTTCAGATAGTTCGCTCAAGTTCGGTATCGAGGGGAAAGAACGTTGGATGTCTGGATCGAAGCCCATGCATGAATCAGTAACAATTGCTTCAGTGCAGCAGTTCAACACTGCTGCCCGGGTGACTCTATGCCTCAAGTGCGCTCGATTGCACAGAGGGGTGCGCTCGATCGCAAATGGCACAGAGAGTTTTGCTGTAGTACCTAAAACAAAAAAATAAAAATAAAAAATAGATTAGGTTTTTAATGAAACTAAAATAAAGGTGAAAAACATAAACTTAAAATTTGAGATTTTTGATATAAACAAAACATAATAAATAAATAAAAATTACTAAACTAAACGAATATAATTCTAGAAATAAATTTAGCGCAATCCTTGGCAACGGCGCCAAAAACTTGTTGTGTATTTATCTACCTAAATTATTAAGCAAATAATCGAACTTGTTTTACTTGCAAGTGCACAAGGTCTACAGTAGCATAGTGTGCAAGTGCGAGATCATTTCCACAGGGATTGATGAATTTCAATTTAGAATTAATTTCACAAAGTAAAAATAGATACAAATAAATATTAAGTCTAAATTAATAATAATGATAGAAGCATAGGGACTTGGTATCCACCACTAATAATGCTATCCCAACAAAACAATATGCCAATGCTCTACTCATGCTATGAATACCTACTGGTTGTCAACCTAAGGGCTTGATCCGCTCCTTAGGCTATTGATTTCCCTATGCAATAAGTTACGCATGGTGTATACTCTAACTCTTTTCTCTCTTAAGGGATTCAGCATGGTGTATATTGAGTTGTTCCTTAAGAGAGCATAAGGTTTGTGGAAATCGATAACCACACGAGACCTAGGGCTTGGTCCGCTCCCTGTTTCCCATGTTGATTAACCCAAGAATCCAGAGTGGATATCTTTTGTTACTATTGTTGAACCCAGGACTCGATCATCCAAATTGATTCAATTAAATAATCCATACCACATGCATATGTTGATCAGACACACACATATGAGGAATTTAATAAAAACAGACATTAATCAAATCAAGAATCACAACATAAATATTGCAAAGGCGCCAATACTGAATTATTGGTTAAACATAATTAGGGCTTCAACCAAGCCCTTATTAAGGTTTAGTTACATATGGTTGTGATACTAAACATATTCATAAAAAAAAAAAAAAAGGAAGGAATAAACCAAGAGAAAAGTCGTCAATTCTCCTCCAAAGCTTACAACTTCAAGCAAAATCAAAAAGTAAAATCCAAAGTATGTTTTTTGTGCTTTACAAGTCTATATGTAGGGCTCTACGGGTGCCCCAAAACCCTAATTTCCAATTTAATGTCCGGAGACTTCTTTCAAAATATGGCTATGCTGCCTCTGGTGCATGTGCACTGGATCACATGGGTCTGCACTTTAGCGTATGGGTGCGCTCGAGCCTTCTAAGTGTCTGCACGAGTGCCTGTGCACTCAATCACAAGAGAGGTGCGCTCGAGCGCACCTCTGCTAGTTTGCAGATCTTCACTTTTTGTTCCTTAGAGCTCCAAAATGTCTTCTTTTCTTCAAAGACCTATGAAAAACACTGAAATGAAGTAGAATCTACTAAAACATATAAGCAAAGAGCCTAATAAGTGTAAATTAGGTGGCTTAAATATGACTATTTAAGCACTTATCAATGACCCTTACCTATTCAAATTCTGCCATGATCAAATCATCAGAAGGTGTGTCTTAGAGGAAGAGCATTTGAGTTTATTGCAGCATTGCCATCAGTTTGCTTGTGGAGGACACTTTAGGGCCTAGAGAATAGCTCTTATGGTATTATAATCCAATTTTTATTGGCCTAATTTGTTTAAAGATACCTTCTAATTTTGCAGATCATGTGATAGATGCCAGAGGATAGGTAACATCTCATCCTAAAATCAGATGCCATTACAAAATATTCATATAGTTGAGCTTTTTGATGTATGGGGTATTGATTTCATGGGTCCATTTCCTAACTCGTATGGGTATTTATATATTCTTGTGGGTGTGGATTATGTGTCTAAATGGGTTGAGGTTGTCCCCTCAAAGACTAATGATCACAAGGTAGTTGTTAATTTTTTATAGGATAACATCTTTACTCGGTTTGGGACTCCAAGAGCAATAATCAATGATGGAGGAAGCCACTTTCATAATCAGTCTTTTGCTGCGCTAATCAGGAAATATGGGATCACCCATAAAGTTGGCACTCCGTATCATCCTCAAACTAGTGGCCAAATGGAGATAAGTAACCGAAAGATCAAAGGCATCTTGGAGAGAACTGTGAACCCCAGTAGGAAGGATTGGTCTTTGCGCCTGAATGATGCTCTATGGGCATATAGGACAGCTTACAAGACACCAATTGGCATATCTCCATACCGATTAGCCTTTAGGAAAGCATGCCATCTACCGATGGAGTTAGAGCGTCGAGCATATTGGGCCATAAAGCAGTTCAATTTTGACATGAAACAAGCGGGTGAGAAGAGAAAGCTGCACTTAAATAAGCTGAACGAATTAAGGCATGATGCCTATGAGAACGCCAAGCTCTACAAAGAAAGGACCAAAGCTTATCATGATAAACAACTGGTTAGGAAAATTTTTTGTGTGGGACAGAAGGTGTTGCTCTACAATTCACGATTAAGATTGTTCTTAGGGAAACTCAAGTCCCGATGGTCTGGTCCTTATGTGGTCACCAAGATCTTTCCTTATGGTGCTTTGGAGATCCATGGTTCCAACAGCAATCAAACATTCACGATGAATGGACACAGAGTCAAGTCATACCTTGAAATCAACTTGCCACCAACAGATGAAGATTTGGCACTCTAATATGTCCAATATGTAGCAGAATCGAGAGCACTTGAGCCACATGAGATGGACTTTAAGTGCCCCCTTCTAAGAGAGTAGCACTGAAGCTACTATAGAGAGCACTTGAGCAGTTCAGATTTTGATAAACATGTAGCTCAAACGCCTCTATTGAGGTCAGTGGTACTGAGGCCACTGAGTAAGGTACATTTCTATTTTTGTTCTTGTTAATTTTTTCATTATTTTCACTTTTTTTGTACTTTCTATAGTTCAATTAGTGATTCAGTACATTCTGTCCTTGCGATCGAGCATATGTCACAGTGCGCTCGAGTGCAACTTCACCATGCGCCTAATGGTGTGTGAGTGTTATCACATGCACACACTTGCGCACAAGTTCGATCAAGCACACTCGAGGCAAAGAGTCACATGTTTATTTTTAGTCATTTGATTCTGTTGCACCTTCTCACTTTCACTCTCACATATTTCACTCTTATACTCTCAAACCTATTTTCTGCACTCACTAACCTCACCCACGCCAAGACACTCTTTGCACTCACAGCACTCAATCCCACTTAGCACCACATGCCACCGTCTAGACACCTTACGCCACCGCTCACACCCAAGTACATACCAGGTATTACCTTATGCCTGTTTTGCCCTTCAATTCCTATATCATCCCATTTTCGGATGTTCTTTGACTTAATGGTCATTTTTAATAAATGAATTCATATATATATATATATATATATATATATATATAATTATTATTTTTCTTGTGCTCTTGGGTTGTTTCTAGTGATTTTGCAGGAGGTTGAGTTTTTTTTTAGAGTGTTGCCCATCTGTAGATTTACAGATCGCCCACAAGTTGTTCAATAAAAATCCTCAATCACATATCTGTTAGTGCACTTGAGCGCGAGGGCAGTGTGATCGAGCGCATAAGCAGAATGCGATCAAGTGCACATCACTGAGATCGAGTGCAAATCTGCAGAACCTTGTCTAAGATGCCTAAACACACTGCATCCTTATCCCGCACCTCGGGTAGCCGTGCACAGTATTTTTGACCTACCTTTGAGCAGTGGGAGATCCTGTTCGAAACCACCTTTAACATAGATAGTGACTTTAAGAACTTAGCAGCAACTCAATAGGCTATCCAGGAGTTCAAGCGTCGTGGATTGAAGAGGCTATTCAAGCCAGTTTGCTCTACTGCCTATACCCAGTTCGTGGTTCAGTTTTACGAGAAACTATCTTTCAGCTGCAACAGGTCGGGTGTCTTGTCCTCCTCTGTTCAGGGTAAGTACATCGACATGACATCTACAAACATAGCTGCTGCCCTCCATTGTTATGATGAGTCTCCTCCTGAGGACGCTCAGATAGATGAGCAGCCGGAGTCCTTTCCCTTGCCCTCTATCATTGAGGACATGTGTGCTGGGCAGTATACTGATCGGCATAACAATGCTAGGAGTTAGTCCAAGTTGCCTCTATAGCTCTGGCTCGTGGATTCCATTCTTCAGTATAATGTGTGCCCATTGGGACACAAGACCCAGAGGCATGACCAGTTCTTACAAGTGTTATATGCATTCCACAGAGGCCACTAGTACTCTATCCCTGCTATCATTTGGAGTCAGCTACATAAGTTCTGGGACAACGTCCATGCACGCTAGGTCACCACTGCTAATGCATGGGGGCTCCCATTCCCGTTCCTCCTCAGCTACATTTTCAAGAAAAATGGGATTATAGGCTCCTTCATCGATGGACCCGTCAGGGAGCACCCATTCTTTGGGAAGGCTCAGTGGACCCAGAGCTAGTCATACATGCCCCAAGGACTCTGAGGGCATGCACCTGCTGCTGAGAGAGTGGAGAATGATCCTATGGAAACTGAGGACCCAGCAGTGAGCCAACCATGGGAGGAAGACCATACTGACATGAGACCCATAGAGTACCAGCACATTCTTGAGGAGATGTCCTCTTTCTGGTGTGAGCTCTCTGACATTCGACGAGAGGAACGGGAGGCTACATTACTAGTTCATCAGCGCATCAATGGTTTAGAGGTACGCTTCTTGAGGCAAAAAGCAATGCTACAGGCCATTCTAGATCCCCTACCTCCCACCCCTGGTACCTCATCTTCCGCACCACTTGGAGACCATCAGTGAGAATGGTGCACCATTTGGCTGAAGAAGTAAAACTTAGCACTCATGGGAGGCACTCCACAGCATATCCTTTTATTTTTAGTATTTATCAAATTTCTTGTTAGTATTTATTTTTATGTTAACCTTTTTTTTTTCTCATAACTGTTTACTTTTAGTATATTTTGTTTTCGATATTATTTTCGTTTTTTTTTTCAGGGATAATGTGTGTGCATCAGTTCATTTTTGGGGTTGTGCTATGAGCCATGCCAGCCAGCTAGTTCTCCATCTCCCAAGTCAAATCTTTTCATGTTATTCACACATTGGGGACAATGTTTAGTTTAAGTTTGGGGGTAAGGGAGACACATTCGCACACATTTTGTCCTAGTTTTTTTTTATTATTATTAAAAAGATAAATGCAAGTTCATATTGTTCTGAAAATTTTGGTTGATCTAAATGAATATTGTGATAAGATTTCATCAGCAAGCTTAAAATCTAGAATACATGGTCTAATAATAAAGTTTTAAAAGTTTAATTACTTACTTTAAGGCATTTAAGAATTCACAAATTTGATCTAATCTAACACAAGTACATTAGCACATAATTATGTGGGGTATGACACGTAATTGTAATATATATGTTTCCATGGCTTAACTATAACCGGATGACTTGTTAAATGAACATTTTGGCATAGAAAAATAGAAAAATAAAAAATTTCACAAAAAAAGAAAATAAAATGCTCCTAATAATCATTAAATAAACTTTCCACTGAGTAACTGGACCTCTTGCCTCAGTAAGTAGTGAATGTTCTTGTCAAAAGGTGGGAATTTTGCTTATAATGATTATTAAATAAACTTTCCACTGAGTAAGCAGTGAGTGTTCACGTCAAAAGGTGAGAATTTTGCTTGGCAGTATTAAGACCAGTTAGTTTCATAGCCTTTTTTACTTGATTTAGTAAGTCCTTAGGGGTTTCTTTACACCTAATGCCCTAAAACCATCTGGTTTGGGAGTCATTAGCTAAACACTCGCTACATGGGTCAATTAGAAAGCTTAAGGGAACTAAACGTGGCAAAAATCTCATAATAAAAGAAAAGAAGGAAATAAAACTATACTATTATTGTTCGTTTTGATAGGAAATTTGATGAATCTTGAGACACCGAAACACTACACATTAGAGTTATTTGGAAGCTTCATCTTTTATGTGCTAGTTCACCACGCACTAAGTCAGACTTGTGATGCCTTAGCCAGCCTCGTGTAAGTGATTAGATATTAAAACTCCTATTCATTGCGAAGATGCTTTTATATTTTAAGCTTGCTAATGAATAAATATCATGGTTTTGTGTGTGACCTAAATTTTTGGATACCATGAATGGTGGATTTATCTTTGCTATTGTTTTTCAGTTTTGTATTGCTAAGGGACTAGTAATATGTAAGTTTGAGGATGTGATAAGTGCTTAAATATTCGTATTTAAGCCCCTTAATTTACACTTATTAAGTTCCTAGTCGTGTTATTTTATTTATTTTCTATGTTTTCTGTGTTTTCCTAGGATATTGAAGAAAATGGAACATTATCTGGTTTGGAGAACATAAACTGGAAAAACTAGAAACTGCACACAGTGCGATCAAGCGCACCAGTACACGTGCGCACAAGAAGAAGGCTCGAGCACACCAACATGAGATCAAGCGCACACGTGCAATGAAACAACAGAACCTATTTTCGAAAGTAGGGTTAGGGTTCTGTTTTTTTAGTTAGGGTTTCCAGATGCCTTTGAACCTTATAAATAGGCCTGTAAACATAGAAACCACATCTTATTTTTAGTTTTGAGCTTTGGGAGAACTGATGACTCTTCTAAGCCAGTATTTTTTAGGTTTATTCTTTTCTATTTATTTTACATTATGAAGATGTTTAACATCACAACTATGTGTAACTAACTTACTAGTAGGGCTTGATTGAAGCCCTAATTACGTTTTTCCATATATGAATATTGTTGTCTTTGTGATAGCTGTGTTATGATTCTTAACTTGATTAATTCCTGTTTTTATTGAAATTCCTCATGTTTGCCTGATCAACATATGCATGTGGTATGGATTAGTTAGTTAGATCAATTTGGATGATCAAGTCCTGGGTCTGACAATAGTAACAAAAGAAATCCACGCCGGATTCTTGGGTTAATCAACATGGGAAACCGAGTGTACATAACATGCCCTAGGTCTTGTGTGTTCGTCGATTTTCATGGATCATATGCTCTCTTAAAGAACAACTTAGTATACACCATGCTAAATCCCTTAAAAGAGAAAAAAGTTAGGGTATACACCATGCCTAACTCGTTGCTTAGAAAAATCAATTGCTTAAGGAGTATACACCATGCCCTTAGGTTGACGACAGTAGGTAATCATAATATGACTAAAGCATTGGTACATTGTTTATTGGGAAAATATGATTAGAGTGGATATCAAATCTCTATGTGTTTATCATTATCAATTTAAACTCAATACTTATTTCTATCATTTTTATTACAAACTTAATTTTAAATCGAACTTTACCAATCCTTGTGGAGATGATCTCACATTTTGCACACTATACTACTAAGTTGACCTTGTGCACTTGCAAGTAACTGTTCAATTAATTACTTATTAATTTAGGTAGATTTTTGCATAATAGTCGCGAATCTTTTGGTGAGTTCTTCCACTCTCTTTATCATATCTAGGGTAGATAGGCCTAGTTATAGGGCTAGTAGCGGTAGTGAAGACAGTGATGATCTGTCGAGAGAGTTGGAGGAGGCCATGAGCATCTCCTCTAGTGGGGATGAATCCTCAGAGGAGATCATTCCTCTAGAGGGACCACTTGCTATGGTTCCCTACACCCCTGGGGAGAAGGAGGGAGACGAGGACGACTCCTCTTTTGATGATGAGGACGAGGCTGACAGGATGTTAGCCAAGATAATGGGAAATATAGTGGTCGAGGAAAGGGAGCAATGGTCGTACGCGGCTAACTTCGTGCCTAGTATAGTGGGTTAGGAAGAACTTGAGGTCATTAAGAGGGTGTACTATATTCCGGTGGAGTACACCCTTAGGATAGCAGAGGTTGGGGAGAGGGCTTGTGACATCCTTCCGAGCCGCGCACCTTATGAGCTATGTTTTTATGAGTAGTACATGAAGGCCGAGCTTAGATTTTCCCTCCAACCCTTCTTTTGTGTGGTTCTAAGGTACTTTGGTATAGCACTGTGCCAGTTGGTGTATAAGTCAGTGCGCATCATCATAGCTTTCATATCCATGTGCACGGAGGTGGGCAACTTGATAAATATCAATTTCTTCAAAGCCCACTTCCAAATAAGCAAGCATGGACATACCTGATGGGTAGTGGTCAATTCGAGGGAAAAGATGAGAGTGTTGAAGAGAAATCCATCCTTAATCAAGAAATGGAAGAAGTCATTTTTCTTTATCCGGAGTGTCGAGAGCTTCCAAGTCCCCCTTAGCTGGAGCCTAGACCGTGCGGGCAAATGTAGAAAGTCGCACCTCCTGCATCAAGAGCAAGAAACACTGAGGATAATGGTGGTTGCGCCCTTGGACATTGAGATTTTTTATGGCAATGAGGAATTATCAAGGTGCGACCTCTGCCCCAACTATCCTGAGGCAAGTTTGGAGAACGGTAATATCATAGTTTGTGAATTTTATCTTTATTTAGTGCTTTTTGCATCTTTCCCTTACGTTTTGACTTTATACAGATACTTCTCATTTTTGTGCAGAGATGGAGTTGGTAGCTAAGGCCAAAGAGAGAGCTAGAAAGATTGCCCAAGAGAAGAAACGGGCATCGCAAGGGAAGGAGTTGGCGTCGGCCCAAGGCATAAAAAAGAGAGAGCAGATGTCTTCTCCTAGGCCTCTCGCGATGGAGAGCCCTCCGAGGTCTTCCCTAGAACCACCGGTCTCCCCGATCGTGCTTTTGCCTAAGCCCCATCCTTATCTCGGGGGTTCCTTTTATCTGTTGTAACCTTTACACCTCGATGGGCCTTGAAGGTGGATGACTCGGTCTTCGCCTATCCACGGGTAGCCCAAGAATATCTCATCATAGGATCCCACCCTGAGATATGTTTAAGCTTTCTTGGAAACCTCTTGAGGGGCTATGCTCTACGACTGAGGCACTGACTTCTCAGGTAAGAAAATTTTCAAGTCTGTGTTTTTAGGTTCTTTTTTTTAGTAGTTTATTTGCTAACAATACTTTTGTTTTGCTTCAGTCTAGCGTGCTCTTTAGTGTGCTACCCCAACGATGCATGGATACGATGGAGAAGCTAAGAAAGTGATCAGTAGAGGCTGAACGAGAGTCATAAGCTCATCCAGCACTCCAAGCGTCCCTAGAAGCGGCTGACAGAGCTAAGGAGAAGGCTGCAAATGAGAGGGATGCTCTGCGCCTGGCCAGGGATGCCTTTATAGCTGAGAGGGATGCTGCTCTTGCCTCAGAGCGGTAGGCGAGGGAGGAGGCTATCCAAGCTACCAAGAAGGTTGTGGAGAAGGCCCTAGCTTCCTACAGGGACTCTACTTCTTACCCGGAGGCCCTGGTAGAGGAGGCCAGGCAGTAGTTCTTCGAAGGCTTCTGCGAAGCCAAGAAGAAGGCCAAGGCCCTTTATCCCGAAGTTGACTTGTCTAGCCTCGAGCTAGAAAGCTCTGGGGAAGATGAAGGGGTCATGGCTGGTGCTAGTGATATGGAGGAGGAGATAACTGAGCCGAAGGATAAGTCAAGGGCCACGCCGGAGGTTTAGCCGTCCCGTGAAGACTAGGATATTTTTTATGTAGACCAAGGCCGGTAGAGCCCCTATTTTTGTAACTGTATGTTAGATTAATGAAGCCTTTGTTTTTTAAATTAGGTATTTCTTATTTCATTCATGTTTTTTAAAATTTTTACTAACGAGCCGATATGAGCTATGCCCGGAGATACGTTATTGTTGGAACTTGCGGAGGTTCTCCACATTCTAGGTGTGAGGGATGGGCTTGCTACTTATCTCCTCAAGTTCAAAGATGTCAGCTTGATACATTTTCCTGATCTGGTACAGACATTTCCAGTTTGGAACAAGCTTTCTTGTTTCCCGGGGGCGAGACACTTCTTTTTTTCGGAGTACGAGGTCATGTAACTTGAAATTTCTATTTTGAACCTGAAAGCTATGATATCAGGCTGCCCCTTGTTGATAGGCAGCTAAACAGATTTGGGCTCTATCTTGGGCTTCATCGATAAGATCGGTGTTCATTCGTAAGCCCTTATCATTATCACTTTGTTTGAAGTTCTGCACACGTAACGATGGTACTCTGATCTCTAAGAGGATGATCGCTTCCGAGCCATACACCATGAAGAACTGGGTTTCCCCTATTGGCGTGCGAGTAGTTATCCGATATGCTTAAAGGACGTTGAGAGGCTGGCGGCCCATCGTTTGTTAGCTCCGACGAACCTTCTCTTGATACCTTGAAGAAGTATTCTATTGGTCATTTCAACTTGCCTGTTAGCCTGCGGGTATCCAACGGATGAGAATCGATGTTCATTATGGAGTTCCTTGTAGAACATTCTGAATTAGGCACTATCGAATTATTTGCCGTTATCGATGACCAATACCTGAGGTATGCCGAACAAACACACGATGGATTTCCAGACAAAGTTTTGGGCTTGATGATCCATTATACTGGCCAGTGGTTTCGCTTTGACCCACTTAGTAAAATAATGGATAGCCACGATGAGATGTTTTCTTTAACCGGAGGCTCCGGTGAAGGGACTGACTATGTCCATTCCCCATATGGAGAAGAGAATGGGGCTCGTGATTGAAGATAGAGGACTAGCTAGTTGGCAGGGTATGAGAGAGTACTGATGGCAGCTTCTGCACTTCTGGACCAAATCCACGACGTCCTTCTTCATCTCGGGCCAATAGTACCCCTGTCAAAGCACTTTGAAAGCTAAAGTCTGGCTTTCGAGGTGATTCTCGCATATCCCCTCCTGGACTTCTTGAAGAGTGTAATAAGCTTCAATCGGACTGAGACACTCTAGGCAATGCTTCGTACTCTGCTTCGATGGCCAGGGATGGCTTTGCACCTGAACCTTAGGACATACTTGATGACGAACCCATCTGGGCTACAGAGGATAAGTCCGGCTCCATTTCTAGTAGTATTAGAGGATCCGTCCCCTTGAAGGGTCCACATTGTTTGCTCATCTGGTTTTGAATTTGACCCTTCATCTGGATTTATCGGGAGGGTTGTTTCGATGATGAAGTCGGCAAGAGCCTGAGCCTTAACCACCTTTCGATGGTGGTACTAGATTTAATTCTCGAGCTCTATATACCATTTAACCATTCTTTTGGAGACATCCGGGTTATGCGGAACCTATCTTAGCTGTTGGTTATTCAGGAGAACGATGGTATGTGCTTACAAGTACAATCGGAGCTTTCATGCCATAGCTATAAGAGTGTAGGCTATCTTCTATATTAGGAGATACCTTGCCTTTACTTCATGGAATATCTTGTTGACGTAGTAGACAGGCTTCTGGATGCCTACTTCCTCTCTGATCTGGATAGAGGCTATGGCATCTTGTCCAATCGATAGATACAAAAAGAACTCTTCGCCCGTGAAGGGTTTGGTCAAGAGCAGGGGTGAGCTCAGGTACTTTTTCAGCTCCTCGAACGCTTGCTGACAATCTTTTATCCAAATAAAATCCTTCGTCTTTCTGATAGCTCTGAAGAAAGGGAGTCACCTTTTTATAGATTTAGACATGAAGCAATTCAGGGCTGCTATTCACCCAGTGAGTCATTGCACTTCCTTCACCGTTCTAGGGGGCATGTCGAGAATAGCCTTTATTTTTTTTTTAGCTAGCTTCTATCCCTCTTTAGGTGACCATAAAGCCCAAGAACTTTCCTCCAGTTACGCGAATGCGCACTTTGCTGGGTTCAGTCTTATTTTGTGCTTGCGTAACACTTCAAATGCCTCTCCTAAGTCAAAGTTATGGTTTTTGGCCTTAGTACTTTTGACCAACATGTCATCCACGTAGACTTCTATGTTCCGCCTAATCTACCCTCGGAAAATCTTATTCACCAACCTTCGATAAGTTGCATCGGCATTCTTTAGTCTGAAGGGCATGACCCTATAACAGTATAACCCTTGACCCATGACAAAGACCATTTTGTCTTAATCAAGTTCGAGCATAAAGATCTGGTTATACCCGGAATACGCGACCATGAAGGTGAGAAGCTCATACCCTGAAGTAGCGTCCACCAGTTGATCAATCCGTGGTAGAAGAAAGTTATCCTTTGGGCAAGTTTTGTTTAAATTGGTAAAGTCGATGCAAATCCGCCACTTGTCGTTGGCCTTTCGAACCATTACCATGTTTGACACCTAATCGGGGTAATTTACTTCCCGGATGAAACATAACTCGAGCAACTTGTCTACCTCTATCTTGATGGCGATTTGTCTTTCCGGGACAAATGTTCTCTTCTTCTGAATGACGGGTCTATTTCCAAGGGCTACATTCAATCTGTGTTCGATAGTCTTGGAGTCGATTTCGGGCATGTCTAACGCAGACCAAGTGAACAAATCCTGGTTCTTTCTGAGGAGGGAGAAGAGAGCGTTGATTACGCCCAAAGTGTAACGCGGTAGTTGTAGCACAGCTTTGGGGTGTTGATTCCACAGGGAAATAAGTTAACTATAAAAGAAGGTGTGAACTTTAACATAAACGATAAAAGATTGATTGAAAGAATCTGAATTGTGTGAAAATAGTGTGAAGGAAATTGTGTAAATAGATTTATGATGGAGAAACAACAAGGTTCCGGGAATCCTCCCTAGGTTCATTGTCCTAATCCTAACTTGATTCAATTGTTTTTATCTCGATTGCAAGTTTCACATCCCAAAAAGCCAATCGGCAAATATTCAATTAAAGCACATATATAAGCCCTAATGTAACTGATATGAATTACTCTTTACTTTCAAGCATATATGACCTAACTTATAAATTATCAAGAGACAATGATATATCTACATGACAATATTGCAGCAATGGACAAATCTATAAAAGAGATCTACCAGACTCAATCACACCCAAACAAATACACATAAGAAGAGCATGACTAGACTTATATAGAGGAGAAGCATGCAATCACCGGACTAATAAAAAATCTACTAATTAAATTAAAGAAAAAAACACAACAATTTTTAATGAAAATAATACCAAACTACAACTGAATCAAATAAAGGAAAATAAGAACAACTACACCTAGGGATTCATCCTTTCGCCTTGCTTGGAGACTAGCCGGCCACGGGGCTCATGCGTCCTCGAGTTACCTCCGGCCTCTCAACGATCATCTCCCCCTTGGTAACGAAAGCTTTGGCGATTCCTCAGCTTGCCCTCCAAAAGTACTTCGGATTCCTCCTAAGGGCCCTCTGGATTCACTTTCTGATGATCTCAGATTCTCTGATGGTTCTCAAAGCTGAAATGAAGTGGGTCTTATATAGGCAAATACCACAAGTACAATGTGTTTTCAATCCGATGTGAGATGTGGGATATAGAAATGTGTTTCTAACCGATGTGGGATGTGGGATTTAAGCCTTCA
The DNA here is from genome assembly GCA_023935145.1 of Bretschneidera sinensis. NCBI lineage: Eukaryota > Viridiplantae > Streptophyta > Magnoliopsida > Brassicales > Akaniaceae > Bretschneidera > Bretschneidera sinensis. The sequence continues at coordinate 25,723,255 of CM043701.1, forward strand.
CATGCCCTTCACGCTGAAATCTTGCACAGCCCGCACAGCCTGACCTTTGTCTACTAAAACTGTTATAACTTTCTCTAGAAAAATAATTTTTATGAACCGTAAAATTCTCCAGAAAATAGACTTCCAGATCTTTCTCAGCATATATAGCTCATCTCCTGGTTCTTCTTGTATCAATACAGTTTAATTTGCAAAAATGATTGATCTGTACGGACAATTCTGGTAATTTAGTGAAACACCTTTCAAGGGCGGGCAGCAGTTGTTGCTCTTTTAAGCCCTCAATCTTGTCCTTCCGAAAGCATTCCTTCACTCTAGTATGCCTCGAGTCTTTGTGCTTCAAGAAATGATAACTTTTCCTCCTCTTTTGAGCTTAAAGTACCTAAAAATGCACCGAAATAGATCAATGATCCAAGAATGATACTTTAGATTTGTTAACGTATAAAAGTGCAATTAAAACCTAGATCAACCCTAAAATACTAACAATTAAGTACTGTTAAAGTGCATTTTATGACTCTCATCACAACCCCCAACTAGCTTATTGCTAGTCCCTAGCAATTTAAGCGAAAACAAGAGATGAATCCTACGGTAGGAATCAAAACAAAGCAAAGCAATGCTAGTGTTAAACCAAGAGTAATTCACTTTTGTCTCAAAAATCGCACATAACACACGGCACATAGAATCATTAAATATCACTCAAGTCCAAAAATAATCCAAACATCAATCTTAAAATCGTTATTGACTCTTAACATCCACCTTACCACAATCCATTAATCCGAACATCCGGATGATTTTATGCATAACATTCGTGAATACAAGTCTTGGCCTCTAAAACATAATAAATTGCTTGACATCAATCACAAAAACAAGCTCCATATGCTTACATTTCAAACCACTCTCCACTATTGTAGAAAAATCACATTACATTGGATCAATAGGTCTTTAATAAGCTTGTAACGTTAGGCTAAGGTAAAGGTTAAGAAAGAATGGGAAGGATTCACAAGTAAAAGAACTCAATCTCTTAGCTTTAAACACAACCATTTTAAAGCACTAGACAGCCTTACTTCAAAACCAAACTTTTTAAACCATTTTTCGAGCATTTTTCTCAAATCACCACTTTTCTTTTCTTTTCTTCTTTCTTTGCCATAATTCACTTTTCTCTTCTTCTTTTTTTCTTTTCTTTTGTATTTTGGTATAAGATCATTCACCTCCTTTTTCTTTCTTTTTTTCTTCTACAACCCCCAACTTATCTCCTTTAATGTACTTGGGTTGTGGTAGTGATATTTTTTTCATATTTCCACCCTTACTCCTTTTAAGTGCTTCTCACAACATGTGTATAACTAAGTTCTTTTAAAAGAAATGTAAGGATAAAATATTCTCCTTAGGCTCATAAGGGTGAGTAAATGGGCTATTGAAAGAAACAAGGCTCAAATTCTTTTTCAAGAAAAGGCTCAAATAGGTGACTAGTGGTAAATATAGCAATGGTAGGTTTAACAAGCTCAAACGGTCCAAAAATTGCCTATATCATATCCTAAGTAATGTGCATTCTAGGAATTCGCCTCAAGTGGTTATCAAGTAAGTTATAGAGCTTGTCGAGACCGTAAAAATATTCACAAAATAATCACACATAAAATTTCTCTAAATGTTTTAGACTAATCATACAATCTTACCACAAACTAAAGTCTCAAACCAAATGAAGATTAATACTTAAATTAATTTCAAACCGAAGCAAGATTTAACTTCTTCTAACCGCTATATGCTATCTCAATTAAGCTCATATCATTGACATGTGAATAAACTCTAAGGCTAACACCAAGCATGCTAAACACAAATAAAAAGGGAGAAAAAAAAAAAGAAAATGACACCCAACAATTCAATGATATGCAATAAGAAATGTATATCTTCCACCCCCAACTTAAGATAAGCATTGTCCTCAATGAAAAAGCAAAAGTTAAGGAAACTCCCTTTTTAACCAAAGGTGCGTGGAGTTGAAAGTTTTGCACGATCATTTGAACTACTTCGTTTATTTGTCCCTGAAAAATAAATACTAAAGTAAAACAGCAAAACAGCAAAATAATAATAATAAACAAGAAAAAGAAATATGAAAAACAATAAAAGTAAAAGGATATGTTGTGGGTTGCCTCCCATGAGCGCTAAGTTTTACATCTTCAGCCAGACGCTTTTATTCCCTCATTAAAAAACATGAGTTAGATGCACCAGCCACTGCTTTGCTACAAACTTTTGTGCTTGTATGCTTTGGCGATGGCAAGGAATACTTAAAGTCCACTGCATGTGGCTCAAGTGTTTTTTGGTGATGCCCATTTACTATCAGCAGTAAGGTATTTGATTCCCGCATCCATGTGACTTCTCTCAAGCAACTTCTCAAAGCATGGTTGGCAAGATGTCTTAATAAATTCCTGTGGCTTATCAAAAACATCAACAATATTATCGGTATAGGGATAATTTGAAGAATCTTTGAACTCAAGATTATTAGGAATGAATTCCGAAGAGTTAGAATTATCTTTGATGTACTCATCCTCTTTATGTGGCTGCCATGGGACTCGAAAAACATTTACCTCTAGAGTCCTATTTCCAAATGATAATGTTATTAGGCCATTCCTATAATTAATGAGGGCATTGGCGGTGGCAAGGAATGGTCATCCAAGTATCAAAGGAAATTTGGACTCTGTGTTTATAGTAGAAACAGTATCTAAAACCAAAAAATCAACAGGATAGTAGAAATTATCACTTTGCAACAAAACATCTTCTACAATACCTCTTGGTTTTCTTACCGATCTATCCGCTAATTGAAGTACCACAGAGATTGGTTTGATCTCACCTAGACCGAGCTACAAGTACATGGAGTATGGCATGAGGTTTACACTAGCACCCAAATCTAGCAATGCTTTGCCACAAGGTTTATTTCCAATTTGGCAAGCCACCGTTGGACAGCCCGGATCTTTATATTTGGGCAATGTCTTGCTATTAATTACAGCACTTGCTTGCTCCATTAAGAATGTTTTTTTCTTCACATTGTGCTTCCTCTTGAGTGTGCATAGATCCTTGATGACTTTAGCATAGTTGGGAATCTGTTTTATGACATGAAGAAGAGGAAGATTAATTTTAACATGCTGAAGTTGTTCAAGAATCTCACCTTTTAATGCTGTATTTATCTCCTTAGGTTTAAGGAGTGCTTGAGGGAAATGCACTGGTGGGCGATAAACATCACAGGCCTCTTATTTCTTGGGAGCTTTATCCTTGTTGCTCACGGTATTAGGAATCCAGTGTGATGGTAGAGTGGGACCATCAATTGTCTTACCACTGCGAGTAATTATGGCATTAACCTCTCTATTGTTTTGATTTTCAAGATTGGAGGTTTGTGCCATATATTGTCCCCTTAGATTAGGTTGTGGCTATGAAGGAAACCAACCTTGTTCTTGAATCGTCAAGAAACTAGTCAACTTGGTGAGTTGACTCTTTATTACCTTTTGTTCCTCTTTGATCACTTGTTGTTCCTCTAACAACCGTTGATTTATTTTTCCTTGATCTTCCACACTCTTGGCATGTACATGCATAAATGACTTAAACATATCTTCCAAAGGTAAAGATTGTTGAGGTGCATTAAATGAGGTTGCTTCCGGTTGCCATTAGGTACTAGAGTGGGCAGGGGGTTGTATGTCGGATTTCCAACTGAAATTAGGGTGATTCTTCCAACTGGGATTATAGGTGTTATAGGGTAAGTGTGGTTTCCTAAAGGGTATACCTATAGCATTACACTCATCCTTCATCTCAAAATAAACTAGACAATCCTTATGTAAATGATCTACCCCATTACTCATGAAACAAGGCTCATAGGACTCTACCCTAGCAACCGGTTTAGGGGTTCTAGTATCCTTGGTTTTTAAGGCTTCAATTTCCTTAGTTAGGACCTCTAAACGGGCTTTAAGGCTGCCCTCTTCCTTAAGTTGGTAAATCCTAGCGGGTTGATTTCTCTTAGTGCATTCCATAGCTTTTGGTTCAGTCCAAATATGAGCTTTTTCTGATAGGTCATCTAGGAAATCTATGGCTTGGTCAGGATCTTTTTGAAGAAAATTTCTATTGCACATCATTTCTATGAACTGCCTTTCCCTACTTAGGAGTCCATCATAGAAATAGTTAACTACCCGCCAACTCTCATACTCATGGTGTGGACAAGAATTCAAAAGGTCCTTGAAACGTTCCCAAACTTGATATAAGGTTTCACTCTCCTTTTGTGCAAAGTTTGAGATTTGTCTCTTGAGGTTGTTGGTCTTATGGGTTGGGAAGTGTTTTTGGAAGAAAACTCGGGTCATCTCATCCCAACTACCTATGGACCTAGGCTTTAACGAGTACAGCCAAGCCTTGGCTTTTTCCTTAAGTGAAAAAAGGGAAAAGCTGAAGTTTGACGATGTCTATCATATCAACCCTACTGTGAAAAGCAACTACTACTTCCTCAAGTTCCCTAATATGGATATAGGAGTTTTCATTCTCAAACCCATGGAAAGTTGGTAGCAATTGGATCATGCTCAATTTAAAATCAGGTTGTTGAACATTAGGGGGGAACATGATACACGATGGTGTGATCGTACGATTAGGGTGCAAGTAATCCTTAAGTGTCCTAGGGGGTTGATCTTCGTGTTCACTTATTGCTTCGGAACTAGATGGATTGTCAAATAAAGGATTTGAAAAAGAATTAAATTATGACTCTAACACAGGCCTACAACCAAATCTACCCACAGTGTCTCTATGTCTGTGTATGTGAAGTAACAAAATAACAAAAATACTATAAAAAAAGAAAGAGTCAAATAAAATTAAAAAAATTAAAAAAAACAAAAAATTAATGCAGCAAGCTAAAAGAAGGAACGAAGTTACCGCCTTTACAGCTGCTGAAAAGAAAAACTATTTACAACTCTTCTACCGTCATGTCAAAAGTTGACAATCTTCTTTGTACTTAAGCGCGTTTCCCGGCAACGGCGCCAAAATTTGATTACGCTCAAAGTGTAACGCGGTAGTTGTAGCACAGCTTTGGGGTGTCGATTCCACAGGGAAACAAGTTAACTATAAAAGAATGTGTGAACTTTAACACAAACGATAAAAGATTGATTGAAATAATATGAATTGTGTGAAAATAGTGTGAAGGAAATTGTGTAAATAGATTTATGATGGAGAAACAAGAAGGTTCCAGGAATCCTCCCTAGGTTCGTTGCCCTAATCCTAACTTGATTCAATTGTTTTTATCTCGATTGCAAGTTTCACATCCCAAACAGGCAATCGGTAAATACTCAATTAAAGCACATATATAAGCACTAATGTAACTAATATGAATTACTCTTTACTTTCAAACACATATGACCTAACTTATAAATTATCAAGAGACAACGATATATCTACATGAAAATATCGCAGCAATGGACAAATCTATAAAAGAGATCAGCCAGACTCAATCACACCCAAACAAATACACATAAGAAGAGCATGACTAGACTTATATGGAAGAGAAGCATGCAATCACCGGACTAATAAGAAATCTACTAATTAAATTAAAGAATAAAACACAACAATGTTTAATGAAAATAATGCCAAACTACAACTGAATCAAATAAAGGAAAATAAGAACAACTACACCTAGGGATTCATCCTTTCTCCTTTCTTGGAGATTAGCCGGCCATGGGGCTCATGCGTCCTCAAGTTGCCTCCGGCCTCTCAACGATCATCTCCCCCTTGGTAGCGAAAGCTTCAGCGATTCCTCAGCTTGCCCTCCAAAAGTACTTCGGATTCCTCCTAAGGGCCCTCTGGATTACTCCTAAAGGCACTCTGGATTCACTTTCTGATGATCTCAGATGATCTCAGATTCTCCGATTGTTCTCAAAGCTGAAGTGGAGTGGGTCTTATATAGGCGAATACCATGAGTGCAATGTGTTTCCAATCCGATGTGGGATGTGGGATATAGAAATGTGTTTCTAACCGATATGGGATGTGAGATTTAAGCCTTCACATGCCCTTCACGCTGAAATCCCGCACAGCCCGCACAGCCTGACCTTTGTCTACTAAAACTGCTATAACTTTCTCTAGAAAAATCAATTTTACGAACTGTAAAATTCTCCAGAAAATAGACTTCCGGATCTTTCTCATTATATATGGTTCATATCCTGCTTCTTCTTGTATCAATACAGTTTAATTTGCAAAGATGATTGATCTATACGGGCAATTCTAGCAATTTAGTGAAACACCTTTCAAGTGCGGGCAGCAGTTGTTGCTCTTTTAAGCCCTCCATCTTGTCCTTCCGAAAGCATTCCTTCACTTCAATATGCCTCGAGTCTTTGTGCTTCAAGCAATGATAACTTTTCTTCCTTTTTTGAGCTTAAAGTACCTGAAAATGCACTGAAATAGATCAATTATCCAAAAATGATACTTTAGAGTTGTTAACGTATAAAAGTGCAATTAAAACCTATATCAACCCTAAAATGCTAACAATTAAGTACTATTAAAGTGCATTTTATGACTCTCATCAAGCGTCTCTGCGGTCTTCCGGGACACTGGATCCTATCTGAATCGTTCGAGAGGGGTCCTTACCAAGGGAAACCGTGGTCAGCTCCTCTGCAAGTTGCCCTATTAGAGTTTTCACTTCGTCCCTGAAGTCCTTTACTTCGAGGGGTAAGGTCTCGGTCTTCTTTCCTTCATTGATAATGCTCAAGTAACATGACTGAGAGGTTTGTTGGTTCCCTCTGACCACTCCTGCTCTTTTATCAGTGGGAAACTTTATCTTTAGATGGTAGGTCGAGACAACCGCCTTCAGTTAGCTGAGAATAGGTCAGCCGAGGATCATCTTCTAAGACAATGGTTGCTTGACGACCAAAAAAGTGGTTCGTATGGTGGTTGTTTGTGGTGCTAACCCCGCGGTGACAGAGAGGACTATACTTCCCCTTGCGAACACTAGGGTTCCCGGGAAGCCATACAGCAGGGTGGGAGCCGGTTCTAGCTGTTCTTCTTTCAGCTGCATTCTTTAGAAAGTGTGGTGTCTGACTTCGTGGTTGTCAACTAGGAGGGAGACTACTACCACGTCATCGTGCGGGGTCTGTATCCCATCTAAATCATCATTTGTGAAGGAGATTACTAGGCTTGACTTCCTTCATTTGTAGGGGCTGCTGATGAAGGCCACATTTCTGGCGTATGCCTTACTACTCTGTCCCGAGCTACCTCTGGCAGCGAGGCCTCCATAGATCGTTTTGATAATTTTAGTCACTGTTACCTCCTGGTTCCTTTGATTGGGTCCTCTCTACCTGGGCCTGAGGCTTTTTCAAGGATCCTGACGCTCTCATTCTGGAGGAAAGGGCTGCCCGAAGCTCCCCCTAAGTTGGACGGGAGCCATCCTTTGTCGGGACCCAGTAAACTCCTTTAGGTGCCCTCGGTTGATGAAGGCTTTAATTTTCACTTCAGACCATGGCACTCTTCGGTGTTATGTCCGTGGTTCCTATGAAAACGACACCATTTACTCTGGTCTCTGCTGAGGTGTTGCGGTTTGGAGGGCCATTGGAGGACTGACCTGTTCTAGAGTTGCATCAGGACATTGGTTCTAGATGTATTGAGGGGGGATGAAGCTATCTGATTATGCCCAAAGTATAACGTGGTAGTTGTAGCACAGATTTGGGGTGTCGATTCCATAGGGAGACAAGCAATCTATAAGAGAAAGTGCAAACCTTAAAACGAACGATAAAAGTTAAACAAGAAAATTTGAGTTTTGATATTGAAGTAATGTGAAGTAGTGTAAATATGATGGAAGTAACAAGGTTCTGGGAATCCTCCCTAGGTTTGTTGCCTTATTCCAATCTCAATTCAGTTGTTTTTATCTCGATTGTAAGTTTCACATCCCAAACAAGCAATCGACAAATATTCAATCAAGAACATGTATAAACCCTAATGTAATTGCTATGAAATACTATTTACCTTTGATTCAAGCACACATGACCTATCTTATAGATTATCAAGAAACAACAATATATCTCTATGACAATATCGTAGTAATGGACAAATCTATAAAATAAATCTACCGAACTCAATCACACCTCAACAAATACACATAAGAAGAGCATGACTAAACTTATATAGAGGAGAAAGATACAATCACCGGATTAAGATAAAATCTTCTAATTAAATTAAAGAGTAAATCATAACAATGTTTTGATAATAAATCTCAATTACAACTGAATCAATTAGGAAAATAAGAACAACTACACCTAGGGATTCATCCCTTCGCCTTGCTTGGAGATTAGTTGGCCATGGGGGAGACTGTGGCAGCCTTAATGATGTTTTCCCCAGCCTCCAACCTCTAATTCTTCGATGTTATTATCAAACCCTAAGTGATCTATTTATAGTACAAAGGGTCCAAGGGTGTTTTAGGGTCTAAAAAGTCCTAATTAAGTCATAACTCGGAGAGGAGGACCGTGTGTGCGCCGCGGGTCTCACTTATGGGTGCCGCGGCCCTTGCCTTGGCTTTAGTTTCTCCCCTTTCTGGAGGCCGTGGCCTTGCCTAGTCCAGGACACGGCTTCCATTGAAGTTTCTTTTTTGCTCTTTTGGCTGGATTCTGGAGGCCAAGGCTTGGATATTTTCAAGCCGCAACGCATACATTCAAGACTTGATTTTTCTTCATATGTCCTTCCACAACTATGCCTTCACTCCGGTATGCCTCTAGTCTTTTTGCTTCAAGCAATGATGATTTTTCCTCCTCTTTTAGCTTAAAGTACCAAAAAATGCACCAAAATAGATCAATGATCCAAGAATGACACGTTAGAGTTGTTAACGCATAAAAGTGCAATTAAAAACTAGATCAACCCTAAAATGCTAACAATTAAGTACTGTTAAGATGCATTTTATGATTCTCATCACAACCCCCAACTAGCTTATTGCTAGTCCCTAGCAATTCAAGTGAAAACAAGAGATGAATTCTATGGTAGGAGTCAAAACAAGGTAGAGCAATGCTAGCATTAAACCAAGAGCAATTCACTTTTTGTCTCAGAAATTGCACATAATATATAGCACATAGAATCATTAAATATCACGTAAGTCCAAAAGTAATCCAAACATCAATCTCAAAATCGTTATCGACTCTTAACATCCATCTTGCCACAATCCATTAGTTCGAACACCCAGATGATTTTATGCATAACATTCATGAATACAAGTCTTGGCCTCTAAAAACGTAATGAATTGCGTGACATCAATCACAAATAAAGCTCCGTAGGCTTATTTTTACTCTCCACTATTGTAGAAAAATCACATTACATTGGATCAATAGGTCTTTAATAAGCTTGTAATGTTAGGCTAAGGTGAAGGTTAAGAAAGAACAGGAATGATTCAACAAGTAAAAGAACTTAATCTCTTAGTTTTAAACATAACCACTTTAAGCACTTGATAACCTTTACTTCAACACCCAGCTCTCTCTTTCAACCTATTTTTATAAGAGCATATCTCTTAATAAGTCACCACTTTTCTTTTCTTTTCTTCTTTCTTTGCCATAATTCACTTCTCTTTTTCTTTTCTTTTCTTTTGTATTTTGGCATAAGACCATTCACCTCCTTTTTCATTTTTTTTCTTTTCCACAACCCCCAACTTATCTCCTTTAATGTACTTGTGTTGTGGTATTAATATTTTTTCATATTTCCATCCTTACTCCTTTTAAGTGCTTCTCAACAAATGTGTATAACTAAGTTCTTTTTAAAAGAAGGGTAAGGATAAAATATTTTTAGGCTCATAAAGGTAAGTAAATGGATTTTCGAAATAAATAAGGCTCAAACGGTCCAAAAATGGCCTATATCATATCCTAAGTAATGTGCATTCTAGGAATTCGCCTCAAGTGATTATCAAATAAGTTCTAGAGCTTGTCGAGACCACAAAAGTATTCACAAAGAAATCACACATAAAACTTCTCTAAATGTTTTAGACTAATCATACAATCTTACCATAAACTAGAGTCTCAAACCAAATGAAGATTGACACTTAAATTATTCTCAAACCGAAGGAAGATTTAACTACTTCTAAATGCTATATGCTGTCTCATTTAAGCTTATATCATGTGAATTAACTACAAGGCTAACACAAAGCATGCTAAGAACAAACAAATAAAAAAAGCAAACGAACTAAAATAAAAAAGAAAAAGGGAAGTGACACCTAACAATTCAATGTATGCAATAAGAAATGTGTTTCCTTTACTCCCAACTTAAAATAAGCATTGTCCTCAATGTAAAAACAGAAGTTAAGGAAACTCTCTTTTTTAACCAAAGGTGTGTGGAGCAAAAAGTTGTGCACGATCAATTGAACTACTACGCATATTTGTCCCTGAAAAAAAAAGTATTAAGTTAATACTGGAAAGCAAAAATACTAATAATAAATAAGAAAAAAAAAATACAAAAAACAATAAAAATAAAAGGATATGTTGTGGGGTGCCTTCCATGAGCGCTAAGTTTTACGTCTTCAGCCAGACACTCTTATTCCCTCCTAGACAAGCATGAGCTGAATGCACCAGCAACTGCTTCACAACCAAATTGGGTGCTTATATGCTTTGAAGAGGCCTCAAGGATGTTATCAGTAACATCTCCATATTCTAGCTCAATATATGCTCTTGTGAACCCATGGGTGTGGATTAACTCCAATGGAATAAGGTGATAGACCTTTTCCATAGGTGAGTCAATCATATATACTTGGTGGCTCTCACCCACATCCTTTAATTTGTTCAGTGTTGGGATGTGTAATGACTTAGCACTTAGTGTCACAATGGTGTTCACCTCCTTCAAATTCTTTTGCGCCAAGTGTTGTCCATGGTGTGTGGATTGAGCTTGGGAAGGGAATTTACCTCGTTCATTCACACTCAATGAGCTTATCAACTTGGACACTTGACTCTTTAAATCCTTATGTTCTTCAACAACCTGTGTAATTAAATATTCAAGCCTTTGATTAGTTTTACCTTGTGCCTCAATATATGCATGCAAAGTTTCTTCTAAAGGACTCCTAGAGGGTGCAGGTGCATGATATGGTGCAGGATATGATCTAGGGGGTTATGTAGGCGGCTGGTTTTCAGATTTCCAACTAAGATTGTGATGATTTCGCCACTCCGGATTATAAGTATCAGAGAAAGGTGAAAGAGGTTTCTTGTACATACCTAAGGCATTACGTTGTTCCTCATACATCCATCTCATCTCCGTAAATATGAGACATTCTTGGGCGAGATGATCTACCCTGCCACACACAAAACATGGTTTAAAAGACCATGCATGATTAGCTACGTGTGTTGGCTGTAAACTCTTAGTCTTTAACACATCTAATTCCCTAGTGAGCATCTCGACCTTAGCTTTTAGGTTGTCCTCTTCCTTAAGATGGTAAATTCCACCACCACTTTGGTTTCCTACAGGTCGTGACCTGTTTGTGCTTTCAGTAGCATTAGGTCCAGTCCAAGTGTGAGCTTTTTCAGCAAGCTCATTGAGGTATTCTATGGCCTCATCAGGATCTTTTTCTAAAAACTCACCATTACACATCATCTCTACAAATTGGCACTCTCTATATGTAAGTCCCTCATAAAAATAGCTCACTAAGCATCAATTCTCATACCCATAGTGAGGGTACATACTCAACAACTCTTTAAATCTCTCCCAAGACTGATAAAAAATCTCACTATCCTTTTGTACAAAGGTGGAGATTTGCCTTTTTAAAGCATTGGTCTTAGGTTGGGGGAAGTATTTATAAAAGAAAATCCGAGTCATCTCAGTCCACGACCTAATAGATCGTGGTCTCAGTGAGTATAGCCAACTCTTAGCTCTATCCTTCAAAGCAAAAGGAAAGAACTTAAGTCTCACAATGTCAGCAGTTACATCTTGACTACGAAAAGTCGCAACTACTTCCTCAAACTCTTTAATGTGCACATATGGGTTTTCATTTTCCAAGCCATGAAATGTAGGGAGTAATTGTATCATCCCTGTTTTAAAATCTTGATGGCGAGTATTGGCTGGAAACATGATGCATGATGGTGTGGCTATGCATGTAGGGTGAAGGTAATCCTGAAGGGTCCTAGGGGGTTGATATTCATGTTCACTCATTTCTTCGGGACTAGATGGATTGTCAAATAAAGGATTTAGAAAAGAAATTCTGACTCTAACACAGGCCTACAAGCAAATCTACCCAAAGTGTCTCTATATCAAGGCATGTAAGATCACAAAATAATAAAAAAAAATACTATAAAAAGAAAGAATAAAATAAAATAAAATTAATTCAGCAAGCTAAAAGAAGGAACGAAGTTACCGCCTTTGCAAACTGCTAAAAAGAAAAAAAAAACTATTTACAATTCTTCTACCGCCATGTCTCAAGGTTGACAATCTTCCTTGAGTTAAGCGTGTCTCCCCGGCAACGGCACCAAAATTTGATTACACCCAAAGTATAACACGATTTTTGTAGCACAGCTTTGGGGTGTCGATTCCACAGGGAGACAAGCAATCTACAAGAGAAAGCGCAAACCTTAAAACGAATGATAAAAGTTAAACAAGAAAATTTGAGTTTTGATATTGAAGTAATGTGAAGTAGTGTAAATATGATGGAAGCAACAAGGTTCCAGGAATCCTCCCTAGGTTTGTTTCCTTATTCCAATCTTAATTCAGTTGTTTTAATCTCGATTATAAGTTTCACATCCCAAACAAGCAATCGGCAAATATTCAATCAAGCACATGTATAAACCCTAATGTAATTGCTATGAAATACTCTTTACCTTTGATTCAAGCACACATGACCTATCTTATAGATTATCAAGAAACGACAATATATCTCTATGACAATATCGCAGTAATGGACAAATCTATAAAATAAATCTACCGAACTCAATCTCACCTCAACAAATACACATAAGAAAAGCATGACTAAACTTATATAGAGGAGAAAGATGCAATCACTTGATTAAGAGAAAATCTTTTAATTAAATTAAAGAGTAAATCATAACACTGTTTTGATAATAAATCCCAATTACAACTGAATCAATTAGGAAAATAAGAACAACTACACCTAGGGATTCATCCCTTCGCCTTGCTTGGAGATTAGTTGGCCATGGGGGAGAATGTGGCAGCCTTAATGATGTTTTCCCTGGCCTTCGGCCTCTAATTCTTCAATGTTATTATCAAACCCTAAGTGATCTATTTATCGTACAAAGGGTCCAAGGGTGTTTTAGGGTCTAAAAAGTCCTAATTAAGTTATAACTCGGAGAGAAGGACCGTGTGCGCGCCGCGTGTCTCACTTATGGGCGCCACGGCCTTCGCCTTGGCTTTGGTTTCTCCCCTTTCTGGAGGCCGCGACCCTACTTAGTCCAGGTTGAGGCTCGGATATTTTCAGGCCGCAGCGCACACATTCAAGACTTGATTTTTCTTCATTTGTCCTTCCACAACCATGCTTTCACTCCAATATGCCTTGAGTCTTTGTGCTTCAAGCAGTGATGACTTTTCCTTCTCTTTTAGCTTAAAGTACCTGAAAATGCACCGAAATAGATCAATGATCCAAGAATGACACTTTAAAGTTGTTAACGTATAAAAGTGCAATTAAAACCTAGATCAACCCTAAAATGCTAACAATTAAGTACTATTAAGATGCATTTTATGATTCTCATCACTATCAAACTGAGGCTGGGGCCTTGTATCTATTTTCTTGGTGGGGTTTTTAGGTGTCCCTTTGTGAGGGTCGACGTATTTCCTTTTTTTCTCTGTCTCTCATTCCCTTTCTCTTCGGAAAGCCTGGTCGTCCTCAGCTAACATGTACTTCTCGGCTCAAGCCAAGACCTCGTTCATATCTTTAGGTAGACACTTGGTGAGTTTGGAGCTAAAGACCCTGGACTTTAGTCCGTTTTTGAATGCCAGCATTTGGACGTTGGGGTTAAGGTCTGGGATCTCTCAAGCAGCTGTGTTAAATCTTGATATATAGGCCCAGAACCTCTCCCCTCGATGTTGGACGATGTTGAATAGGCTCTTAGAGGTTTTTTCTGACCCCTTGTTGCTGAAGAAGTGAGAGGCAAAATCATGATTGAGCTCTCTAAAGTTATCAATACTTCCTGGCTTTAAACGTGAATACCACGTGCCGACAACTTTCTCGAGCGTCTGGGGGAAGGCGCGACACATGATTGGGTCAAAATGTCAGTGCAGCATCATGGTTGTTTTGTAATGCTATAAGTGGTCTGGGGGTCCGCTGAACCATCATACACTTTGATTTACGGCATTCTAAAGTTGGGTGGAAGTGGGATCTTGAGGACCTCCTTCGTGAACGGGGGTCTTGGACATTGGGCTCATCCAGGATACTATGGCTTTGGTGTTTGAAGGCTCTATTGATTTTTTCTTTCATCTCTTCGATTCGTCTATCTAGGTTAGGGTTGCTTTTAAAAGATGAGCTTTCTTTAAACCAGCTGACGCAGGGTAGTGAAGGTTCGGCGACAGATGGCTGTCAACTGTGAGCTCATTGCCGGAAGATTCAGTTTGCCAATGGGTTTGGTGAGAGAGCAAAGGTGAGGGCTGTCGGTTTCCCTTCCAGACTTCGGCAACTAGGTCAGTTATCAACTGACAGAGCTCTTGGAACTGAGGTTGGGTCTCCGGGGAGGTCGGATGATCCGTGGTTGCCCTTCTAAGGTTGGGGGAATCCGTCCCTGAGTGGCAAGGGCGCTGTTCTCTGAGGAGGGGACTCGTCGGTCCGACCCAGTGGTCATGCGTTCAGATATTTTAAGAATCTCAACCTGGATTGTTGGCTATGGGTGTGGCAACGAATGGGGGCGAAGCACACCACGGGAGCTTCCTTGTTGCTTTTTTGTGGTGTTTTTGGGTGGCATGGCAACAGATGAGTTCTTTGTGCTTATTCACTTTTACTATTTAGCAAGAGATTGATTGTTTCCCATGAACGGCGTCAATCTGTTGATGCCCGAAATAACTTGCTATGCTAAAGATCGAGGATCTGCACAAAGAGACAAGTGAACTAAAAGTATTGGAGGAGGAGGGCGTGGGTGATGCCTCCAAGGACACTCCGGCGTTCTTGTTAGTGTGGAGTTTTGAAAGGGGGGAAAGTTATAATCTGAATCTTTTATGAAGGATTGTGAAAGTTCAACCTAATCTCTTCTCGTGTTCCTTTGGGCCTTTTATAGAGTTCCTGAGACAGGCCAATCACGTGACCGGGATGATGAAATCTCTGAGATCCCACTTCTCTGCTGAGAGATCTCGATCTTGTGCTTAGACGGGGCTCAATCCCGTTAATCACACTTCGCCTCGACGGTTGCGTTACCAGCTCGCTCCGTGTGTCCTCTGGCTATAGGGTGGGGGTTGGTTCCACGTGTCATTGGCTTATTGGCGGAGAATGGCTCCACGTGTCATTGGCTTATTGGTGGGTAGTGGTTCCACGTATCATTGGCTTATTGGTGGGGGCTTTTATGGACCGTATCAATATGTAACAGCTACTTTGGATATTTTACATGTGGCATAATTAAAAGCTTTAACAAAGGAAAATGATATTTGCATATTTTGCACATGGCTTTACCAAATGATTATGTAGTAACTCTATATTTTAAATCTATGGGTGTCAAAATTGACGAATGATCCAGTATAATACACAACCAGTACTTAATTATATGAGTCAAGTGTGGGTCCAATTTTTAAGACCCGTTTAAAAATTGCCATGTACTTGATCTTGTCCATGAAATTGTGCTTGGAGCATGATCAACCCACAAACATTACCAATTTAATTAATATGGGTATGACTCACGGGTATAACTCATATAACCCAATAAAAAACTCATATATGCTACTTAACTTGTTATTTTTTAATAAAAAATTCAAGTTTTTCTTTTCTTAATCTTTCAATCATAGAATATTTCTTCAAATCTGGCTCTCAAGTTTACAGTTTAGGAGAAAAATCAAATAATCGTGTTAAGAGAGTTTAAGGTAGAGAACTCAGAAAAATAAAATAAAAAAATACTTTGTGATATATTTCTTTTAGTCAACCACAGGGTATTTTTTACTAGCAAAAACATACCACAGGGTATTTTTTATCACAAAAAAATCCACAATATTTTTTGAAAATAGAATCAACCACAAGATTTTAGTTTATATGGCTCTATTTGATCAACATCAAAGTAGATTAATTGTGAATTAGTTTATACGGTTCAGGAGACTTCAGTTATACCCACAATAATATATAGTAACCAAAATAAGAACCAGTTGACTGATAGTTGTTGCCTACTACTCCATACCTAGATATATATAATTATCTATTATTAAGCCAAACTCCTTTCTCACTGTAACACTCCTTTAGCTATCACATGGAGAAGAATTTTGGTTTTAAGTTAAAAAAATTAAAATCAAGAAATTTTGGATTGTAAGGTTGTCAGGGTAATAACTTTGTTTTTTCTAAAGTTGTGATTAAGGATTAATAAAATTGTGAATTTGTTCGTGGTATAGGCAAAGAGATTGTCGAACCACGTTAAATCGTTATACTTGATATTTGTTTGTTGATTTGCCTATTTAATTATTGTAAGTTTGAGTAGGTGGATTTTAGGAATAAAATCCTAACAAGTGGTATCAGAGCATGATTATCTATTTGGAGAAGTTGCCTACATCGTTGCTATTTGTTATGTTTAAGCCACCATGTTGATAGATATATTTAAATTTAAGATTCCTTTATTTAATGGAAGAAACAATTTTACTTTGTGGCAGATTGCAGTTCAAGATCTTTTAGTGAAACAAGATATTGATCAGACTTTCTAGGAAGAAAAGTGAAAAGCCAGAAGAGGTGACTGATAGAAAGTGGCAATCGATTCAAAGGAAGGCTATAAGCATAATCAGGTTGGCTCTTGCTCCCGAGATCAAGTATACTATGTTGAAGGAAATTACACCCAAGGGTTTGTGGGATAAGCTCAAAAGTATCTATGTATCAAAGTTTTTGACTAACAGATTGTGTCTCAAGATGGACCTCTATTTATCTAAAGATGAAAAAAGGTACAAGTCTTCATGATCATTTGAATGAAAGCATTGCTCTTTTTATCATTTTTACCAAAATCTTACAAACCATTGGTGCAAACAATGTTGGTGGGCAAGTCGGCATTCAGCTTAGATGATGTGATCGCGTTCTTGCGTTAGAATGAGAGGTTGATAGGAGACGAAAGCCTGTCTAGTGGTAATAAATCACTTGCTGTGGAAAGTTCTAATTGAGGGAAGAGTCAATAGAGAGCAAACAGTGGCTCAAGGTGGAGATCTAAATCTAAGCCTAGAGATGACAGTGAGAATGAATGCATCTATTATAGAGAGATAGGACACATACAATATTATTGTAAGGCCATGAAAGACGGCTTAAAAAAATTGAGAGGGGTGAATGGGAAGAATAACGATAATGGAAAGAGTAAAGAAAGTGCTAATATCACCAAAGGAAGTGATAAAGACGTGGTGCTAACTATTGAGCACACTGAAGAAAAAAATTGATAAGAGTGATATGGTGCTACTTGATTCGGTGTCTTTTACACATATATTCAACAAGAAGTACTTTGATTGTATGAAGCAACCTATCCATGTCATAGTTGCTACTGCATGTGGGAAACACAAGTAATGATGGTGAAGGAAGCTTAAGGTTGAAGCTCCATGATGGAAGCATGAAGATACTTGAGAAGGTAAAGTTTGTTTCATCTTTCACTGTAAATATCATCTCTTTGAGGAAGTTTGATAAGATGTGATACACATAGACTGTAGACAATGGAGAAATGCAAGTTCTTAACGGATCAAATGTAGTATTGAATGCTACTATCAACAAGAAGGGCTTGTATGTATTGGATGGGAAGGTTTTTCATGGAAAATCAGGTGGACAAGACATAGAAGGACCAAAAAGAAGGATTGCACCAACTAAGAAGAGAGTTAGATTTGTTGATGAGGTGAAGAATTTGAGTCAAGGTGGAGATTGTTAGGATTTTAGCTCAAATCCTCACATGGAAGAATTCAAATTGGTTTAGGAAAAGTTTAATTTTCTATTTTGTAGTTGTTTATTCTAGTAAGAGTATGAGTAGTTTTCTATTATATTGTTGCTTGTATAAGTAATATTAGTTTACTATGATATTGTTGTTTTTTTCCTAGCAGTATTAGGAAAATCCTCTTTATATAAAGGGATCCTAAAGAAGTTTTGAGGCACATTTATAATTTCAATATATATTATAAATCAGAGGGATTTACAACTAAAGCTAAGTTGAGAGCTTTGAGTGTATTATGGATTTTGAATTGTAAAGTTGTTAGGGTAATAACTTTATTTTTCCTAAAGTTTTAAGTTTGTTGGTGGCGTAGGCAAAGAGGTTGTCGAACCAAGTTTAAAATATTGTACTTGATATTTATTTGTTTATTTACCTATTTAATCGTTGTAAGTTTGAGCAGGTGGATTTTAAGAGTAAAATTCTAATTTTTTTTTTACTTTTGACTTCTTGAAAGTTATAAATGTTTTTTAAGTAGTTGGTAGTGGATACATAGTTACATATAGAAGCTATACACTTTGTCAAAACTAAGGGTGTATTAAGGTAGACACTTTTAAAATTGCTAAAACTTGATTGCTTTTCAATTTTTACTCTCAATTAATATGAGGGAATGTTTCTTAATTTTATTATTTCTTAATTCAGGTAAAAATGAAAAAGCAATTAAGTTTTAACGATTATAAACTTTAAGTTTTTGGAAAAAAAAATCACATGATACTCAATTATAATGTTTTAACCAGTGATTTGTTATGCATAATCTTAACCACTAAACTACACTTTGTTTACCTTAAAATTTCGTGTGTATGCACCCAGCATGTAAGAGAGAGACTATGCATTATTAACTAATAACTCGTACGCATTCCATTATCAATAGGCCAAAAGTGTGAATATCAAATAAGGAACCGACCAAAAAAAATACTATAATGGTAGCACACAAAGACTTTCCTTTTCCCTTTAGCTAAGCAAATTAACTTTATATATAGAATTTAAAGAGTGACAATAGTAGTGGTTTAAAGTTCTGAAGTTGATTCTTTGTGTTAACAACTCTTTAATAGGTAAAAAGAGTGATTAGATCCATCCTTATGATAGTAATTTTAAAATAAAAAAAAAGTGACTTGGTTCAGAAGACCCAGACACACCTAAGACTCATCTTATTACTGGTAGCACAAAAACACACCCTTCATTGTTTAGCAACAACATTCGTGGTAGCACAAGCTGCATGGGACTTATAACGGCCATGTTTGGTTACCCAGTTAAGTCAATTTAAAACAAATTGGTTTAAATGGGTTTAAAGCAAAAAGTGACTTGGTTCAGAAGACCAAACACACCTAAGACTCATTTTATTACTGGTAGCACACAAACACACCCTTCACTGTTTAGGAACAACATTTGTGGTAGCACAAGCTGACATGGGACTAGTGATTATCCTGATGGTGCAGGAGGAGGTAATTGACTAACAGGATCATTGGCCATAGGGGTTGGTGGTCGTGATCAGTTTCTGATCTCCTCAACGCTATCTTCAACCTATGAGAAAAATATTAGGAAGTAGAGATTGCCTCCAAGCTGGAAGACTTGGAAACAGCTTCATGATCAATGGCCTTCACCATGTAACTAGCAGTATCATGTGATTAAAATTCCATGGATCATGAAAATAGTGAAGAAATATGAACTGGGATCCATTGTTGTGGTACCTATTGTTGTAAAACCAACAAAGGGTAATGCTCTTTTATATGCTATACATTAAACTACTGTACCCAATTTTATTCCCATGTTAGATATTATTATTTTCAAAAAAATATTATTTTTTAAATTGTTGATATGATTCACGCCAAGAACTAAGAAATTTATGGATCAAAAAGACCTCCAAGATCGTCTAGAAGCAGATTTATGTGAGACCGCGACCCGTTGCTTATATTGAAGCAAGAACCTTGGTATAATGAAGACTGAGACCGCAACCCGTTGCTTATATCAAAGCAAGAACCTTGGTATAATGAAGACACCACAATCAATTATGGAAGGATTGATTGATAAGTCGAAGATGAACGCCACGGAAACTCCGATAAGTTCAGAAGTTCTAAAAGAACCAAAGAGAAATTTCTCTCCGAAAGTATGAATCAAATCTGAATTGTGTTATTCCAAAAGCCAATGACTATTTAAATACATGAGAATTCGTAACCAAATAGAAAAAGGAAAACTAAAAAATATGAAATAAACCTAAACAGAATTCTGGTAGGAATAGGAAACTATGAAATAGGAAATAAAGCTAAATAGAATTTTGGTAACCTAAAATTCAAATAAGGAAAGTACCTAACTTGGCATGCAAGCCTTATAATGCAACAATTAAATTCAGAAGGAAACAATTAAGAAAAGGTGCAAGCCCAACGTAGATTCGGATGCAACAGCCTACTAGATTTCGACCCATCATACCAGGCCCAAACGATATCCTTTTTGAAACTCTCTTAGGTCAAAATTGAGTTTCAAGACGTCATCTTTCCATCCTAATAAGTTTCAGCCCATTTGGAGTTGTGGGCAAGAAGATATGACCATTTTAATTCTGTTTGTTGGATCCTCCCGAAATTCCAAAGTGGAAATTCCCTTGAATCATGGAAACTCATCCTTGTGGATCATGTATAGCATTATCCTTGGGCCCCCAAAGATGGTTCTTAGCCCAAATATGTTGAATAAGCCAATTGAGAGTTTTCTTGAACCGTTTAGCTCGGGCCCTTATAACTGGACCAATTGGAACTTGAATAAACCATTTAGCTCGGGCCCTTGTAACTTGACCAATTGGAACTTGAATAGGATCTGCCTCCCATTTGTTAGTCGTGTCCTCATCATTCCCCTCCTCTAGAAAAGGATTTATCCTCAAATCATCACCTACATCAAAAGGGCGTAAATCAGAAACATTGAAAGTGGTATTAACATTATACTCACTTGGTAAATCCAATTTGTATGCATTGTTATTGATGTGCTCAAGGACTTGAAAAGAAGCATTAGTTAAATTTTCTTCGATCAATTGGAACCCCTTCTCTTGCTTGTCTCCCCATTTGAATCCAACGTTCTTCTTGATGACTTCGCTAAGCGGTGCGGCAATACTGCTAAAGTCTTTCATGAACCTCTTGCAAAAACTAGCAAGTCCATGAAAACTATGAATTTGACCTACACTCATGGGACTTGGCCATGGTAAGCCATGTGGAATCTCCTCGGGAAAGATATCATCAAACTCCTATAAAAGAGAAACAATAGAACTAGGCAAAGATGAGTCAAATTGGTTAGTGTTTAACGCCTCTTTGTACAAAAGTACAATCATTGGCTGATTTAAAATCATCGTTCTTTTTATTTCACTCGCCCTTGCATAGAAATTTGTTTTTCTCTCAATGGCCGAATCAGCTCTCTTATTTTCTATCTCAATTTTTTTGACCTCTCTCATTTTCTCTTTCTGGTTTTCATTCGTTCTCTTTTTCTCACTCTCTTTCGTTTGCTCACTCTCTTTTTGTAACCTCACTTGATCTTCATAAACCTGATTTGGTGTCAAAGGAACTAGAGTGATTGTTCTTTGATTTTTAACAAATGAATATTTGTTGGTGAAGCCATCATGCTTAACACACCGATCGAATTGCCATGGCCGGCCTAGTAACAAGTGTCCAGCTTGCATCGGAACTACATCACACAAAACTTCATCTTCATATTTTCCAATACGAAAGAAAACTAACACCTGTTTGTTCACCCTCAGTTCACCACTATTATTGAGCCATTGTAACTTGTAAGGCCGATGATGTTTAATCGTTGGCAGCCCTAATTTCTCAACCATTGTAGTGCTAACAACGTTAGTACAATTACCTCCATCAATAATCATACTACATACCTTGTTTTGCACGTGGCATCTAGTATAGAAGATGTTTTCTCGCTGCACTTTGTCATCTTCTTTGATTTGCACACTTAGAGCTCTCCTTGAAATCAACAATTCTCCTTGGGCAGTGTATTCCTCATCACTCACATCATCTAATGGTGGCATAGATTCGGTATCTTCTTCGCCCTCGGTTTCAATTTCACAATTATCTCGCAATACCATAACTCTTTTGTTCGGACATTGGCTTGCTATGTGACCCATGCCTTGACATTTAAAACACTTAATATCACGATTTCTAGTGGTAGAAGAGTCAGTTTTACCTTGATTTCCATAGCTGGTACTTTCTTGCTTTTGCTCAGTTTTGGGCTTGGCCGTGGCTTGCTTCACAAAATTCGGCCTCCAAGATGAACCCGAGTTAGGGTTTTGTCGTGTATTGCTGCCCCTCCTCTTGAGTTGGTTCTCAATTTTGACAGCCATGTGCACCATATCTTCCAATTCCACATAATGATGCAACTACACCAAATTAGCAATTTCCAGGTTCAAACCAGCCAAGAACCTAGCCATAGTAGCCTCTCGATCCTCCTCTACATTTGCTCGAATCATAGCTACTTCCATCTCTTTATAATAATCTTCCACACTCCGATTACCTTGTGTAAGACTTTGCAATTTTTGGTATAACTCCCGGTAGTAATGGCTTGGAACAAACCGTTTCCTCATCACGGTTTTCATCTCCTCCCAAGTCTCTATTGGACGCTCTCTATTTCTCCTCCTATTTAACACTAACTGATCCCACCAAACAATCGCATAGTCAAAAAATTCAATGGCCGCAAGTTTAACCTTTTTAAGCTCGGAATAATTATGACAATCAAATACTAATTCTATCTTCTTCTCCCACTCAAGGTAAGCTTCAGGATCGTTTTTGCCTTGAAACGATGAAATCTTCATCTTAATACTACCCAAGTTATTGTCTTCCCGATTCCTAGCTTCTCTACCTCGACCACCAAATCTCCTATGGCTAACAACTGATTCCCGATCATCTTCTTCATCAAATCCATTCCCATAATACTCTTCATCTTCAACTCTCTCTCCCCTAGGTTGAACTCTCTCCCTCCTATGCACATTAGGAGCGTTTTGTTGCTGCCCCACACGTGTATTCTCTACCCGATCAATCCGTTCATGAACCTGTTCCATCTCCGTTCGCAATACTCTTCTCATCTCACCCATTAAAGCCTCCATGAGCAACTTCGGATCACCATCTCCCAATGTATCTCCAGAATTATTTTTGTTCTTATCGTCTGACATGTTTGCTGCAAAAATAACGTTAGAAAAAAAAAAGACCTCACACACTCCTTCACGTGTTTCACTAAAAGAATGAGTCACTCAATTTCACTCGTGTTTTCACACAAAAATCAGATTGGCTTTTCCCCTCTTATGTGCTCACCACTCTTGCCTTTTTCCACTCGTAATAATCCTCTATAGGTTCTTATCAAACTAACCGAACAAGTATCAAAGTTTCCAGCAACAATTCACCAATAACTCACAAAGAAATTCAGAAATAAGGATTGAATCTAAATATTACACACTTTTTTTTCACGTTTTTTTTTTCTAAACTGGAAATTTATTCTTCTTTTTTTCCAATTTCGTTTTTTTTTTCTCTACTTTTTTTTTTTATGAATCAAAACAAAAGATAAGCAAACCTGCAACTAGAAAGCTCTGATACCAACTGATATGATCAACGCCAAGAACTAAGAAATTTATGGATCAAGAAGACCTCCAAGATCGTCTAGAAACAGATTTATGTGAGACCGCGACCCGTTGCTTATATTGAAGCAAGAACTTTGGTATAATGAAGATTGAGACCGCGACCTGTTGCTTATATCGAAGCAAGAACCTTGGTATAATGAAGACACCACAATCAATTATGGAAGGATTGATTGATAAGTCGAAGATGAATGCCACGGAAACTCCGATAAGTTCAGAAGTTCTAAAAGAACCAAAGAGAAATTTCTCTCCTAAGGTATGAATCAAATCTGAATTGTGTTATTCCAAAAGCCAATGGCTATTTAAATACATGAGAATTCGTAACCAAATAGAAAAAGGAAAACTAAAAAATATGAAATAAACCTAAACAGAATTCTGGTAGGAATAGGAAACTACGAAATAGGAAATAAAGCTAAATAGAATTTTGGTAACCTAAAATTCAAATAAAGAAAGTACCTAACTTGGCATGCAAGCCTTATAATGCAACAATTAAATTCAGAAGGAAACAATTAAGAAAAGGTGCAAGCCCAACGTAGATTCGGATGCAACAGCCTACTAGATTTCGATCCATCATACCAGGCCCAAACGATATCCTTTTTGAAACTTTCTTAGGTCAAAATTGAGTTTCAAGACGTCATCTTTCCATCCTAATAAGTTTCAGCCCTTTAATCATGGAAACTCATCCTTGTGGATCATGTATAGCATTATCTTTGGGCCCCCAAAGATGGTTCTTAGCCCAAATATGTTGAATAAGCCAATTGAGAGTTTTCTTGAACCGTTTAGCTCGGGCCCTTATAACTGGACCAATTGGAACTTGAATAAACCATTTAGCTCGGGCCCTTGTAACTTGACCAATTTGAACTTGAATAGGATCTGCCTCCCATTTGTTAGTCGTGTCCTAATCAATTGTGCTCTCACATTACTTCTATTTATTTATTGGGGTGTTAGGTTTCATTTTACTAACAGGGATTTGGAAATTTACTTGGGGTTGGTGGACATCCAACAAATTCAATTGTTTTCTCTTTTCTTTAATCTGGGGCCAATAACATTCTGTGTTAGCAAGAAAAATGATTCTTTCATTTGCTTTATACCTGAAACCTAATCTTTTGTGGGAAGGGGTGATACCATTAGCTTTGGCCATGATGCGGAGACACCTTTTTTAAAGTTCAATTCCTCGTGGGCTCACTCCCTTGCAAGGGATAAGGATCAAGGAAGCTTTCCACTAGAAGTAGACAAAGTCTGAAGTTTAAATATCATAGAAGGATCCAAAAAAGGACCATAATGGTAGCAAACAAACACTTTCATTTTCCCCTTAGCTAAGCAAATTAACTTTACAAAGAAAAGAATGAACAATGCTTATAAGGTTTAGAAGACCAGAACACCCCAAACACTCTTGTATTAGTAACACAAACCTTCATTGTTCAGCAACATTTGTTTTAGCATTCAACAGTAAATGTGCTGGTTATACTAATGGTGGTGGTGGTGGTGGTGGTGGTGGTGGGGGAGGTTCTTGAGTAAAACGACCATTGCCCCTAGGGGATGGTGGTGGTGATCTTCCATCTTATTTCCTGGAAACTACCTTCAACTTATGGGAAAAATAAAGGATCGAAGAGATTGCATCCAAGGAAGACTTGGAAACAGCTTCAGTAGCCTTGACCATAGTTTGCGATAGTAGAAGTCCATGGATCATGAAAAAAGTGAGGAAACACGAATAAGCATCCATTGATGTGGCACCGATTGATTTACACCAACAAAGGGTAATGGTCTTTTATATACCTGAATGGCCACAGTACCCAAATCTTTTACCATTACAGACATTGTCAAACAAATATATTATCATAGTTGTTGGAAACCATTCATATTGTCTGAAAATGGAGGCTTGAGGAAACGATTTTGACATGGTCTTCTAAGTGTGATCACTGGTTTGGTTGAGCTTTTTTGCAAATTTAATCAGGTTCTTATTTCTTAAATTTACAATATATATATATATATATATATATATATATATATATATATATATATATATATATATATAGACACACACACACACACAAAAACACACCCCAAACCAAATAGGGAGTCCGACTTGATTTGGCTAGGCTTTTCTGCAAATCAAGGAGTTATTGCTCTTTCAATTTACTTCCATTTATGGGTTTGTTAATTTGGTTTCACAAACAAGGATTTTGGAATTATTTGAGTAGTTGGGGTTGACATCCAACAGATTAAACTGTTTTCCTCTTTTCTATAATCTGGGGCCAATAACATTCAGTGTTAGCAAGATAAATGATTCTGATTTTCACCTGAGAGCTAATTTATTTTTGGCAATTCCTGTAAAGACGCAGTCCTTCAATAGAAAGAACCAATTTTCCAATCAGAAAAGGCCTAGCTTCAAATATGATTATTAAAGAGGAAAAATGAGATGGAGAAAATAGAAAAGTTACGGTGAAGAAAAAATTGATGTTTTCTTTTCTTCTCATTTTCCTTTCCTCTCACTTGTCATACCTCCTGCATTTATCTCCTACCAATCATAGCCTAAAAGATTTTAGGATTTATTAACAAAGACTGCACTTCACGGCAGAGGTTAAGAGAAAATGAACAAAATGCTAGTAAGGTTTCATTCTTGTCGAATTTAGAATTTAAATTATAATAAGGCCTATATAAATACGAAAAAAGTTATTTAATCGTAGGATGATGGTAATATCTTGAACCAGTCTCACTTCAGCATTTAAATCTGGTAAGACTTTTCATCTAAATCATCACTCATAATATAAACACTACTATTAGTCTTATAAATTATGCATGTACCAACTACTGTTAGCTAGGTCATCTGTAGTTGGTACATATACAAGAAATAACAAAAAACTAAACTATTATGATACAGTAGCAAAGAAATTTCAATCAGTAGTAATTATAAAAAAGCCAGTCATGAACGTTGGAAACCTGAAACCTGTAATGGGCTACTAGAGAGAGATCAATAACACCAAAATATGAAATGTTTTATTTGGATACTTCAGAGGTTTCTGTACTTTATCACAACTACGTAGACTAATGCAATCTAGAAAATAATCTGATAACTATTTTGGTACAACTACTTCTTAAACTATGGCACACAACAGAATAAAATTTAGACATACAGAAAGAAAAATAATGAAGGAAGAAGAAAAGGAAATTTTCCAACTCGACTGCACCTGCTTGAAGTGCCAAACCTTCACGTCAAATTATAGCTGATGAGTGATGAGTGCCACAGTCAATCTGTTTTTGATATATAAAGCTCCTTCGCCTAAATCCGACAGAAATTCATGATCGCTTCAGGCCTCCCAATACCACAGAACGAGTCTAAATATCATAGAAAGATTAATAATATAAAGCCATTCAATATGCTTAAAAACCATTAGAAAAGCTACAATGTTCCAGCAATTCAAAAAGCTAGCCTAGCAGTTTCCAGCAATTTGAAACTCAATCTTAAGTGAAATGTTTCCATTTGTTTCAACAGATGGGAATATGTTGTTATTAAAGGTAAATATCATTAAGTTTCTATTCCATCAACATTTTCATCTTTTCTTGTGTCAATGAAGTAGCATATAGTGATAAAATTAAATTAAATTAAGTGATTCCCAATATACCATCAAACAGCCATGTTATAAATCTATGTTAAAAATCATGTCCAACAAGCACTAAAGAAGTCAGTACTTCTATTAAGAAGCAAAAATTTTGTTACCAACCAGGTGGAGGATTTCCATTTTCCAGTCTATACATTGGAATATTTACTACTCCCTCTGTCCCGCTTTGAATATCGCTGAGTATTTTACATGCATTTTATGAAAACTAGCATTTTACATTTCAAATCAGCCAATAAAATTTTACTTCCCAACAATAACCTTAACTTTTGTTGAATGAGTTAATGCTTAGCGCCCAAGATGCAAGCCATAGAAGCTGCGTGTCAGCAGGGAAAGCTAAAACTTTCCTTGGTTTTTGTGTAGAATGGCAAAGTTTATTGTTAATTTGCTCTATCTTTTGGTTCTTGGGTTATGTGAAGTGGGATAATATGGGAAACTAAAATTTTGTTTTTACGACTTTCTGAGAGGAGACAATTATTTTGGGACATCAATTTTAGTAAAGAGTGACATCCAAAATGAGACGGAGGGAGTAAATATTTTCACAAATAAGATATAAATGCCCATGGAACCAAATGCAGCATGTAAATAGGCCCTCCATATAAATACTTTATACACCTGTGCAACGAGTCAAATCTTTCGATAACATACATCTCTACCTAATTAGTTTCATTTTGTGGTACTTGATATATTATAATACCATTCTTGAATCTACCATAATAGTGCATACAAAATAAACAAGTAAATTACAGAAAATATATAAAATAGCCCTTTGCACATGCTCTTTGATCTAAAAGTAACTTTCTAAGTGGTACTAACAAAATCATGCGGCCTAATCACATAAAAAAAAAGGTGCTCAATAATTTTCATGATATTCTTTATTCATAAAAGCTGGCGCTGACATGCTGGTAAGATAATTTCTTCTTCTAAACAGCAGTTCAATACGGATCATTGACCATAACTGACTTATATTCACTACCTTATGCCAGAAACCTGCTTCAATTTGAATCAACATCTTGTGGAACTGGGTTTCCACAACAAGATTAATGTGATTCAAATCAAGTTACATACATTTATCTGGTTTATATTTAATCAAACTAAGACCCACCCAATTTGTACCACACCAGAAATTCAATGTTTCACCAGGTAAATTTGAGTATTGCATTTCCAAATTTCATATGTTTTAAGAAAATTTTATATAAGTTTAGTGGTCTACTAGTAAATGCAACCCTCATCAAAATATTTAACCATATCAAATTGGACTCTGCTCAGGTATAAGATAAAAGATACTAGAAGCGCACTCAGTTATACACAGACCATGTAGGAACCATTCTATTGACAGCCATGTTGATGCGAACTACTTTCATATTCAACAAACACTTTTCTTATTGATGGTGGCATAAGAAAAATACTTCCACCTGTTAGCTAGAAAAATAACTTTTCTTCTTTTTTTTATAAGTAAATAAAATAACAGCATACCTTAGGAGCCCCAGGATGTTGCTTCAAACTTGGAAAAGGAGCTTCATCAGGTCTAGTACTTCCTTCATGCTTAATGCAATTGCTTTGCTCTCTATTGTTTGAAGCTAAAGTCCATTTACTAGATTCCTCATTTAAGTTACTGGGTGGTGATCTAACCTCTTCCACAGATTTTCTGTTTATTTGACATCTCGTTATAGAATTAGGGGCACTGCAAGATCCTTCATTTAAGTTACTGGGTGGTTCTCTATCATCTTCCACAGATTTTCTCTTTATCTGACCTTTTGATACAGATATAGGGACACTATTCTGAATGGTATTTATCTTGAGATTTTGACCCTTCTTTGAGAATTGTGTAGCTGCAGCTCGAGCACCAGCTATAGCTGCACTGAGACTAGATGATTTTGTCAGTGGAGATGTATTAGATTCAGGGAACTGGCCAGATATTGAGCCCGGCTTCAAGGAAAAAGGATCCCTTGGATTTGGAAGTGGAAATTTTACCGGAAATGGGCCTTCAACTGGAGTAAGACCTCTAACAGCAGCGTCGTATACCTGGGACAGGTAAACCAATAAGCCCCAATTCAAAAAGAAAATGTGTGTTTGTAAGAGAGAGAGAGAGAGAGGGAAAGGGAGAGGGAGAGGGAGAGAGAGAGAGAGAGAACTTCTTGCACCGTAGGTACCTTCCTTTCCAAGTTATAAACACCTTGAAACCCTCTCATCTCAAATGGAACTAACAATTTCTGCATTGATTGGATAAGAAATGCTTAATCAAAATATGTCGTCTACTTTCAAAGTTACAAACTTTACCAAGAATTAGTTTTATAGCACTGTAAAACTATGCACCTGTGGCTGTTCACAAAGCCAGCAAAAATCAGTTTGTCCTTCTAGCCTCACCTGTAGCAAAATAAATGGTTTCGCTTAGACTAAATAATCTCAGAGACTTTGACATGATATAACATTGATATATCAAAGGGGAAAAAGAAATAGGTCAGGAAAGCTGTCCAACCCCTTCAGGTAACACCTCCCAATGAGCTAGTTCTTCACATCTGACACAGCCAACCACGTCGACACATCCTATGTCATAGATGAAGCCATCCAGATTGATCAAAACAATATATTCTTGAAACCATAATGGAAGAAATTAAGATGATCCTTAAACAAACTCTAGACTTTATTTAGTTTAATAGTCCCAAAAAATTTAGAAACAACAGCTCAAAAGCAGCATTCAACTGAAAGCATTGCCAAAAAAAAGACCACTAATCACCTAGAGTATCTCCAAGCTAGGTAGTAAAGAAAACTTCCCCCTCCACACCCCCAACCCAAAAAAGGAAAATGCAAAGGGTTAACTAATCTCCCTATTTGTACCAGCATCCAATTCTACGAGTGTGTAGCAGTGATTGTATGTCATTCGTGTCATTGGGTGGATCATTGTCATCTGCTTATGTCATTATATTCTCTCTTTATATATTTCAGGCAATTCAGGTTTGTCACATGATCAGTTCATGATTGGTTTTTATATAGCATAAACCGACAGTTTCAATTAGGGCCAAATTTTGTTTGAATACATGACCTGACCTATGCGCACCTAACAACTTTAATCACCAGACTTCATAAATTTCATTAAATTCAGATTCCAACTTCTGGAAACAATGGAGAAGGAAAATGAAAAGCTAACAAATAGTACAGGGAAATACAGAAACATGTACTACGAAATGAATACCTAGAAGTCTTGAAATGGGGTAATGTTCTGGAAACTTAATATTAGTAACTCCATTCACTGCATAAATTTCTCGGTAGAAGTCCTCCATTGCTTTGATTGTAGCTTCATCTGGAACCTTACCGGCAGCATGAATCCAAAGACGGCCTTTAAAAGAAAAGATTTGTGTACAATCAGAAGCATCCTCAACAGAAAAATGATGATAGAATAAAGGAAAATAATAACATAAGAATGAAATATTGAATGCATGACTTGCTTCTCTAGGAGAATGCTTTAGATCCTAAGCTCTATAATTTCTCAATTCCAAATAGACAAATACTCCAATGAATATGGTTTGGGGAATATGTTGATCGCTAAGGTTTATAAGAACATCAACCCATCAAACTAACGAGGACATTAACCTCTATATATTCTCAATTCCAAAAAGGCAATATTCCACTGTGTATGTATTGGGGAATATGTTGAATTGAATGAAACCACTAACCGCTGACTTTTTTGCAAATATCAACCCATCAGACAAATTAAAGACAAAAAAGAAAAAGTAGAAGGAAGGCAATTGACTCCGTAAAACCCAGAACACCAGAACAGAAACTCCAGAAAAATTTTGCAACGTTCTTTTAAGGACCAAATCCTTGAGGCCTCCTTAAAAAGTTCAAGACTAACGAATAATTGATTCAAGGTGAAAAATCTATCACATAGTGTCCCACAAATCATACCACTTGAACTGATGGTACAAAATTCATTCAAATGATCTCCTGAAACCATGTTGTGATTAGTGCTAATATCATCACCTTTAACTCGGATTATATTGCAGCTCCCTCTATACTTAGTAGGGATTAACGGATTCTTAGGCATGTTTACCCATGTAAACTTGCATAACGTTCTCAAATACACTCAACAACTCAGATTACATTCATTCTTCCAACAGTTCATCAATGTTATGAACCAAGTTGGACCACTCAAGTCTTAGTAACTAGATTTTGCTATTTAATCTTCAGATGTAGTGTTTTCATTCCCATGGTCTATAGTCTTAGTATCCCCTCTGTTAACAAAAAGAATTGAAAATAATTATGTATTATTGATTTTCTAAATACAATTCAACAGTCATATATATAGACTTATGAATATCAAACCTAATAGGACTAGGAGACATAACTAGATAAGATAGATATAAAATAGATAAGATTTAGGAAACCTACTATGACACATAATAGGAAACCTAATTAAGACTCTCAACATAAACCTAATTAGGACTCTCAACACTCCCTCTCAAGCTGGTGAATATGCATCCTTCATTCCCAGCTTGCATATAAGTCGTTGGAATGCTTCACTGTTCAGTCCTTTTGTAAGTACATCAACAAGTTGATTATTTGTTGGGACATACGGTGTGCAGATTAATCCGCTGTCCAGCATCTCTTTTATGAAATGTCTATCTACCTCAATATGCTTTGTCTGGTCATGTTGAATGGGATTATGAGCGATGTTGATAGCCAACTTGTTGTCACAAAATAGCTTCATAGGTCCATCCCACTTAATCTTTAAATCTTCCAGAATTATTTTGAGCCACAGTAATTTACAAACTCCTTGCGCAACTCTGCTTCAGCACTTGATCTTGCCACTACATTCTGCTTTTTACTCCATGTTACAAGATTGCCTCCTAGGAAGGTGCAATAGTCTGTCATGGACCTTCTATCAACCTGTGAACCTGCATAGTTAGCATCTGTATACGCCTCAAGAACTAACCTCGTGTTTCTTCTAAATAGAATCCCTTGTCCTAGATTAGCCTTTAGATAATGTAGTATGCGATGGACAGCTTGTAGATGTAGTTCTCTGGGCTGTGCATAAATTGGCTGACAACACTCACGGCATAAGCCATGTCTAGCCGTGTGTGGGCAAGGTATATGAGCTTCCCAACCAATCTCTGGTACCTCTCCTTGTCCACGGCTGGATCATCTTTTGCTTCTCCAAGTCTATGATTTTGTTCAATCGGTGAGGAAATTGGTTTACATGCCAACTTTCATGTTTCCTTAAGGAGATCAGTCACGTATTTCTGTTGTGAGATAAAAATTCCTTCTCTAAAATGAGCTACTTCAATTCCTAGAAACTATTTCAACCTTCCAAGTTCTTTTATCTCAAATTCACTGACAAAACATCTTCATAGAGCTTCCTTCTCCTTCTCATCGTTTCCTGTGACTATTATGTCATCGACATACACAAAAAAGGTCGTTACTCCCCCTGCAGCCGAGTGTTTTATGAAGAGTGTATGATCTCCCTGACTTTGCTTGTATCCAGTGGCTAGCATCAATTTAGTGAATCTTCCGAACCAAGGTCGTGGAGATTATTTTAGGCCGTAGAACGCCTTCCTTAGCTTGCAGACTTTGTTGCCTCTCAGTTGCTGCTCATATCCTGGAGGAATGTCCATGTATATCTCATCTTCTAATTCGCCTTGAAGAAATGCATTTTTTACATCAAATTGCTCCAAATACCAGTTGAAATTAGCAGTTGGTGACAACAAAACTCTCATCGTGTTCATCTTAGCTACTGGAGCAAATGTCTCTTAATAGTCCACACCATAGGTCTGCGTGTATCCTTTCGCCACGAGTCTAGCTTTCTATCTTTCAAGAGAGTCATCTGACTTGTATTTTACGATAAACACTCACTTGCAGCCCACAACCTTCTTTCCAGGTGGTAACTCAACTATTTCCCATGTCCGATTTTTCTCTAGTGCCTGCATTTCTTCACTCATAGCATTTCTCCAATTCTCATTAGATAATGCCTCAGATAAAATATCAAGAATATGAATAGAGTTTAGACTGACTAGAAAGGTCTCATGCGAGGTTGAGAATTTCTCAAAAGAGACGAATTTTGCCAAAAGATACAATGGGTGTTTTGTGCATTGTCTTGTGCATTTCCTAATAGCAATTGGGAGATCATGGTCTAGTGTTAATTGAGATTGGTCAAAAATTGTATTTACCTCATTCTCAGGATTAGGAGTTGAATCTTGGACTTGCATGGGATTAGGATCCGAGTCTCTTCTCCTTGAATAAGCCTGCACAAATCGCATGGAGTCATTATGCTCTGTCATGGGTCCAGCGTGGGCGGGTGTGGGTGTTGACACCGACTGGAATGGTTCGACCGATACAGGTGGGTCAATTAAAGCTGGTTCGGCTGGAATTAGATCAGATGGGGCTGATCCGTTGGACACAACTGACTAACGAATAGGTAGATCGAGCAAAAACATATCTCTGTCCTTATCTTCACTAAATGAAGTCTCCTCCTAAAGATAAGGTTGGCTAAAGTATGGTTTTGATTCCTCAAAAGTGACATCTATGGAGACAAAGAATTTATGTGTAGGATGGTAGCATTTGTATCCTTTCTAGGTGGACGAATAACCTACAAACACACACTTAAGAGCCCTTAGATCTAATTTTCCTCTGTTTCGACTATGAACATAGACAAAGGCAGCGCAGTCAAAGATTTTTGGAGTGAAGTTATTTGTTATACGAAGGTCAGGATAGAATTGGGACATTGTTTCCATTGGTGACTTAAACCCTAGCACCCGAGAAGGTAGACGATTAATCATATAAGCAGCTGTGAGTATGGCTTCCCCCCAATAGTGTTTTGGAACATTATGGTGAAAGAGAAAGGCTCGGGCTGTGGCTAGCAAGTGACCGTTTTTCCTCTCTGCCACTTTGTTTTGTTGTGGAGTATCAACGCAAAAGGATTCATGGATGATTCCCTCTTTTTGAAAATATGGAGATAGAACTTGATTAAAATAATCTCTTGCATTGTCTGTTCGGAATCTTTTGATTTTTACCCCAAATTGGTTTTGAATCATGTTATGGAATTTGGAGTACACTGCTTACATCTGATTTATGTTAAGAAGAAAGATCCAAGAAACCCTAGTACAATCGTCAATGAAAGAGACAAATCAACGAGATTGAGACACATTTGGAACCATAAAGGGTCCCCATATGTCACTGTGAATCAAATAAAACGAAACTGGGCTTTTATTATTGCTGATTGGAAAAGGTACACGTTTGTACTTCGCAAACTCACATACATCACAATGAAATTGTTCAGCACCTAGACTTCTAAACAAAGTAGGAAACATAGTTTTCAAGATTCCAAAAGATGGATGCCCTAGTCTAAAATGGTGGAGCCAAATGGCGTCTTTATTGGATGATGATAGAAATGACAGATAAATTATTCTTGACCATATGTGACTTGCGTGGTTCGTCAAGATAGTAGAGCTTGTTTCTCTCCTTAGCAAGTCCAATCTTCTTCCTCGAAATCTGGTCCTAAAAAACACATTGAGAATGATTGAAAAGTACATTACAATTCATATCATGTGTGAGTTTTTTAATGGATATTAAGTTAGTGGACAACTTTGGGACATGAAGAACATTTTTTAAAGTAAGAGAAGGACTGATATGAATATCTCCTAGACTAGCTACAGTAGTTAAAGAACCATCAACAACTGCTATTTTTCGATTGCTAGGACACGGAGAGTATGTGCTAAAATTTAGTGAAGAATGAGTCATATGGTCTGTGGCTCCTGAGTCAATGACCCATAAATTCCTGATAGTTTCATCTGAGACATTTGGTCCTTGAGAAAATGAGAACTTACCTGAGAATGCAAGAGAGCATGAACCACTAGGTTTTTTCAACAATCCCAGAAGTCCCCTTAGCTTCTCTACCTCCTCTATATTAACATACCCTGGTCTGAACCTGGTTGATTCATGATGAAATAGGACCGGTTCCGCTGCTGTCCCAAATTACGTTGTTGTCCTCCTTGGTATCCCCACTCCTTGCTCGGTGGTTTTCCGTCAGTTTCCAGCACTTCTCTCTAGTGTGTCTCAGTTTCTTTCAAAAAGTGCACCAGAGAGTATCCCAGCTATCCGGGTTCGAAGATCGAGACAGATCTGCCTTTTCATCCGTCTTCATGTCTGTTTTTGTCGCCATAGTAGAACCTTCAAGAGCTTAGGGTTCGAGCATCACTCCTCTTCGACTCTCCTCTGCCCGAATCAGAGAGATAGTTTCGTTCATAGAGGGTATTTCTTCTTTGCCGATTATCTGCACCCTTACTTGATCAAGTTCAGCATTAAGTCCTGCAAGAAAGTCGTAAAATCGATCTTTTTCGATGAAATTCTTCAAAGTTACTGCAACTTCTGGACATTTGGTCTCGAAACAGCGATAATGGTCCAGCTCTTGACATAGATTCTTAAGCGCATTTGCGTACTCAGTGACAGTTTTGTTGTCTTTTTTCATTTCAGCGGTCTTGACTTTGATCTCGTACACCTGAGCTGCATCACGAGCTTTCGAATACATCTGTCAAACAGCATCCCAAATTTCCTTCACCGTGGATAGGAACATGCAGGTGTCGCTGATTTCAGGAGTCATGGAATTCCATAACCAAGACATAATCATGGAATTTGCTTCATCCCATGCTGCAAAGTTGGGATATCCCTCCTTCGGTGTTGTGCTCAGAAGATGACTTATTTTTCCCTTTCCCTTCAAATACGTGCAGATAAATTGGGACCACTTCAGATAA
This sequence comes from Bretschneidera sinensis, assembly GCA_023935145.1. Lineage (NCBI taxonomy): Eukaryota > Viridiplantae > Streptophyta > Magnoliopsida > Brassicales > Akaniaceae > Bretschneidera > Bretschneidera sinensis. The sequence goes on from CM043701.1 coordinate 25,759,235, forward strand.
TTCTTCCCATTCAGCCTGTACGCTGCTTGAATATTCTGCAAATCACCTAAAGTCGGATGATTGAGAGCTTTTGTGGATAGGATGGTGTTTTCAACCATGGTGGGTTAATGATGGAGAAGAAGGCAAGATTAGAGGGAAGAAAAAATTGGCGATAAAGGCCAGAGGTATAGTTGGCTATGAAGGCTAAAACAGATGAAGCGATGAAAGCTTTGAAATTTCCAAAAAAAAAAAAAAAAAAAAAAAAAAAAAAACCCTAAAGCTCTGATAACATGTTAACAAAAAGAATTATGTATTATTGATTTTCTGAATGCAATTCAACAGTCATATATATAAACTTATGAATATCAAACCTAATAGGACTAAGAGACATAACTAGATAAGATAGATATAAAATAGATAAGATTTAGGAAACCTACTATGACATATAATAGGAAACCTAATTAGGACTCTCAACATAAACGTAATTAGGACTCTCAACACCTTCGTCTACATTCTTAGAGGTTATTGACCAAATTGAACCTCTCAGATTTTGTTGACTAAGTTATTTATTATCAGACCTAGTGTCACCATTTTTTGATAAGTCAGATCTAGTGTCACCATTGCCCTATTTAAAGTCTTACTATCTCCCTTTTTCTATTACCGGAATGTATTATTGATGTTCTTGCTCATGGAACTCTTCAAACATAGAATTCTTACAAAGCTCTATATATTCAAAATTCAAATCCTTTTTATTCTTTTTAATTCTCTAGCATACAGTGAACACAACCTATGCTTAGAAAGCCTTTACGAAAAAAAATCATATTTTTTGATAAATACATCTTCCAGATAGTAACTAGTAATTGTAAAAAGCATGTAAAAGATCACATATGCAAACAAAAGATCACATTTAAAAGACACAGTTTGTTGATATCATTCTACCAATTATAAAAAATTATAGATCTGCATCTTCGGAATATATACAGAAATGGTTTCAACGAAACACCTAAGTCTTTGCTAACATGGCATTCTGGAGTTGCTGAGGAATCCAAACAAAGTTGCCCCATGTATCTCACTACCTTAATTTCAGAACATTTAAAAGGTAGCAGTTTTATACCAGTTCACCATAGTACAACGCTAAAAATATAATTGTCTGCATTGTCTCATTATCTTCACACACTAATATAAATGGAACCTTGCTATTTTGATTTAGACAATGCACAGGCTTCAGGGCTAAGTTTTGTACTTTCTTTCATTTTGGGGCAGACCATACCGATATCAGATTCAAACAAGGCCATGACATGGAATTATGGATAAAGTGATAATGGTGGGATAGAGATAAACTAATTTAGCTAATTTGAGAAAAGTTACAAAGACTAGCTATCCTAACTATAGTTTTAAACATCAGTTTACACGTCCTGCCATGTCAGCAATATCTATAAATACAGTAGTTATCTTCTCTGATACCACAATAAGCAATCAGTCAGTTAAAGGTAAACCTGAAGACAATAAACATCTTAAAGTGATAAAATTTGGACATTTGTGTCAGCTCCATGATGGTTGCTCTTTAACATCAATCCAAAACGTAAAGGTACCTTTGTGAATTCAATCTCTTAGGAATGTTGGCTAAAAAAGGTAACTATCACTTTCTTTCTTTCTATAATGTTGTCTCAGCAACCTAACAACCCAAGAATTATAGTACTAAATCTTCCATACATATTCACCAAAATAGAAGAAAAAACGAATTGGGTATTTGGTTTTTTGCCCTAAATCCAAAGATTTTAGCTTTATACCATGGATTCTAGATATGCAACTTGAAAAAAAAATCATTAAAATTAGCCAAAAACAATTGCAGAATCAAACTTAGACGCTAGAAAAGGAAAAGGAAATCTCGACTCAGCAAAAAAGGTAACTATCACTTTCTTTTTTTCTATAATGTTGTCTCAGCAACCTAACAGCCCAAGAATTATAGTACTAAATCTTCCATACATATTCACCAAAATAGAAGAAAAAACGAATTGGATATCTGGTTTTTTTGCCCTAAATCCAAAGATTTTAGCTTTGATACCTCTAATTGGAGAAGGCCATGACCTGCCCTCAATGCGCTTGATGCCATATACCAGCAGTGAAGCCCATGGTTGGTGCATGGTCAAGCATGGGTTCCTGTAGTTCCCTTGGTTGCTTCCTCCTCCTCTCATAATTGCTTCGATATCTGGGTCTCTTTGATTTTCCCTGTTTGATAAGTGAGAGTCCACGAGATGTGTAGTTGTTGTCCCGTGTTCGAAGTACAGGCAAAGTAGAATTCGTTAGTGCTGTGGCACGTGGGATTGGAGCACGGCACGTGCAACCTATTACAAGTGTCGGGTGCCAAGTATGTGACATTTTGTTTACGTAATGGTTTCTGGTTTTATAAATAAAATATAGATTAAATAACTTAAAAAATATTTTTTCTTAAGAAAAATGTTTTTAAAAAATTAGTTTCTAGATAATAAGATAGATCAACGTATACAAAAACTGTATTTATATTAAAAAAATTATTTTTATAGTTGTCTTATAAAAATTTGTATAGCTTTTCAACTTCGTTGTTATTTTATTAAAATTATTTCAAAATCTATTTTAATATTGGGCCAAACGATACTTTAATTGTTTTAAAAGATGGTTAATGTCAGCATGTTAAGTTCTGTAAAAGTTATTACACCATGCACAGTACTAAAGTAACTTCTTACAGTGAACAATGCTCAATTTACATGTTCAAATCAACTTCGGATGGTGACGAAGAACATCAGACTCTGTTCAAGGAAGCCCATTGTCATATCTTGATTGTATCGGGTGCAATGCATCAGTTGAAAATTTGATTAATAAATTTTAAAAATCTCATTGTATCGGGTGCAATGCCCCGATTAAAAACTTGATTATATAATTAATGAAAGTATTAAAAATTATTAATAAAACTTTTCGGTCGATACATTACATTTGGTGCAGTCAAATATTTCTCCATCAATGGACGGCTCCCAAGTCCCACTCTCTATGCTAGGGAAGATAATAAGATGCTCGTCAACATGGTCAATCAAGTCAAATACAATGTCCCTATTTATTGGTAAGATACAAATTAAATCACGTATTTCAAACCTTATATTGCAGTATCTATTTGTTTTAGTAAAATCGCAAAGCTCGAATGATAATTATGAGAAACTCAAGTGGTTTGGTTTTACCAAAGCGCATGGTATTAAAGTGTATTTGGTTTAAATGAATTCTTTGTATGGAAGAAGACCCACTTGAGTCGAGAGTTATTGTCGATCTGGTTTGACCTTACAGTGTATTTGGTTTAAATGAATTCTTTGTATGGAATTCAATTGAATTTCATTAGTTTGTTAATAAAGTGTTAGAATTGAATAAATTTTGGATAAATTATATCCAAATTGATAGAATTTCTAAATAAACATTAGGCTTTGAAGTTGTATGAATTTACAAAGACAAAATTACTTTTTATTTTTTTTGGCAGCCTATTTTTCTTTCTTTCTAGATCTATTGTTAGTCAGTTCACCATGTTTTCTAATCTGCGATCTATCTCTTTCTCTCATGAGTACCATCTCTGTTTCAAGGTTCAAGGAACGCAATTGATTAGCTCTTTTTTCCAGCTCTCCAATCTTCGTACAATGTGAGAAAAGATTAAAATCTTGGGTACCATTGCTGTCATCCTCTGTCATGTGTGTGATGCTGACACCGGGCAGAAGAGTGATTATTCTGCAGGCTAGTCGAACAGATCGTTCACAAGGAGTAACACAAGAAAAACCCTAAAAAAACAATATAGAGAAACAGCTCTGATGTTTTATTTAAAATTATGCAAATTCAATAATAATGTTTACGAAACCCTAAAACCTTATTTATAAGGTCGAAACAAAATAGGAAAATTAAATTAAGGCTGAAATTAAAATAATTAAAATAATTAAATTTGAGGGCTTAAACGTCGTTTTTTGGCTTAAAAACAATGACACTGATTGCTTTGCAATCAGGTTTTATTCGTTGGCTCGTTTCCAATCAGACTAGGGTCTTCCGGGCCTGATCTGAGCCCGTGGCCCGTTCTAGGTAGTCCATCTGCCAGTTCTGCGCTGATCTGCCAACTCTGCATCATCTGACTTGGATCCTCCTGCGTCAGATGCTTGCGCTTGGATGGTTTGAATCCTTTCTTCTTCTTTTTTCTGTTTAGATATTAGATGGGATGATTGATTCTTGTTTTGATTGAACATATGATTAATCTTACTGGTGGAATTTTGGTTCCTAAATATTCGATTGATACGTCTCTGCTGCAACTTTAATTTTTATCAGTTTGGAATATGAATGATTTTGTGTCTACTTGTGGGTTCCTCTGTAATTTTGTAATTTTTTTGGCTGCCTCTTGTTAGATTGGGTTTCTTTTAGCTCTGGTTCGATTCTGTTTGATGGTAAAAGGGTGTGTTCCTCTGTAATTTTGTAATTATAGCGTTAACTCCATCCCACGTCGTACTGCCATTGCTTCACCTGTCAATGGATCAACAATGTTTTCTTGGAAAATTGCTGCAATAGCCATTAGCTTTACTGTCCAATCTCGACGTAAGTACAACAAAATTTTCGTCTACCCAATTGATCATATTGCCTATACCCACATGACCACCCTGAACTGGCAACTCGATCAACAGCATTCCGGACATCTTGAGCTTTTGGGCAATTCCATAACACATGCATCTCAGTCTCTACCATTCTTTCACAGTGTTGGCAATCAATCTCAATATCCATGCCTCCCCATCGAAGCTTTTCCTTAGTGGGTAGAAATTTCTTACAGCATCTCCACATAAACACCTTTAATTTGTTGGGAATGACAACCCCCTAAATTTCCTTCCACCCCTATATGCATTAGAATCACTAGAAGATGCCTTATCTCCTAGTTAATTGCACGAGGTGTTTGGTATGGTACATTGTACAAGCTGCTAGGAAGTTGTAACGACCCATCCCAAGTTGGCCACCCCCGAGATGGTATCATCACATTTTGAAAATCTCAGCACGATACAAATATACAACAATAAAAATAATACTAACAGAACTTCTTTTACATCAATCCTCAACCCTCAACAGGGGAGATACATCAATCTGATATTAACTTAAACATAATATACAACGTAAAATGTATGAATATTTACAAATAAATTTTTGTTTTATTTTCTCACTAGTCTGAGGATGTTGACACGTACATGGCTTACAAAAAAAATGATTTCATCTGAATCTCAACTCACCAAACTATTTGTCATGCCTGCTACCTGAAATCATTGTACTATGAGGGGTGAGCTTCACAAGCTCAGTGAATTAAATTTACTAGAAGTACTCAATTTTATAAATGATCTTTCAATATTAAATCAATTATATTTCACACAACCTGGTAATAGCATTCTACCATCACTACACATAGTATAAAGTCACATTCTCTATCAATCTCTTCTTCTTATTTATTGGTTCACCTTATAACCATCGATTATCTCATAATTACCTCGTAATTAGGTTCACATCATAACATCTACCATTTAGATGGTTCTTATCATATCATACTTTTATGTTTCTTTCTTACTGAAACTGTCTCTCTCTGTGAGACTCATTTATCTATAAACAATTTCACTATAACACACCACACATCAGCATTTAAATGATACAATTAATATTTAAAACAAATGCAATGCATAAATTATTATTAGAGAACGTATTCCCACATGTCGACATGTTTTTATTATCTTAGACCAGTTGCCTTCTCGATTCTTTTCTTTACAGCTTATCCCAGCTATCATAGATTTATTTCCAGCATATACCAGCTGTCACATTGTCCTTTTTATTTCTAGCATATACCGGCTGTCACGGTTTTTCAACTAGATCAGCTCCTTCCCAGTTCTTTCGGTTCTTTTATTTAATGCATATGCATATGAACAATGATATGAAATATGTATATGAACAGTAATATAAAAACAACATGAACTCAAAATATTTAAATTTAGCTATCCTGTCTTTCCTCAAATTATTATAAAAATTTCACTAAATTCCTCTCAACATAAATCACATCAAATCATCCATCAAAACTTGTCAAGATTCACTAAATTTCATCTTCTTATAATTCGTATCAAAACATTAACCATAGTTCATAAAAAATTTCACTCATCGTTTTTATTATTAAATCAACTTATTATTCCAAAAACATTATTTCTCACCTAATAATTTTCTACATGTCAAAAATTCCTATCATACCTATAAATCAATTTTTTCATCTATCACCAAAGCATATGCTAATAATTTATTTTAATATTATTACTAGATATTTGATTTTTTTATTTAGATTACTTAAAGTAAATCTAACTCACCACGTAGCATTTAAAGTTACCCGTGGATCACCTTCTTGCCTTTCCTATTCCTCTCCGAAATTTCCCCCTGTTGCTAACCATCAACACCTGATATAATATTTGTATTAAATCTCTAACTATTTCTTCAATTCTTCATAAACCACACCCTTTGAAAATTTCCACTTTGAATTTCGGGAAATTTCATTAACGCTAAAAAATTAAAAATAAACATTACATTATTACCTTATATTTTTTTGATAGTTCCTCATGATTCTCTATGAAATTCTACAGTAAATCCTTTTAAAATTTTGCTCTTTCAATATTTCTTGGGTCCCCAAGTGCTTTGAGAAATAAAGTAGTTGAAAGAAAATATAAACGAAATCGGTAAATATAACTAGAAATTATGTTAAGTATAAAATATATATATATATATATATATATATATATATATATATATATATATATATATAAGTAAACTTCTATTTTTGCTATCTCTGCAGCTCAAACGCCAAAGGCATACAAAGTCTCCACGTTTTTTAGACGTGGGAGACATGTACAATTCTCTCTTAATTTGCACCTGCTGCCACGTTTTTCCTTCTTTTTTTTTTGAAAAAGTATAATAATTTTTTTTTGTTTTTTTTTCCTTCTTTTCATACTGGACACGTCCAGATTTTTTTTCTTTTCTTTTTCTTTGTAACTACGCCACCACACATCCAGTTTTTTTTCAAAAGAATTATTTTATTCAATACTAAATCCTTTGCGTAAATATATTATTTTAATTTCATTCCATATTTATTAAATTACTTCTTTACCCTTATTTTATGATTACGGGTATTACAAATCTACCCACCTAAAAAAAAAATTGTCCCCGAAATTTCCTTACTTTACTCTAAAAACAAATGTGAATAATATTTCTTCACAATTGTCTCACGTTTTCACGTAATTTTTTCAACATCCTTATTCCGCCATAGAACTTGAACTAATGTAATTATTTTATTTCGCAAGACTTGTTCTTTTCTGTCTAAAATTCTTACTGGTACTTGTATCTCTAAAAACAAATGTGAATAATATTTCTTCACAATTGTCTCACGCTTTCACGTAATTTTTTCAACATCCTTATTCCGCCACAGAACTTGAACTAATGTAATTATTTTATTTCACAAGACTTGTTCTTTTCTGTCTAAAATTCTTACTGGTACTTGTATATAAGCCCAGTCTCTCTGAATTTATATAGCTTAGCTCGAAATATTATAATAGTCATCATGTAAACACTTTCTCAAAAATGAAACATGAAATATGTTATATAAATGTCTTAATTTTGGAGGCAACTCCAGGCTACTCACAAGTAGCTCAACTTTCTCAACAATCTCATTGGTTCCAACTTACCTCAGACTCAACTTTCCTTTCTTTTTTGATCCTCAACACACCTTTCATTGAGATATTTTTCAATATACCCAATCAACTACTTGAAACTTGAGAGGTCTTCTCCTATTATCAGCATAGCTATTCGGTCTACTCTGTGCTACTTTACGGTTCTTTCTAACCAGTTTGATCCTCTCAGTTGTTAACTCAATAATTGATGGACCAAATATATTTCTCTCTCCCATTTATTCCCAACATATAGGAGTTCTACACCTCCAACCATACAACGTCTCAATCAGTGCAATCCCAATACTAGTTTGATACTGATTATTATAAGCAATTTCAATCGATGGCAAGTAAGCATCCCGACTTACTGAGAAACTCATTACATTTGTCCTTAACATATCTTATAGTTCTTTAAAAATCCTTTCTGTCTGAGTATAAAAGAATTATATTAAATTATAGCCGTGTACCCGTGACTTTTTGAATGCCTCTCTAAAACCAAGATGTAAATCTAGCATTTCTATTTGACACTATGCTTAATGGTGTTCCAGACAACCTCACAATTTTCGCTACATCCTTCTTCAATCCTGACCACCAGAAATTTTGTCTCCATCCCCTATACATCTTATTATTACTTGGTTGCATCGGATCTACATCATCATATACCTTTCTCAATATCTTCTTTCTCAACTCCGCATTATTGGGAACACAAATCCATGTTCCAATACCAAAATATCCTCATTTCAAATTTTTGAACTCATATTGCTTTCTAGTAAGCACTTAATGCTTAATCTTCTCTATCTCTTCATCTCTACCTTGTATCTCTAAAGCATTTTACTAGGGATGACCGTACAACCATATTCATTAACCACGATCCTCTATCACTGACATTTAACTTCATTCCTATCTTTCTTAAATCTATCATCAATTTCACATCTGGACTCCCAATAATAGTTAAACTTCTTGCAGACTTTCTACTCAATGCATCAACTATCACCTTTGCATTTTCTAGATGATAGTGAATTGTACAATCATCATTACTACTTAACTTCATCTACCATCTTTGCCTTAAATTCAACTCTCTCTGGTTAGGTAGGTATGTCAAACTCTTATAACACTGGAACTGTAGTTAATTTCTCCTTTACTAATTGGAAAAATTTTCTCACACTTCCCTTACCATAAAAATCTCATCTCTTTCCTGGTCAGTCTATTCAACAGTATTACAATAATAGAAAAATTCTGAAAGAATCTTCTATAATAACCAGCTAACTTCAAGAAGATTCTAATCTCAGTCACATTAGTTGGTCTCTCCCAACTTAATATTGCCCCTACCTTTTGTGGATCAACTGTTATGCCATTTCCCGATATTACATGTTCCAAGAAGGTCATTTCTTTCAGTCAACATTCACATTTAGGAAAATTATAGTATACAATCTCTCTCCTCAAAATTTTCAACACACTGTCTAATGTTTCATATGTTGTTCTTCCTTCTTAGATTATATCAGAATGTCAAATGCAACCATAAACTTGTTAAGATATAGTTTAAACACTCTATTCATCAAGTTTGTGAATGTTTCTGGAACATTAGTCAATCCAAATGACATCACAAGAAGCTTAGGACCATGACGTGTCATAAAAGCAGTCTTAGGCACGTCGCCCTTCTCTATCCTCAATCAGTGATAACCTTATCTCAGGTTTATCTTAGAAAACACTCTCACTCCTTGCAACTGCTTAAACAATTCATTTATCCTGGGTAAAAGATGTTTGTTCTTATTCAACTATTTGTAGTCTATACACAATCTCATCGTTCCATCTTCCTCCTTCACGAACAACACAGGGGCTCTCCAAATACATTAGGTCCAATAAATTGTTTATCTAAAAATTATTGAACTTTCAATTCTCTTAGCTCAGTAGGTGTCACTATGAATGGTGCTATAGATATATGTGATGAACCTGATATCACATCAATATAGAATCTACTCCCTTTACTGGTAGACAACTAGGCAACTCCTCAAGAATTACGTTAGAATAATCTTTCACCACTAAAATTTATTCTAACTTCCTAGTTTCCTTTTTAGAATCCATTATGTATGCCAAATACTTCTCACAGCTCTTCTTCAACCATCTCCTAGTGGCCAGAGCAAAATGAGATAGTTCGAGAGCATTGTTGTATAAATATCTACCTAAATTAATAAGCAAATAATTAAACGTTTTACTTGCAAGTGCACAAGGTCAAAATAGTAATATAGTGTGCAAGTGCAAGATCATTCCCACAGGGATTGGTAAATTTTGCTTTAAAATTAAATTCGCAATATAAAACAAGAGAAAAAAAAAAGTAAGTTTGATTTGATAATGATAAAAGTATAGGGCTTGGATATCCACCACTAATCATGTTTTCACAATAAAACAACATGTCAATGCTTTAATCACATTATGAATACCTAATGTTGCCAACCTAAGGGCATTACTCCTTAAGCTATTGATTTTCCTAAGCAATGAGTTAGGCATGGTGTACACTCTAACTCTTTTTTTTCTTAAGGGATTTAGCATGTTGTATACTAAATTGTTTTTTAAGAAAGCATAATATCTATGGAAATCAACAAACACATGAGGCCTAAGGCATGGTATATGTCCCCAGTTTCCCATGTTGATTAACCCAAGAACTCGGCGTGGATTTCTTTTGCTACTATTATTAAACCCAGGACTTGGCCATACAAATTGGTTTAATTAACTAGTCCATACCACAAGCATATGTTGATCAGGCAAACACACATGAAGAATTCAAGAAAACAAGAATTAATCAAGTTAAGCATCATAATATAACTATCACAAAGGTAATAATATTGAATTATTGAGTAACATAATCAGGGCATCAAGCCCTACTAGTAAATTTAGTTACATGTGAGTTTGACGTTAAACATCTTCATAAAGTAAAAGAGAAGGAAAAGAATAAACCCGAAAATACTTCCTTGAAGAGCCGTAAATTCTTCTCCAAAATCACCTTTATTTTTGTGTTTACAGACCTATTTATAGAGTTTATATAACTCCTAGAAACATCTTAAAACCTTAGAGCTCATAAAACAAAACCCTAAGCTTATTTCTAAAATAGGACCAGCCGCCATACTGTGCGAATGCGCTCGATCGCAGCATGGTGCGCTCGATCGTCCTGCGATCGATACATCGTCTTACGCACGCGAGTGTAGTTGCGCTCGATCCTTGGCTTGGGCGCTGTTGCACTCAATCGTGGTCTCATGTGCTCGATTGCACTAACAGATTCCAACTTTTTCCAGATTTGGTCTTTAAGCCTGACAATTCCGAAATGCTCCATTTTCTCTAAAAACCTAGAAAAACACAAAAAATACAAAAATGAAATAAAATAGAACGAAATAACACAAACTAAGAGCTTAACAAATATAAATTAAGGGCTTAAATATGAATATTTAAACACTTATCACTTCCCCAAACTTACATATTGCTAGTCCCTTAGCAATACAAAACTAAAAACTAAATGAAAAAAAAGAACTAAAAATAAACAACAACAAGAAATTGAAAAACAATAAAAACAGAAAGGATATGCTGTGGGGTGCCTCTCATGAGCACTGAGTTTTATGTCTTCAGCCAGACTATTGGAGAGGCCTCAAGGAGGTGCAAAGCTTCAATGATGTCATCAGTAACATCTTCAGATTTTGGCTCAATATCCGATCTTGTGAAACTATGGGTGAGGGTGGTCTCTATTGGATCAATGTAATGGACCTGAAAAACTTGCTTAACAACAACTTGCATCATACATACATTAAAACATTCCATATCATTTTGGGGCAATTTCAATGCATCAAATATTTTGAATTCTATCTTCTCATCACTTACTTTCATACTTACAATACCCTTTTTCACACAAATTTTTGTATCAGTAGTTCTCATAAAGGGTCTTCCTAAGATGATGGGCAAAGGAAATGGCATACGAGATTCTTCCATATCTAATACAATAAAATCAATAGGTAAAATAAATTCACCTACCTTTACCAAGACATCCTCAAGAATACCTCTTGGTTTTTTGATGCTTCTGTCTGCCAATTGCATGGTGATGGAAGTTGGTTGAAGCTCCCCCAAACCCAGTGTCTCGAATACAGTGTAGGGCAGCAAATTGACACTCGCCCCTAGATCCAGTAGTGCACGCTCAAAAAGCTAGTCACCTATCCTGCAAGGAATGGTAAAACTACCTGGATCTTTTAGCTTTGGTGGTAGTTTCCTTAACAACACCGCACTTACCTCTTCAGTTAAAGCCACTGTTTCATGCTTCTGAAACTTCTTTTTACGAGTGCAACAATCTTTAAAAAAATTAGTATATGCAGGAATTTGTTGAATTGCATATAATAAAGGAATGTTAATTGATAAGTGCTTAAATATTCGTATTTAAGCCCCTTAGTTTACATTTGTTAAGTTACTAGTTTATGTTATTTCATGCTATTTTACGTATTTTTTGTGTTTTCTAGGTTTTTTTGAAGAAAATGGAGCATTATCTGGCTTAGAGAACAACTTTAGAAGAACTGAAAGCTGCTGAGTGCGATCGAGCGCAACAGCGCCCGAGCCAATGATCGAGCGCACCAGCGCTCACGCGCGCAAGAAAAAGGTGCGCTCGAGCACACCAGTCTGTGATCGAGTGCAAACATGCATCAGTGAATAGTAAAATGGCGGAACCTATTTTGGAAAATAGGAAGAGGGTCTAGGCGAGATTTTGCAGACGAATTGACGACTTGTCCAGGAAATATCTCCCAGTTTATTTTTTCCCTTTTATTTTATTTTATGAAGATGTTTAACATCAAACTCATGTGTAACTAAACTCATAGTAGGGCTTGATTGAAGCCTTGATTATATTTACTCAATAATTCAGTATTGGTGCTTTTGCGATATTTATATTATGATGCTTAACTTGATTAATGCTTGTTTTCTTGAATTCCTCATATGTGTTTGCCGGATCAACATATGCATGTGGTATAGACAAGTTAGTTAAATCAATTTGGATGACTGAGTCCTGGGTTTAACAATAGTAACAAAAGAAATCCACGCTGGGTTCTTGGGTTAATCAACATGGGAAACCGGGAGTATATACCATGCCCTAGGTCTCGTGTGTTTGTTGATTTCCATAGATTTTATGCTTTCTTAAGGAACAACTCAGTATACACCATGCCAAATCCTTTAAGAAAGAAAAAAGTTAGAGTATACACGATGCCTAATTCGTTGCTTAGGGAAATCAATAGCTTAAGGAGGATACACCATGCCCTTAGGTTGACAACATTAGGTATTCATAGCGTGATTAAAACATTGGTATATTGTTTTATTGTGGAAGTATGATTAGTGGCGGATATCAAGTCTCTGCGCTTTTATCATTATCAATTCAAACTGAATTATTATTTCTATCATTTTATATTACAAAACTAATTCTAAAGCAAAATTTACCAATCCCTGTGGAGATGATCTTGCATTTACACATTATACTACTAGGTTGACCTTGTGGACTTGCAAGTAAAACTGTTCAATTATTTGCTTATTTATTTAGGTAGATTTTTGCACAACACGTTTTTTGCGCCGTTGCCAGGGATTGCACTAAATTTCTGTTTAAAATTATTTTTCGTTCAATTTTATTTTATTTTATTTTTTGTTCTGTTTTATTTTGTTTCGTCAAATATATAATTTATTTCTTTTTTTTTGTTTACTGTTTTTCTGTTTCAGGTTTGCAGTAGAGTAATTTTTAGTATTGCGATTAAGCGTAGTACTTGGTGCGATCAAGTGCAAAAGGTCTAGAAACTACCCGAACAGCAGTATTGAAGCTGCTGCACTGAAGAGCTTCAGCTGATTTATGTAAGGGCTTCGATCCAGGAATCCAACCATCTTTTCACTTGATACAGAGATTGAGTGGACCATTTGACAGAGGCCTAGAGACAATTTTGAGGAGGAAAAAAAAGAATTCGAGGGAGAAGCACTAATGGCGGAATAGCTTGATAACCAACCGCCACCAGAGCGAAGACTTATGAAGCAATCTTTCATCCCAAGAAACCTCAACCAGCCCTCATGCATTGTTTATCAACTTGAAACAGGAGGAAATTATTACATATCCCCGTAGATACTCACTGCTTTGACTCATTTCAGGGGTACACCTGCTGAGGATCCACACTTGCATCTTCAGAAATTCTTTGATTTCTGTAAGTTCCAGCACATCCGGGGCCTAGATTAAGAGGGAATCAGGTTAATTCGTTGTCTTTTTTCATTAAAAGATAATGCTAAGTTGTGGTATAATTTATTGCCTGCAGTGTCCATCCATACTTAGGAAGAGCTATCCAGTAGGTTCCTCAAGAAGTTTTTCCCAGCACAAAAGACAAGACAGATGAAGAAGGAGATTCAATCTTTCCAACAAAAAGATAGAGACATTTTCTTTGAAGTATGAGGACACTTTAATGAGCTACTACTCAAATTCCCACATCATAATCTACCTCAAGTTGAATTGGTACAAGCTTTCTATGAAGGTTTGAGTGACATAAATAATGGTATTATGGATTCAGGTTATGGAGGTATGCTGATGGAAAAGAGCAGTGAAGAAGCCATAGAGCTATTTGAGACATTAAGTGAGCGCACCCAACAATTCTCATATAGAGGTAGACAAGGTGTTAAGAGCAATGGTATGTATGAGGTGACCTTAAATGGTGGATCTTCAAATCAGATAGTTGTTGTGGAAAGAAAGCTAGATATGCTTGAAAAAGCCATAACTGCTCAGAACATCTCACCTAGTCCACAAACCACACAACTCCAAGTATGTGTTATATGTTTTCATTTTGATCACACTACTGAAACTTTCCCTTTATCTGCAGATCAAGAGCAAGCAAACTATATGGGACCAAACAACTATCCTCCTAAGAATAATCCATATGCAAATACTTATAATCTTGGATGGCGAAATCACCCCAACTTTTCATGGAATGACAATCAGAATGCCTTGAACCTTCAAGGGCAGCAAAGGAACTCCCAACAAGCAGCCCAATCAGTTCTGGAATCAAAGAATAGTGACCTAGAAAGTATTGTAAGGCAATTGGAAACTCAACAACAACAACTGGTGGCTTTGCAAGATCAGTTTATGGCAGAAGCAAGACAACAACTAGCTACCATACTGTGCGAATGCGCTCGATCGTCCTGCGATCGATTCATTTTCTTGTAGGTGCGAGCTTAGGTGCGCTCGATCCTTGGCTTAGGCACTTGAGCGCTATTGCACTCGATCGCAGTCTCTTGTGCTCAATCGCACTAACAGATTCCAGCTTTTCCCATATTTGGTCTTTAAGCCTGACAATTCTAAAATGCTCCATTTTCTCTAAAATCCTAGAAAAACACAGAAAACACAAAAAGGAAATAAAATATAACGAAATAACGCAAACTAAGAGCTTAACAAATATAAATTAATGGGCTTAAATATGAATATTTAAGCACTTATCAAATATCTTATGTTCTCTCTGAAAGTTAAACTCCCCATGTCCATATCTTGAACACTACTTTCTTTCTAGAACAATCAACCCAATCACAATATGTTGACAATAAATTCATTCTCAAAATTAAATGAAATTATATCATATTCAAAGATAATAAATCAATTTCAGATTCTCTATCACTGATACGAATCACACAACCCTTATAAACATTTATGATTATCACTCTATCTTTAGTGAGAACTTCAACAAAAATATTTTGCATCAAAGGACTAATACATATTTTAATAGACTTCATATGAATACTAGATGAAGATCAACCAACATTGATATGTCCACCTTCTCTACATACAAAGTACTTCAAATTTTTTGAAAATTTTAGGATAATTATCTTATCGGAATATATCTATAACTTCTTTTTCTCGGTCATATATCAGATTACCACTTCTCTTTGGTGGCATACTTACTTCCTCTGCCATGACTCCTAGTTCCCATAACCTATCTCTCAAATCTAGAGGTTCCACCGATATTACTCTGAGCTACAGAAGCAACAGATTTTGCTTGCCTCTGACTCTGTACTAAAGTTCTCTGTGACAAGGAACACCTTATCTGGGTGGTCTCTCACCCTGCACACTCATACTAGTACCACCTCTAGGTTCCTCAAATTTAGAGCTTTTGCACCAGTTCCTCCTACCTCAGATTCCTATCACATCATTCTCAATCTGAAGTGTTATATCCACTAATATGACATAATTCATATGCCTCATGTCAGATAGTTTTGATCAAATCTTAAAACATAGTTCATTTATGAACCTCTTACACTTCTTCTCCTCTAGGTCTACCATTTTCGGTACGAACCTCGACAAAGCCACAAATCTCTTATCATACTGAGTCATAGTCAACACATTTACCTCAAATTAATAAAATTTATATCTTGTTGGGCTCTAAAGGTCTAAGGAAAGTATTTATCAAGGAAAACCTCCTTAAATTTATTCTAGGTTAAAGGTCTATCAATATTTGTACTTACTTTATGAAGAATATCCTCCCACCATTCTAGGGTCTCTCCCTCTAATTTGAATGTAGCAAAGATGACCCTCTGCCTGACAGTCATTGGTAAAATACCAAATAATCTCTCTGCATGTTTATCCCAAAACTCAGGCTTAAAAGGATTCATAGATTCTTTAAGCAACAAGGCATTCAACTTAACCATCTCTCTGCATCTCATGCATAAACTCATTTTTTCCCCTTATTTAAATGTCTACCATTACTGGATTAACAACCTCAGGAACTGTTCTAGCCTGTTCATAAAGTCTATACTATAAGCTATCAACTCTATCATCTGTTACCTTCATTTCTCAAGAGCATATGTAAGAGCTTATCTTAGCTCATTTATTTCAACTTTAGATTCTCTCATACTAATTATATTACTAATATCAATCAGACTATCAACACGTTCCCTTCTAGGAACCACAAATTTACACTCTACCTTGACTTGACAAAAATATTGGGGGCCAACCATGCCCTCTCAAATCAACAACTCTAACTCTAACTCTAACTCTAGCTCTTGTGCGTCAACATGTCATCCTTGAACTATTTATTAAAATATAATTTATTTTAATCTTTCACTTTTTTTTTATGCAGTCTACAAAATCATAAAACATAATACTCTGATACCAAAATTGTAACCCATCCTGGCTTGGCCACCCCTAAGACTGTATCTTCACATTTTGAAAATCCCAGCACGATACATATATGCAACAATAAAAATAATACTAACAGAACTTCTTTTACATCAATCTTCAACCCTCAATAGGGGAGATACATCAATTTGATATTAACTTAAACATAATATACAACGTAAAATGTATGAATATTTACAAATAAATTTTTATTTTATTTTCTCACAAGTCTGAGGATGTTGACATGTACGTGGCTTACAAAAAAATGATTTCATCTGAATCTCAACTCACCAAACTATTTTTCATACCTACTACCTGAAATCATTGTACAACGAGGGGTAAGCTTCACAAGCTCAATGAATTAAATTTACTAGAAGTACTTAATTGTATAAATGGTCTTTTAATATTAAATCAATTATATTTCACATAACCTGATAATAGCATTCTACTATCACTACACATAGCATAAAGTCTCATTCTCTATAAATATCTTATTCTTATTTATTGGCTCATCTTACGACATCGATTATCTCATAATTACCTCGTAATAAGGTTCACATCATAACATCTACCATTTAAATGATTTTTATCACCTCATACTTCTATGTTTCTTTCTCACTATAATTGTCTCTCTCTGTAAGACTCATTTATTTATAAACAATTTCACCATTACACACCACACATTAGCATTTAAATGATGCAATTAATATTTAAAACGAATGCAATGCATGAATTATTATTAGAGAACGTCTTCCCACATGTCGACATGTTTTTATTATCTTAGACCAGTTGCCTTCTCGATTCTTTTCTTTACAGCTTATCCCAGCTATCATGGATTTATTTCCAGCATATACCGGCTGTCACAGTGTCCTTTTATTTCTAGCATATACCGGCTGTCACGATTTTTCAACTAGACCGGCTCCTTCCCGGTTCTTTCGGTTCTTTTATTTAATGCATATGCATATGAACAATGATATGAAATATGCATATGAACAGTAATATAAAAACAACATGAACTCAAAATATTTAAATTTAGCTATCATGTCTTTCCTCAAATTATTATAAAAATTTTACTAAATTCCTCTCATCATAAATCACATCAAATCATCTATCAAAACTTGTCAAGATTCACTGAATTTCATCTCCCCATAATTCGTATAAAAACTTCAACCATAGTTCATCAAGAATTTCACTCATCGCTTTTATTATTAAATCAACTTATTATTCCAAAAATATTATTTTTCACCTAATAATTGTCTATATGTCCAAAATTTCTATCATACTTATAAACCAATTTTTTCTCATCTACCACCAAAGCATATACTAATAATTTATTTTAATATTATTACTAGATAATTGATTTTTTTTTATTTAGATTACTTAAAGTAAATCTAACTCATCACGTAGCACTTAAAGCGACCCGTGGATCACCTCCTTGCCTTTCCCGTTTCTCTCCGAAAGTTTCCTCAGTTACTGACCATCAACACCTAATATAATATTTGTATTAAATCTCTAACTATTTCTTTAATTCTTCATAAACCACACCCTTTGAAAATTCTCACTTTGAATTATGAGAAATTTTATGAACGCTAAAAAATTAAAAATAAACATTACATTATTACCTTTTATTTTTCTGATAGCTTCCCATGATTCTCTATGAAATTCCGTAGTAAATCTCTTTAAAATTTTGCTCTTTCAATATTTCTTAAGGTCCCCAAGTGCTTTGAAAAATAGAGTAGTTGAAAGAAAACATAAACGAAATCGGTAAATATAACTAGAAATTATGTTAAGTATATATATATATATATAAGTAAACTTTTATTTTTTGCTAAGCCAAATCTTTGCAGCTCAAACACTAAAGGCATACAAAGTCTCCACGTTTTTAAGACATGGGAGACATGCATAATTCTCTCTAAAATTGGCAGCAGGTACCTGCTGCCACATTTTTCCTTTTTTTTTTTTTGAAAAAGTATAATAATTTTTTTTTTCTTCTTTTTATACTAGACACGTTCAGATTATTTTCCCCATCTGTCCAGTTTTTTTTCAAAAGAATTATTTTATTCAATACTAAATCCTTCG
This sequence comes from Bretschneidera sinensis, assembly GCA_023935145.1. Lineage (NCBI taxonomy): Eukaryota > Viridiplantae > Streptophyta > Magnoliopsida > Brassicales > Akaniaceae > Bretschneidera > Bretschneidera sinensis. The sequence goes on from CM043701.1 coordinate 25,778,156, forward strand.
CGTAAATATATTATTTTAATTTCATGCCATATTTATTAAATTATTTCTTTACCCTTATTTTACGATTACGGGTATTACATAAGTACAGTACAAAGTCAGTGCAGATGAGGTTTTATCTTTAAGAAAGCGACTGATGATGAGGCGACGTCATCTACGTTATGGCATCAAAGGCTTGGGCATATCAGTGAAAAAGAGCTATCTAATTTATTGTCAAGGTAGATGGTGAAGGGAGTCCTAGATTGTTCGATAGGATTCAGTTTCTGTGAGCATTGTCTACATCGCAAGTAGAACCGTGTAAGTTTTAAGTCCGCATGCACGAGGGCAAAGAGTATTCTGGATTTAATACATAGTGATGTGTTTGGGCCAGTTTCGATCCAGTCTCTTCAAAAATCAAGGTATTACGTCTCTTTCATTGATGATTTTTTAAGGTATGCATGGATTTATTTCACGAAAAGTAAAGTTGAAGCATTTAATAAGTTTTGTGAGTTTAAAGCATTGGTAGAAAATCATATGGAAAGAAAGATAAAGGTACTGAGAACAGATAATGGATGAGAATTTTGTTTAGACAAGTTTGAGCAATTTTGTGTGGCAAGCGGCATTACAAGACAAAAAACAACTCCATATACACCATAAAAAAATGGGGTAGCCGAGAAAATTAATCGGTCACTTATGGAGAAATCGAAGAGTATGCTGAGTTGTGCAGGCTTGGAGACGAAGTTTTGGGCATAGACGATTGCTACATCATGCTATCTGAAGACCAAGTCACCTACGTCAGGATCAAGAGGCACTATTCAGGAAGAAGCCGAGTTTAGCTCATGTTAGGGTGTTAGGATATGATGCTTGTATGCATGTGCCAAAAAAAAAAAAGGAACAAACTTGACAGCAAATCAATGAAGTGCGTTTTGCAAATCAATGAAGTGCATTTTCATTGGTTACAAGGATGGGGTCAAGGGTTATAAGTTATGGAATTCAGAAAATAAGAGTACAGTTTATAGCAGAGATATTGTGTTCAGGGAAATACAAAGAGATGTGACAGCTATCCAAGATGTAACGAAACAACCAAAATAGGTTCAGATTGATTTTAACCCGGAAGATAAAATATGGGAGACTACCCCACAGTCTACATCGGATACTTTGGATTCTGAGGCAGTTGGGTCTGAGCACAATATTTATGTTTCTAATGTAGAGGATGATGATTCAGATGCTGGCTTGAGGGTAAAGATCATGTTTGTCATAAGGCGATCCACACGGGTTAGGAGACCATCCATCAGGTATTCCCCTAGTGTTTGCAGTGCATTATATGCTTTAAATATTACTGGTGATGATCCTAGCACAGTAAAAGAGGCAAGGACCTTAGAGGATACAAATATGTGGGAGGATGTTATAAAAGAGGAGATGCAGGCACTAGACAAGAATAAAACATGAAGTCTTGTGAAATTGCCTAGAGATAGGAAAACAATTGGGTGCAAATGGATTTTCAAGAAGAAAACAAATGCAGATGGAATTGTAGAAAAGTACAAGGCACGTCTAGTTGAAAATGGGTACTCACAAATAGAGGGAATTGGCTATGGTGAGATATTTTCCCCAGTAGCAAAGTTGACATCTATCAGATATATCTTATCCATAGCAATTGCTTATGATCTAGAGGTTGAGCAACTAGATGTGAAAATAATTCTTTCATGGGGACTTAAATGGGGAAATTTACATAAAACGCCTGAAGGCTTTGCGAGCAAAGGCAAAGAAGAGTTGGTTTGTGAATTGAAGAAGTCTTTGTATAAATTAAAGCAGCCACCACAGATATGGTACCAGAAGTTTGATACATATGTCATTCAGCTTGGGTTCACTTGCAACTATGCTAATCATTGCGTATATGTGAAAAGATTAGGGGTTGATTTTGTCATTTTAACCTTGTATGTTGATGATATGTTGTTGATTGGAAATAACAGGAAAATGATTAGCACTGTGAAGGCAGTGTTGGCAAGGCAGTTTGACATGAAAGATCTATGGCCAGCAAACTTTATCTTGGGCATGTAGATAAAGAGGGATTGTGAAAATCGAAAACTGTGGCTAAGTCAGAATAAGTATATTGAAAAAGTGTTGAAGAAATTCAATATGTTTGATAACAAGCCGGTAGGGACTCTCATGCCTTTGGGAACCAAGTTATCTGCAGAACAATATTCGAAGATAGAGGAAGAAGTTGAAGAGATGACGTAGTACCTTACACTAGTGCGGTTGGAAGCTTGATATACGCCATGGTGTATACGAGACCAGATATTGTCCAAGCAGTGGGAGTATTAAGTATATATATGTTTAATCTTGGGAAAAAGCATTGAATTGCAATCAAGAGATTTCTTAGATATCTTTGTGGCACGTTAGAGTTTGCATTGTGTTATGGAGGTATGAGAGGTAAAAAGAATCTTGATATAGTAGGATCAGTTGATGCTGAATGGGGAAAAGACATTGATAGTAGGAGGTCTACAAGCGGATATGTGTTCCATCTGTTTGGTGGGGTAATGAGTTGGATGAGCAAAAGGTAAAGTGCTATTGCCTTTTCATCTACAGAAGCAGAGTATATGGCAAATACTAGAAAGGAAGCGGTTTAGCTTCAAAGGTTGTGTGCTGAGCTTGGTTTTAAACAAGAAACAGTGAAGGTGAAATGTGACAATCAATGTGCTATATTCTTAGCAAATAATCATGCATTTCATTTACGGACGAATCACATTGATATCCAATATCGCTTCAATGAGGAAAAGATTGAAGAAAATGTGATAATCTTGAAGAAAGTCGATACAGCAGTGAACAACGCAGATTTTTTGACTAAGGCAGTTAGTCTAGTAAAGTTTGAGTGGTGTGCTACTGTTAGATCCTTGATTGTCAACTATTGCTATGGCATGGGTGCGCTTTGCCACATACCAAGCAAGAAGCAAGGGTGTAGTGCACATCCCCTTAGCAAGGCAATGATCCGAGGTAATATCAATCCCTCATAGTGGTGCATGACCTATATGGGGTCTCGACTAGGATGGTTAGGACAAGGTTGGTTGGCTCCAAACATGGAGTTGGGTGGTGGCCAATGACCAAGGCTCTATATGGCTCAAGGAGGAAAGCCCAGCATGTGCAAAGGGCACAGCTTGGTATGAAGGAAGCGTGTGCAAGACCTTTGCGCCATCAAGTGAGAAGGCTTGACAAGTGTGCACGTGGTATGTGCACGCCCAAGAAGGCACATAGGTGTGGTATATGTGTGCGTACGGGAAAGCACATGAGTGTGGTATGTGCGCACGTGCAGGAAGACACATAGACGTGATATGTGTGTGCATACGGGAAGGCATATACGTCTGAGTGTGGCAGGGATGGACAGTTGGTTAGGTGTTCGGATGCTATGTGCAGGTTTGAGCACATGGAAAACAGGTGAAGGCACTGAATTGCCACAACCACTCGGAACTATGTGCAACTATGCGCAATTGCTGGCAACTATGCGCATCTACGAGCAACTGCTCAAACAGCATGGCTAGCATGTGTCTGGGTGCGCACAGGGTTGTTAGAAGGCTTGTGTGAAACATATAGGGTAATACTGGCACCAGTTGGGTGTGCTAGCGTGGCTAATTGCTGGGCTTATCAGCATAATTGTATTGGTCCATGTGGCTATTTACTGTAACTGTTTATGTTGCCTATAAATATAAGGCTTAGCTGAGGCACAAAGGCACGGGGGAGTGAGTGCTTGTTGTTGTGACTCGACCTAAAGATTCTTTGCTTATGTTGTATTATCCCTTAATTGAATAAAGGGTTGGGTGGGATTTCATGTAAGCTTATGTGTGTTTGGTGCTATGTGTATGGCTTTGTGAGTTAAACACTTGGCTTGGGCAAACCTCGATTTGTGACTGGCTAGGTGCGAGACTTAGCGCCATCATAGGGCAAACAGTTGGGGTAAAACTTTATCCTTGTGACAATTAGTATCAAAGCCAAGTTGGCTGAAGGTGCTAGATTTGGTTGAATTGGGTTCGACACTATGGCAGGTATAGACTTTCGAGACCATCTAGTAATTAGTATCAGAGCCAAGTTAGGAACCTTGAGATAGATGTTGCTCTTCTAAAGAAGGCAATGGTGCAAGGTAGTGGAGGCGATGGGTCTAGTTCCAAGATTAAAGTGCCAGAACCAGAGACTTTCAATGGTGCACAAAATGCAAAGGATCTCAAGAACTTTTTGTGGGATATAGAGCAATATTTCAAGGCTGCTCGTATTTTCGATGGAGAGAAAGTAACTATTACTAATATGTATCTTATGAGGGATGCAAAGCTTTAGTGGTGCACTAGGATATAAGATGATGTCAATGAGGGCTGACTAAAGATTGAGACGTGGGATACTCTGAAAAAAGAATTGAAGGATCAATTCCTACCTTGCAATTCGGCTTGGGTTACAAGGGAATCTCTTAGGGAGTTAAGGCACACCGAAACTGTCCGTAACTATTTCAAAGAATTTAGTTCTTTGATGTTTGACATTAAGAATATGTTAGAGGATGACAAGTTGTTCAATTTTCTGTTGGGATTGCAACCTTGGGTGTAGATAAAATTGAGGTGCCAGTCGGTAAAGGATTTACCATCTGTGCTTGCTGCGATCGATGGGTTAATGGACTATAAGTTTGTCATGTCTTCTTCAAACTAGGAGAAGAACAAGAAGAAGAATCATAGAGATGGCGAGAACGAAAAAAGTGGACCTTCTAAAGACTGGAAGAGATGGAACAACAACAAGAATAACGTTGATGAAGGCAGTATGTTCAAGGCCTCATCATCAAATCAGAATAAATGACAGAATCAGGGATGCTTCCTTTGTAACAGCCCCCACAGAGCTAAAGAATGTCCCAAGAGATAAATGCTTAGTGCTTTAGTAGCACAAGATGAAGAAAAAAGTGATGATGACTCGGGTGACTGCACTGCGAGGGTCAATCCTTTAGTTTTGCTCAACACTATCTCTGCGGAGAAGAAAGGGCAATGTAAAGGTTTGATGTATATGGTTGTGAAAATAAATGGGTGCGAGATTATGGCCATGTTGTATACCTGTGCAACGAATAATTTTGTTTCACAGTGGGTTGGAACCGCTAGGCCTTGAATTGGCTGCGAGTTCTAGCAAATTGAAGGTAGCAAACTCGGATTTACTGGTCAAAGGTGTGACACTTGGCAAGGGGAGTGTAATTTGACGGTAGTCCCTCTTGAAGAATTCGATCTTATACTGGGGATGGAATTCTTTACTGCGTCTAGAGCTATGGTGATCCCCCATCATCAATGAGTGTTGGTAGGTAATGTTGGCTCGATTTACTTTGTGCAAGCTGTCTATGACAGGCTGAATAAGGGGAAATCATGCAAGTTTTCGGTCAAACAACTCAAGATGGGTGTGAAACGGGAGAAAACAACAGGTGTTATTGCCTTAGTAGAACTTAGGCCAGGGATAAAGGCCTTTCCCATGATAAGGAAGCAATTTGACAAGGATATTGAGAAGATCCTTGATCAGAGGACAATGGGTGGTAATAAACAAGAGGACTAAGTGAAGGCTTATCTTGGTTCTATTCCGATGAGAATATCGGTCTCTTCAGGTGGGGGAGGTATGTTAGACCCTTGATGTTCGACTATTGCTATGGCATGGGTACGTCTTGCAGCATGCCAAGCAAGAGACGAGGGTGCAGTGCACATCCCCTTAGCAAGGCAATGGTCCGAGGTAATTTCAGTCCCTCATAGTGGTGCATGACCTATATGGGGTCTCGACTAGGATGGTTGGGACAAGGTTGGCTAGCTCGGAATATGGCATTGGGTGGTGGCCAACGACCAAGGCTCAACATAGCTCAGGCAAGAAGGCCCAACATGTGCAAGGGGCGCTACTTGGCATGAGGGAAGCATGCGCAAGACCTTGGCGCTCTCAAGTGAAAAGTCTTAACAAGTGCGCGCTTGCGGGAAGGCACATGAGCGTGGTATGTGTAAGTGCGCGAGAAGGCACATAGGTGGGGTATGTGTGTGCGCGGGGGAAAGCACATGGGTGTGGCATGTGAGTGCGCGAGAAAGCACATAGGTGTGGTATATGTGTACGTGCAGGAAGGTAAATGGGTGTGGCATGTCCGTGCGCGAGAAGGCACATGGGTGTGGCACATATGTGCACGCGGGAATGCACATCGGTGTGGCATGTGTGCACGCAGAAAGACACATGGGCGTGGTATGTGTGCACACGCGGGAAGGCACATAGGCGAGGCATGTGCGCGTGCCAAGTGGCAGGTGTGGACGGTTGGTTAGGCGCTCAGATGCTGTGTACAGGTTTGAGCACATGGAAAGCAGGTGAAGGCACTGAACTGCCACAACCGCTTAGAACTGTGCGCACCTACTCGCAAACTTTCGAAATTGTGTGCAACTGCTCGGACAGCATGGTTGGCTTGTCTGGGCACGCACAGGGCTATCCAAAGGCCTATGTGAGACACATGGGGTAATGTTGGCACCTGTTGGGTGTGCCAGCATGGCTAACTACGGGGCTTATCAACAGAATTGTATTGGTCCATGTGGCACCTTGCTGTAATTGTCTATGTTGCCTATAAATATAAGGCTTGGTTGAGGCACAAAGGCATGGGGGAGTGAGTGCTTGTTGTAGTGACGCGGCCTAAAGAGTCTTTGCTTGTGTTGTGTCCTTTAATTGAATAAAGGGTTGGGTGGGATTTCTCGTAAGCTTGTGTGTGCTTGGTGCTATGTGTATGGCCTTGTGAGTTAAACACTTGGCTTGGGTGAACCTCGAGTTGTGACTGGCTAGGTACAGGACTTAGTGCCATCATAGGGCAAAAAGTTGAGGTAAAACTTTAACCTTATGACAGCTACTGAGATGAGCTTGAAGAAACAGAGTCTTGGGAATTTTTCCATGTGTGTGAAGTATTTACCAAGTGAGAGATTGTTAAAGTTAGTATATATTTCATAAGACCAAATCTGTAGAACCCCGGACGAACACGGGGGTTTCACTCCTCGGTGAGCGAGCAAGGGTCTCGGTCTCTGGTGAGCAAGCGGGTCCCACTCCCAGGAGAGCGAGCTGGGGTTTAGGGGCAGCACCATCAAAACTTTCATGCCCTGTACATTAGTTGGGTCTGGTTTTTTGTTTAGCGGTTTGGGCTTGGGCCCATGAATAACCGTAGTTCTGCAGCAGGGCAGAAATCCTAATTAGACCTTAATTAGGACGTCTTAAGTTGCTTATAAATACTCTTTGTGTACTAAGCATACATTGTAACGAGAGATTTATGAGGTTGATAATAAGAAACTTCTGGCAAGATGTAACCCTATTATGGGGTGAACCTGGGTAAATCTTGTATTCTTTTCTTTCTGTTTATAATTCGTGTTATTGACAGGTATCGAATCATTCAATTTTTACCAGTTTAACCCGAAACTTTTTGTACTATGGATTCCTCTTCGGTCTTCATGTCTTCTAACTCGTCCATGGTCGCGTGTACGATTACAAAATGGAAAGTACACGCATTTCCACCACCCAAATGCCTTGTCTCCCTCTTAAGAAAAATGGTGATGGTTTTCTCTCTCTACCATTTCCCTCTCTACAACTTGTGTTATTTCCAATAGCATAACCAACAAAATATATATATGAAAATGAAGAGTTGTGTCTTGCAGAGGAGTTGTATCATTTTGGAATATTTGTGTCTTTTGCACTTGTATTCAAAAAACCTCTTAGGCTAGGCGGGTCAAGCCGCTAGGTGCCCAACCTAACCCGATATCCTACACATCAGACCCATCACCCCACCAAAAATTATTCATGATAATTTCCAACTTATTGCATAGCCCTGCTAGTAGCTTAAACAAACTCATCGAATAACTCGAAATAGATTAAGCCACCGTTTTAATAAAATCTTCTTTCCCGGTCTTAGACAATAATTTTTCTTTGTACTTCTGCAATCTTGCCCATACCTGATCTTTGATTGTTCTAAAAGACTCCCTCTTAGTCCGCCCTATCTTTTTCAGTAAACCCAAGTATTTTTCGTGCTTTGTCACCTCTTGAATGCCCAACACATTTTGCACAATCTATTGGTCAGAGCTTGAAACATTGGCTCTAAATATTGTTGTGGATTTATCAAAGTTAATAAGTTGACTCGAGACATGTCCATACAAATCCAACACTCTCTTAATGTTAGTAACTCCGCTTGAATTTGCACAACAAATCAGTAAATTGTCGTCGGCAAAAAACAAGTGAGATATCATCAGACCTCTTCTACAAGCCATAACACCTGTAATTTATTTTGTTGCCTCTGGTTTCCTCGGTAGCATGGATAAGTGTCACATGGGCTTACTTTGACAGCAAATTTTCTACCTTGTGATGACACTAGCTTCCCTAAAACTAGCTAAACATTAAGGGGGTAACAATATGTCTTCTGCGCATAATAGAAACATATAAAGGAAAAACGAGTCCCCTTGTCGAAGGCCTTGAGAAGGTTTGACGTAACCTTTACTGCATATGTTAAAGAAGTAAAACATTTCATAATCATATTCATCCACGAATTATGAAATCCTAATTTCAACATTATCACACGAAGAAACTTCCATTCAACTCGATCATAAGTTTTACTCATATCGTGTTTGATGGCACAAAAACTTTTCCTACCTCGTCTTCAATGTTTTTAAGGCATGTATTAATAAATAGGCTGCTAGGATATTCTCATAAATTTGGCGACATGGGACAAAGGCACTCAGATTTTCTGATATCACATGGGGAATAATGCTTTTAAACTTATTGAGAATCACCTTAACAACAATTTTATATAAAACATTACAAAGGTTAATAGGTCTAAAATGACTCATTTGGGATGGGGACAATGTGGATAAAATTAATTTTATTTAAAAACCGACCTGTATAAAAAAAAGACACGTAGAAATGACATCAGGACCAACAACATGTCAATATTTTTGATAAAAAAATAAGTGACATATCGTTCAGGCCAACTTTAATTTCCGGAGGCAACTTTAATTCTTGGGCCCACATCTCACTTTTTTTAATATTTAAAAAAAAACCAAGCAAAGCCCAGACAATGAATGTGTGGGTCTACCATGAGTGTTGCCAGTAATTATATACTGGTGCTTCTGCTTCTGCTTAAAATTATTTTTTTATTTTTTATTTTTTATTTTTTTAATAACAAGAAGAAACTTCTTGAAAATTTGATTTCAAACATTTTTAGCTATAAGTTGTGCTTCAAATGTTTGTACTCTCTGCTCTTTCCAAGTAGTTAGTATAAAACACTCACTCCCTCTCTCTCCTCTCCAAGTAACTGAAAACAATCCCCTCTGCTCGAAGGATTCTCTGCTTTTCTCTTTTAGCTGCTAGAACCGAAAATCTCATCCGAAACGAGGAATATGTCTAAAATTCTCTCCCATCCTTAAACGACACCCCCTCTCTTCACGAAACGACACACGCCATTTCTCATCATCTCCACCAAAGAAGGCATGTTCGTGTTTTTGTCTCACTATTTCTCTTCTCCATCCTCCAGATTTTCGATCTTCCAATCACATCCAATTCAACCGTTGACTTTGTTTTTCTCTTAGTTGACAATTCTAAGACCAAGAACAAAGAGAAGAGAAGATACCAAAAAAAAAAAAAATGGAGCCATCGGTTCTTGATGATATTATCAATCGGCTTCTGGAGGTTAGAGGCCGACCCGGGAAGCAGGTCCAGCTATCAGAGTCCGAGATCCGACAACTTTGTGTGGCTTCTAGGGACATTTTCTTGCAACAACCCAATTTGTTGGAGCTTGAAGCTCCCATCAAGATTTGTGGTATTTCATTATATCCTATGCAAACCCCACTGTGTGTGTTTTTTGTAATTTGTGTTTTCGGGTACTATCTAGTTCCATTTGGAGTGTTCTTAGTTACCCAAGTTGATAATTTTTTTTTTATTAACCCCATAGTTTTATAATTACTTGTTGAATTTGGATTATTGGCGGTTCAACTTATGAACCCAAGTGATCAATCAAAAAAAGAAAAAAGCTTATGAAGCCAAGTTTGTTTTTGGATGAACCTATGAAGATATACAATGGTTCCACTTTCAGTAATTTGTGTTTTGGGTGTGCCTTTATTGCTCCGTTTCTTATGATTTTTAAATTGCTTGCTGTTAGTTAAATTTCTGACCTCTAGTTTATGTCTGGATGAACCCAGAAAGATATGCAGTGTTTTGTGAGCACTCCAATTTTGTTATTTCAAGTAATTTTTGTTTTGGGTATGATTTCATTGCTCGAATATACCTACGCTTGCTTTGTTCTTGCTCGCAGTGGCTTATTTTTAATTAATTTGTTGGTTATGCGTGGTTCAAATGCTTTACTTGGAATGTAGCTGTTCTTTTTTATAAGTGTTTGAATGTAATTATTTAAATTGAAATCAAGTATATATATGGATGATACTGGCTTGGTAGTAGTTTATGCAAACCTATCCACACTTTTAGTTTATTGGCTCAATATAAAATCTTATTGTTAATTAGGTGAACCCAAGTTTGTGCTTTAATGATTCCATTGAGTTTTGTGGTAGTGTGTTAAAGCCTATAAGAAGATGTCTGATGAACAACAAAGGGTATTATAGTGCCTATTTATGAGAAAAAAGGTTTCTCAACATCCAGACTTGCTAATTATAGGTGTTATTAAACTATGAGTCTGACCATGAAAAATTTGGAGAGGGTGGTTGAATGTAAACTAGTATTTGGTTCAAAATTATCATAAAATCATTTTGACCTGAAGGGTTAGTATGAAAGCTTTGATGTGTGGGCTTAGAGTGGCATATTTGCTTCGAAGGAATTAAAGAAGGCTTACTCTTTGATTCCTATCTCTAATTTTTGGCTTGTGTGGAATGAGAGAAATAGAAGGGCTTTTGATGGTGAAGAGAGGCCTATTGATGTGATTAGAGATAGATGTTTCAATACCCTTAGTTTTTAGTTTAAGGGTAATTGTATTGGGGATGAGCATGAGCTTTTAGATTTTGTGGATTCACTATCGTGTAGTTAGTTTTGTAAATGGGTTGCAACCCATTGGCTCTTTTTTATTTATTTACATTTTTACTTATAAAAAAGTATGAAAGCTTTGATGTGGACTTTAAAGGGAGAAGGTGGTTTTAATGTGAGATATTTTTGTAAGGCCTTTGTGGAGGTCCACCGTTCGGTGGGAGTGACAACTTCCTTTGGAAAGAGATATGGAAGTCTCGCGTTCCTAAGAGTTTTTTTTTTTTTTTGCATGGGAGGCTGCTAGGAAAGGATATTGACTATCAAAAACCTTGACTCTTTCTAACGAGGACTTTTAACAGTGTGGAAAAGCCTCTTGCTCTAGTTAAGGGTAGATGGTTCCATACTCTTAATTTGTAGTTTAGTTGGCATTTTTTTTTTGTGATCGAAGAGGAGTTTATAAAGTTTGTTGGATTTTTGGCTTGTAAAAAATTTTGTACTTGAGTTGGAATCCCCTTGGTGCCCTTTAATGGGTTATATTTGTACTTGTAAAAAAATTATGGAAGCTTTTGTTTTTTCTTCTTATTCTAGAAGGTTAATGGAAATATGAAGAGCTAACAGAAAATTTTCATTATGATTTATCAGTGTTGATAGAACATATAATACGGCCCTTGGAGAAGTTTATGATGGTTGATAGAATGAAGGAAAGAATCTATTGGATATATTAAGATGATCAAAGACTTGCACGAAGAGGGACTTACCAGCGTGAGATTATGGGTGCAATTTTAACTAATTTCCAATTATAATTAGTTTACACCAAGCATTTGCTTTTGAATTTTTCTTTCTCATTTGATTAGGGCTGAGTTTATCCTGCATGTTTAGAATGATATAGCCTGGTGCATGTTTAGAATGATCTACCTTGGTGCATGTCTAGAATGATCTACCTTGGTGCATGTCATCTACAAATGATTTAGTATTAGTAGACAAGACAAGGATTACGGTTAGAAGTTGGAATCGCAGAGTAGCTTTGAGTTCAAAAATCTACAAATGATTTAGTATCAGTAGACGAGACAAGGATTACGGTTAGAAGTTGGAATCACAGAGTAGCTTTGAGTTCAAGAATTTTATGCTAAGTAAGATTAAAACACAGTACCTTTCAAAAAATGATTAAGACACAATAAATGGAACGCAATTCAGTTAAGCAAGTATGGGGAAGGCAATATAGTGAAAATTGATAGTTAGAAAGTTCCTTATTGTGAGAAACCATTGATAGGGAATGGGACATTGAGAACGATGTTATCAATGCAATTCGAGCGTTTTTTTCTTTATTATATATAATTGGAGTGGGTTGGATGAATAGAAAATGTCATTATTTGTACTATTTTGCAATCATAGAATATCTGCTTTAGTTGAAGAGAAATTTTACATAATAATTATAAAATCAGTTTTGTTGTGATATATGAGGAAACATGTTTATAAAATGAGGATGTGATATGAATTCATTTATGAGAATTGAGAAGGTTGAGATAGCACTAATCGATGATACGTTGAAGTAATGACATCTTAAATGAGTTAATTATGTTCAACGTAAGACTACGGGTGTATTGATGTGGAACTATGATTTGATCTAAGTAGAAGCCACAAAAGAGAGAAGAAATCTAAGTAGAAGGCACAAAAGGAGTTAATGTGCATAACAGATCATGTGGGTTGAATGTGCAAGGAAAGATCTGATCTTTAAGTATGGTAGAAAATGTATGATATTAGATTTGGGCGGATTGGAGGAGAAGGATTCATGTATGGGATTAAAGCTTAAGTGAGGTGAGATGAGCTATGACATGGGCATGGATATATAGCAAAATATTGAAACCATCATTGTGGTTTGGCTGGTTTTCACTTTAGTCCGTGTGATTTTTTTTGTAGACTTTGCTCCCTTAGGTGTGGCGGATTTCGAGTTTGGTCATTTTTTTTGGGCAGGATGAAAAGAAAGGAGAAAAGGACTCAAGATGAGGAAGAAAAGAATGATGAAAAAGATGAAGGACGATGAGAAGAATAGTTTGTTAATTTTTTGTTAAACTTTCATGTTTTGTGTGTTTTCAAAGCAGAAAAGTACTTAACAATTTGCAAATTGTAAACAAAGAGAACCTTTTCTGTTATTTTCTGGTACACACATAACATTTATAACATGGATGAGTAAAAAGGCACAACCAATTCCTGGCATTTTCTTTGAAATTCTTCTTGCCCAAAGAAGGACCAAACTCAAAATCTGCCAAAACTCAGGAAGCAAATTCTACCCAAAAAAACCACATGGACTAAAGTGAAAACCGGCCAAACCACAAGGCGGTTCCAATATTTTGCTCTATGTGTGTGTGTTTATGATCAGTTTGTGGTGCCTTGGGATTAAGTGGTTTAGTCAAAAATACGTTGCATACTTTCTAAAAATACACTTCTGGATAAATTGTTCATCTGGCTGTATTGAATTAACTACTTTTTTTGAATAATTTGATTTCTTCATTTCATTGAGTAAACGAAGGAATTTCCACTTTTGTGATAGCTTACTGTGCATTTATTTTTTTGTTTCCCTTACCTTTTGTGGATGATTTGGTGTAATTGGAGTGGAATGTGGATAAGTTGTATAATCTGGCAAAAGTTTCATTTTTCACAGTCTTCCTTGTTTTTAGTTGTAATTTGTGGACAGTGCTTGAATTTATTGATATGAGGTAGAACTATTTTCATTTTTGACTGATTAAAACAGAAGTGTTTGTATTCGTTTACATGTAATTTGTGTTCTCTCCCTCTCCCCCCCCCCAAAAAAAAAAAAAAAAAACTTATGGGTTGAATTACATAATTTAGGTTATTTGGTTTATTCTCTGATTTTTTGTTTGCTTCTTGACATTCCACATTGTTCAGTTTTTCGATTCTTCCTTACATTCCATATGATGGTGACACCTCTTTTCGCTTTTTGGTTGTGGGAGGGGCTTTTGTTGAGTATGTGTTCTTGTTTGGATTAGATTGCCTTGCTTGGAATACATGGTCCAAGCTCATGAGCCCTTTCTGGTTTTGTGGATGCATTTAGTATGTATTTATTTGACTGAATGTTTTTGCTTTTCTGAACCCTTAGTTGTCTCTTTTTAATTTTATATGAGATTTGTCTTGTTGGCATGTATTAAATTGCTTTTCATGGGATATTGTGGTTAATATATGAAAATCCATTTAATTGTTTTGCTTGATAATGATTTTTTTTAAAGAATATGTGTTCTGGGTGCAAACTAACTGTTTGTCATAGTATTGTTTATTTAATATTAGTAACATATATCTCTGTATGATGATACTAACAAATCTCTGCATGATGGTGTAACGATGCATTCATATGTTGTTGATGACTTTGGCTTCTGCGCATGAATTAAAAGTCTTACATTGATATGCAATTTGTTTTTCTTTTTCTCCCATTTTTTTGGGATCTATGAAGTTGCTTACTTTATAAAATGTTGGTTAATATCTATCATAGATTGCCTCATAGCTTCTTCTATAATTTTGTGTTTCAGTTTTCTTCTTATCTTGAGATACACCATGTTCCATTTTTTAAAAATTCAATGGCTTGAGCTGCGTTTGTTTGTTTGATGAATTTGTGTTGGGTGAGGCCCTGGATATTAGCTCAAAATTGTGAAGGTTAGGCTGGGACTAGGTAGGTCTTAGCATCAATTCTTACCAATCCAGAAGTTAAAAGAAAATGAATTTCTATTATGTGGATTAAATTTTTTAATTAGAAATAGATGTTCATTTCTAAGTAGTGTATAACACTATAGCCCAAAGGAGACTCTTTGGTAGAGTAAATATTCTGCACCACATAGTGCTTGTAGGCAAAAGGCTGTGCAGTTGGTAGCTGTTCAAGCTCCAATTCTTTATGGATACTCTACTTTGTCAATGCCTCAAACCTGGTTCCATAAATTGCATGGAGGATAACATGCTTAGTACCATGGCATTATGGGTGGTAAAAGCTAGCCATACCTTCCCCCTAAAAGGCATATAAAGCCTAGACAATTTCTACCAAGAAACTTCTACCCTTCATGTGTGATCATATTGACCATGGCGTGCTCAGTAAACCTCCATTTAAACATGCCTTCTTTCCTAATAGTAAGGAAATGGTCTATTTGTGGTCATAAATAACCCATTACATGGTCTTAATGGGAAAATTGAGAGTTGTGACAATGAAACATAGAAAGACATTAGTGAAAGTATGTCACATGCGGCTTTTTGCTATCCTCATTTTTCTGTTTTCCCCCTTCCCTTCTTAATAATTTAAGAGAGAGGGGGGTCAACTAGCTTACGTTCGCTCCGTTTTGCAATTATTTATAAAATTAGAGAACTTGCTTTACTAAGGTCTATTATTACTTTTCAAAATGGGAAATACTAAGGTCTGTTATTAGACTTGTGTGATATGCTCTCTGAACTTTTCTGAAAAACAAAAGAAATTTATTAAAAGAGAACAATAGTACAAAGGTGGAGAGCAAGGAGACATTCAAAAAAGTAATTTTAAAAACTCTTTTGATGAAGCACAAAGAGAGGAAAGGAAACAACTCTATTCCAACCTCTCTGAAAATTCGTTATTCCTTTCTTTCCAAATCACCTAGAGAATTGCTAACTAAGCACATTGCCACAAAATCTTTTGTCACATACTTTTTCTTCTTCTTTTTCCCCTTTTAGTTGGAATGGGGTGGACTAGTATCTTGAATGCCCTTAAAAATTTCCAATAGAAGGAAGCTGAGAATTGTATTTATGGTCATTTTGTGATCTTTCAAGTAGTTAACCTACTTGTTTTAGGTTAATAAACTGGAATGATGATACTTAAATAAAAAAATAAACTGGAATGACGAAACTTGGATTCAGAACTCCTCTGATTTGGATGTCTAGGCTAGATATCCCACTTTCCCTATCTCACTACATTTATGATGGTTTTTGAGTTATTGACATGCTTGATGTGTGACCAAGTCATTGTTAGTTTCGCATTATTAGGCAATGTGCTAATAATTCAATATGCTATTTCTACATGTTCTGTGCTGGATGTTGGCACTGATTTTGCTCTGAAGTCATTTTATGAAAATACTCATTTCTTTAGGCATTTCAATAAACACAACATTTTGGGTGGCCAGCTAATGTGATAATGCAACACTTCCATGGGAAAATATTTTAACATATGACTTGTGATTTTTTTCAAGTTTTTTTGTCTTCTAGTGAAACAGATTTCTGGATATCTGTCCTGATAGTGAAATCTGTTTATAAAATTCAGGTGACATTCATGGCCAATATTCAGATCTTTTAAGGCTTTTTGAGTACGGTGGATTACCCCCACATGCCAATTACTTGTTTTTGGGGGATTACGTGGATCGAGGCAAGCAAAGTCTAGAGACGATATGTCTTCTCCTTGCATATAAAATAAAACATCCTGAAAACTTTTTCCTCTTAAGGGGAAACCATGAATGTGCTTCTATAAACCGCATATATGGTTTTTATGATGAGTGTAAGAGAAGATTTAATGTTAGGATATGGAAGACATTCACAGATTGTTTTAACTGCTTACCAGTGGCAGCCCTAATTGATGAGAAGATTCTGTGCATGCATGGGGGCCTTTCTCCTGACCTGAATAATTTGGACCAAATTAGAAATTTACAACGCCCAACTGATGTACCGGACACAGGTTTGCTCTGTGATCTTCTCTGGTCGGATCCCAGTAAAGATATTCAAGGTTGGGGGATGAATGACAGGGGAGTGTCATTTACTTTTGGTCCCGACAAGGTGGCAGAGTTTCTTCAGAAGCATGATCTGGATCTCGTTTGTCGCGCTCACCAGGTTTACCTGTCTTAGCTGTTCATTTTATTTCGTAGAAGTTCTTGCTCTGAGTTTGTATTTTCTCCACTAATACTTTTGTGCTTGAAGAGAATATACTATCAAGGGCCAGAAATTTATATGGCAGGAGTTGTTAGCTATTTGTGGGAACTTTGAGTTTTATGCTTATTTATGTCCATTATTTTTATTTTCACTATTCTGTTTGCAATGGGCCTCTAACATTCACTCCCTTTGATATCATCTTTTCTCCACTGTTTTACAGTGGTTCCGACTCTGGTTGGTTGTGACATCTCTTGGTCCGTTCTGTACAGTCTTTGGTATTACTGTATACAATTTCTTACTAACTTTTGCACTCACCGTTATTTAATTGTATTATTTCAATATATTATTTGCAGGTTGTAGAGGATGGATACGAGTTCTTTGCCAACAGACAAGTTGTAACAATATTTTCAGCACCTAATTATTGTGGGGAGTTTGACAATGCTGGTGCCATGATGAGTGTTGACGAGACACTTATGTGCTCATTCCAAATATTAAAGCCTGCAGATCAGAAGTCTAAGTTAGGTTTTGGGAGCACGATGACGACTAAGGCCGGAAATGCTTCATCGGGTATTAATAATATGTTTGGGAGCACAACTACTGCAAAGCCTGGAAACACCCCAACAGGATTCAAGGTAAATTCAAGCTTTTTTGGGCACCTGTAATGATGTTTACTGAGTGAAGTTTATTAATGTAATGATAGGCATTGAATGCATTGATGGTTTTCCAATCATGTGATTTTATACTTTAGCAAGAATGAACTTGGATGTCATTAGCTCGCAAGATGTGTCAAATAGCATGCTTTCTTCTTTGTTTTATTACGTTATATATCATTATGATTATGCTAATTATATTGGGGGTAAGAAATTGGGAGTAAATTAAAAGTACACAACATTTTTCTTTCTTCTAATTTCCTTCCATGCAATGCAGACATTCTGCATGAGATTTTTTTTTTTTCTGTACAGACTCAGGAAGAAATTGTTCAAAATGACCTTCAGTTAAGACGAGGATCATCCGTTTGATTAATTGGGTACTGGAAGGGTTGGCCCAAGACACAACCCTTTCTAGAATCTGACCAGTTTTTAGCTCCAGATTTATTAGCTTGAAAGTGATGAATTCAAGTAGAACCGTGTTAATAATTTTGCAGGTGTTGGAATTGTCACATAATAGCCTCGTTGATGAGAAATTGGATATGTTAAGAGTATTAAGAGTAATAGGGTTTAAAGAGTATTGTTGTAATTTCATATTATTAAGTTCTCTATATGATTACTAACCTTATGGTTAATAACCAATTTACTGCTTATTGTCTCTCTATTTCCTCACTCTCTCTCTCTGTCTAAACCCTAAACACATACGTTAACATGGTATCAGAGCTCATGGTTTGAAACTCTGGTGTTATTTGAGTAAACCCCTTAAAAAAAAAAAAAAAAAAACTAGTTTTAGAACCTGTTATCTTTTCTGGTCACCTTCCCCGCGAGTATTGATGTAATTTCATAATATTATCCCTATATATATGACTACTAACCTTAGAGTTAATAACCAGTTTACTTCTTACTGTTTCTATATTTTCTCTCGGTCAAAACCCTAAACACAAACGTTAACATGGTATCAGAGCTCATGGTTTGGGACCATGGTGATATTCGAGTAAACCCCCTTTAAAAAATACAAAGAAAAAAAAAACTAGTTTTAGAATCTGTTATCTTTTCCGGTCACCTTCTCCGGTGAGTCTTTGCCGTTTTCGGCTCACCTTGTGTTCCTCTCTTCCTGTCGTCGTCGTCCCTGTTGTCATTTTCTAGCGCCACGGCAATCTATTGTCTTTTTTCCTGCTTTTGTTTGTCGTTTTGCCTGCATCTCCGCCTTCTTCAATCTCGGAGACGATGCGGATCGCAACAAGATCGTGTCTCCTTTCTCGGCGCAATTTTGTCCAGTTCCACGCAACCCCATCTAGCGTGATCTCATCCAGTCCAATCTATGGCTTGCGCCATAGCTCTTTGTCGTCTTTGTCTGCGTCGTTGCCTTGCTCCGGTGCAGTCCTTGGTTCGTTAAAGTAGCAGTCTCAGTTTTTGTTTGGTGTTGTAGTGTGATTTTGGTGAAGGGGATAGGGTCATGAGTTAGGTTAGTGATTGTAAAACCCTCACCATTGGTAATTTAATATTTTAATAATATAATAATATATAATAGTAAATGAATAAAAAAAGGAAAAAGCCGAGAAACATGGAAACATGGTTTCCATGATTTGAGTAAAGTAATGAATATTACAATAAAATAATATATAATAGTAAAAAAGGGAAAGAACGAGTAACATGGAAACATGGTTTCCATGGTTTGAGTAAATTAATGAATATTATAATATGATAATATATATTAAAAAAATGACAAGATAAGTTCACATGAAAGTGAACTTCACGTGAATTGGTAGGTTTACATTAAAATAATAAAAAATAATATTAAAATAAAATAATAAAAAAAATCTGAGTGAAGACATGGATTTGCAACTTTCACGCGAAGGCATGATTTGCATAAAAATTTATAAAAAAAAATAATTTAAAATAATATATATATATATATATATATATATGCTTTAAAACTCTCTGAAGCCATCATAGGCTTCATTTTCAAGCCAAAACGTTTCCTTCATTTGGATTCTCTTCCTTTCTTTAACTCAATTCTCTTTAGCAAAAAAAAAAAAATTGAGATTAAATTTCTTCAATTTCAACACCAAGATTTCATTTGGGGTAAGTTACTAATAAAACTTATATTTCAATTTTTGTTCAAGAAAGATATTTAGCTAATGAATTGTTTAATTTCATGTATTTAGACATAACTTCAATTATTGAGATATTGAAATTATATAACCATGTACATAATGAAATAATTATGTTGTTTAACGTCAAAATTATTGAATATGAATATAAATATATACATATATAGACTAGCTGAAATCATATTTTTATAAGAAATATATTTGTTAGGAAGTGTTAATAATAAATAGAATATGAAAAGAAAAGGATTCTAAGTTCATTTGAAAATTTTGGGTTATATAATTAAAAGAAAGTAAATTGTTAATATAACATATAGAATTACAATAGTTCATTAATATAGTACAAATTTAAAAAAAAAAATTATGTATGAATATTGATGGGTAAAAACTTAAATATCTGTAGGTGTTGTTGAAGGAAGTAAGAAAGGCAATGAAGTGATTTACGGATAGTGCTCGGTACTTCTCGGTGAGTTCACTTTACTATTTGTAAGGGAGAAGAACTAGAAATATGATTTAAACATGAAATGAATTATAAATGAGAAAAGTTATTATAAATATTATGAATATATTTGATTGAATGATATACATGATATAATTATGAATTGAATGATTTAATAGAAATATATCTCTTAATGATGAAATGACTAAAAGTATGAAATATATATTGAATTGTTGAAAATTGTATCATTGATAGGATAAGTAAATTTTTATGACATATTGAGATTTTATGAAAAGAAAAATTATTTGATTTATATGATGTTATGCTATGCTTGCTGGTATGTGATTGTTCATATGCATTGTCAGGCCACTAGAGAGAGAGTATGTGGTCTCGGGGAAGACTAGAACCATGACTGGTCTGGATGTAAACATGTCAACATGTGGGGAAATGTCCCTGAAAGCAGACTGGTATGGATACCCAAAAATGAATGAAATTACCCATACTTGTGATAATACAAATGAAATATGATCTGATGAGATGAGAAAAAAATGAAACAAAAATAATAGTAATGAGTTATGATATGATGGAATGTGGAAGCAAGAAGGGGAGTTTATACATTTCATTCATTCGTATTTATTGAGATGTTGATACATTAAAGTGATTTTGAAATTTGTGATGACATGATTGTGAATCTTATGATGGAAAAAATAATGAATTAGATATCTACATGTTAGAATGAAAATATATGAGAAATGACGATTGAATCAAAGTATATTGGTAAATATATGTGAATTATGATTATAATTATGATTTAAAGTATACAAATCGAGTACTTCTAGTAAATTGAAAATCACTTGGCTTGTAAAGCTTAATCCCTATTATCTTAATCGAACTTCATGTTGCGAACAGAAGGTTGATAGTGATTTCTTAAGCCCTATTTGTGAATATCTAAGTGGTTCTCCGTGGTTGGCATCCTTAGAAAAGAAAATAAAAATATTTGCTAAAATTTTAAATGAGTCTTGTATATGTACATACATGAGTATTGTAAAGAATGTAATAAATTTATGTAGTTCCTCTGTAAAAGAGTTAAGGTGTGTATATATAATTATTTTTTAGTTAAAGGAGCTTGTTGCATATAAGTCGTGCTTCGTGTTGAAAGGTGACGACACCGTCTTAGGTAGGGCTCACCTGGGATGGGTCGTTACAGTGATATTGACCAGAGCCTGATCCAATGACCCTGACACGAATCCGTCAGCCCTCTAGCCCAATTTTGTTGACCCAATTCCTTTTATGTTTGTGGTTTATTGTTGATGTCGGTGAAGAATAAGAAAAAAAAGAGTAGTGGAAGAAGGAAAAGAAAAAGGGAAAAAGTATAAGTAGTGTAATGATGATGTTGGAGCTTGGAAGCATTAAAAAAATGTGTATGGTGATGCTACATGAAGAAGAAAAGATTTGCCCGTGTGTTTGTTTAAGATGATTCAATCCAACTTGTTTCGTGGATTCAGCTCATGTGAAGTAGCTCGTTCTAGTCTGTCTAGTTGTCTTGTTCCCTAAGTTGAGGTTCTTGCCTGGCCGTTGTTTGCGAAACTTGTTCATGGCTTCTTGTTATCAGTTGTACTGAATACCTCTCATTGTGAGGGTTCCTCGTGTTATATAGAAATTACAAGGCTGAATCTCAGCTATTACATCAATCAAGGAGAGACTAAATAAGGAAACTATAATCATCTTACCAATTACAAGATATCTACAGCTGTAATACAAAATCATGCCATAACTAGAGAGACTAATTATGGCTGAATATATATGTTGTATCTGACTGACATATCTACAGCTGTAATACAAAATCATGTCATAACTAGAGAGACTAATTATGGCTAAATATATATGTTGTATCTGACTAACATCCCCCCTCAAATTGATGCTGGTCGATCAAGAAGCATCAATTTGCCCACAAGGAACTGATGGCGCTGTTGTGTGGCCTTTGTAGGAGATCAGTGGAAACATGAGGAAGAGATATAACACAAGTGTCCAAGGCTTCTCGAATAGAATGACAGTCCACCTCAATATGCTTCATACGCTCATGGTTTAAATGGCACTAGTGTTATCAGCATGAAGAGGAGTAGAATCCGATTGAGAAAAACCAAGCTCAGCTAGAAGCCTACGAAGCCAGACATCTCAGAACAAGTAGCAGACATTGCACGGTGTTCGGATTCAGTAGAGGATTTAGAAACACGAGCTTGTTTCTTACTCTTCCAAGAGATCAAAGAATCACCAAGAAACATGCACCAACCCGTGACAGACCGCCCAATATCAGGACATCCGGCCCAATCCGCATCACTATAAGCAACAAGGCGAAGAGGAGAGCCGATTGGGAAGAACAACCCACGGCTAGGTGACCCCCCAAGATATCGAATGATACGGCAAACAGCAGCTAAATGGAGATGGCGTGGAGTTTGCAAAAACTGACTAACCTGCTGGACAGCAAAGGAAATGTTAGGCCGAGTAATTGTCAAATAGTTCAAGCTGCCTACCAACTGTCGGAACACAGTAGGATCATAAATAAGATCACCCTCCTCACTACGATATTTCACATTGACCTCCATAGGAGTATCCACCGAAGAAGAATCCTGAAGACCAGCTAGGCTAATCAAATCCTAGGTATATTTGTGTTGATTCAAGAATATACCCGAAGAATCGGTGTGCACCTCCAACCCCAAAAAATACGTAAGTGGACCAAGGTCCTTCCTATGAAAAGATGCCTGAAGATGCTGCTGGAGGTGGGCAATCAAGTTGGAGTCAGTGCCAGTAATGACAATATCATTCACATACACAAGTAAAAGAACGAGACCAGTCGAAGTCTTGCAAAGAAACAAAGAGGAGTCATAGTAGCTTTGGACAAAGGAGAAGTGAAGCAGAGTAGACCTGAACTTTTCAAACCATGCTTGGAGAGCCTATTTTAAGCCATAGAGAGACCGCTTTAACGTACACACAGCTGAAGACAGAGAAGAAAACAAACCTGGAGGAGGTCATGTAAATATCCTCTTTGAGATTACCATGAAGAAAAGCATTTTTGACGTTCATCTGGTGAAATGGCCAGTCTTGAGAGGTGGCAATAGAAATAACCGTACGCACTATAGTCATCTTTACCACCGGAGCAAATGTCTCCTCATAGTCCACCCCATATTCTTGCCTATTCACAAGAGCAACTAATCGTCCCTTATATCGGTCCAGAGTCCCATCAGAACGGAGCTTAATCGAGTAAACCCATTTACAACCGATGGCTTTAACATTAGAGGGGCAATGAACCACGTCTCATGTATGATTGTCCTAGAGAGCCCAAAGTTCCTCATCCATCGCTTTCCGCCAACATTCATGTTTAACAGCCTCTGAAAAGCATGTAGGGATGGAAATAGAAGACAAAGTGGCATTAAAGGAAGTGTGGAGAAAACCATACTGATCAGGAGGACGTGATACCTGGGCAGATCGTCGAGGATCAGGCTCAGGAGGCATGGGAGAACTGATCGAAACTATCTCAAATGGCAGGTCAATCTCAGGAGACGTTGTCGGAACAATTTCAGATGAAGGGTCTTGATGAGGGGCAAAGTTGGTAGACATCGAGTATACACAATTCCAGGTTTGAACCGTTCAGGGAGAGGAGTCAATTCATTGAAACAAGGTAGAATACTAATCTAAGGCAATGACTCAACATGTGTAGAAAAGAAACATTGATTCTCAAAGAAAACAACATTACGAGATATATGAATTTTGTTAGAACAAGGATCATAGCAAACATAACCTTTTTGGGAAATACTATAACCCATAAAGGCACATTTAATAGACTGAGCAAAAAGTTTGTGACGTTCATGAGGAGGTAAATGAACAAAGCAAACACATCCAAAAGTATGCAGATTAAGATAGCTAGGGTGATGATGATACAAACAATAATAAGAAGAATCAAAATTCAAGACCTGAGAGGGCAGTCTATTAATTAAGTAAACTGCAGTAGATAATGCCTCAACCCAGAATTTAGAAGGAATAGAGGACTCAAGCAATAAGGTGCGAACAACGTCCAAGAGATGTCAGTTCTTTCATTCTGCCACCCCATTTTGCTGAGAGGTATAACGACAAGAGCGCTGAGAGACAGTTCTTTTTTGGTGTAAGAAATCATGAAACTCGTTGGACATGTATTCTCAAAATTAGACCTCAAAATCATAATACATGTAGAAAATTGGGTCTCAATATATGCTACAAAGGTCTGAAAAAAAGACAAGACCTCAGATTTGGGCCAAAGAAAATAGACCCAAGCATACCGACTGAAATCATCGATGAATGTCACAAAATATTTATATCGAGCATGAGAAATTACAGGAGAGATGCCCCATACATCACTATGCACAATATCAAAGCAATTTGCAGCACGACTACCATGAGAAGAGAACGAAAGAGTTTCTCTTACTAAGTTTGCATACAGAACAGTCAAATGACAAGTTTTTAGAAACTTGTTCTTTATTGCCTAACAAACCAGAATTTAACATATAAGACAGAACAACAGAGTTTGGATGACCCAAACGTTTGTGCCATACTTCATTCTGAGTGTAAACTGTCATACAAGCCAAAGATAAACAACTAGGAATTGAAAAATGCAGTGGAAACAGTCTGCCAACTTTAGGCCCTTTCGCGAGTATCTTCCCCGACACCTGATCCTGCACAAGACAACCATCATGAGAGAAATGGACATCACAGTTGTTATCAACTAGCTAGCCAACTGATATAAGACTAGTAGAAAGTTCAGCAGATACATAAACATCTCTGAAAGAAGTGTTAATATCTCCTACTTCATTAATAGCTAAATGACTCCCATTAGCTATCTGAATATGGGATGAACCATGATATGGACGAACATTGCGAAGAGTATCAGATGATCTGTTCATATGATTGGATGCAGCAGAATCAATAAGCCAAGATTTAGACGAAGTAGTACCATTGCCTTGGAGCCCTAAGGCAGAAAAGGCTGACATAATCATCTGTTGGACCATTTCAGGAGTAAGAACAGATAGTCCGGCCGCATAAGAAGAAGCTGAGGACATCTCTGGAGCAGAAGAGGTGTTCACTGCAACCTAATAGGCGGTAGCTTGACGATTTTGAGGCCGAGTGGAACATTCTTTGATAAAGTGGCCCTGTTTCTTACAGCAGTTGCAAGATTTCTTTGGACAATTGGTGGCAATATGACCATACTCCTTGCAGTTGTAACACTGGACTTTGCGCATATCCTTACCCTTCCCTTTCCCGTAAGCTGCATAGAGTACTGGATTTGGGTTGGAATCTTGCTGGAACGTAGCCTGTGTGAGAAGATGCTGCTCCTCGCGAAGTAATTCTCCAAAACAAACATCCAAGGATGGAGAAGGATCTCGGATCATTAAATTTGAGCAAGTAACCTCAAATTCAGGGTGCAATTTCATCATGAATTGATCTCTCTTGCTCTGCTCATGAACAACCTGAACAACAGAGAGAGATGCAACAAGTACCTTCGCATAAACCATATCAAAAAAATCTCCCCACAAATTCTAAAAACCAGAAAAATACTCCTAAATGGAGAGATTGCCTTGAGTGTAATTAGCAATCTCATATTCCAACTGAAAACGGCATGCAGTATTATCCTGGTGATAAACCTTCAGCAAATACTCCCACATGGTCTTTGCAATCTTATAGGGCCTCAGATTGAGCACAATAAGAGGATCAACAGACCCTAAGATCCAAGACATCACACGTGCATCCTTGACCTTCCACTTAGCCAACTCAGTAGGCTCCGTAGGGGCTGGATCACTACCGTCAATATGACCCCACAACTCTTTCCACGTAACAAACAATTGAAACTGGAATTCCCAATCAGAATAATTTTTTCCAGTAAAACAGACCTCGAAAGACTCGCTAGAAGACATGATGAAACCAAAATAAACACTCGAAACCACTAGAATCAGAAATTGTAAGACCTGATAAAGGAGTAACAGACCCAACCCCACCAGAATTATCGACAACTTCCCCTGAAGTTACAGATAGCCAAAGAGACCAACAACCCAGTCCTGACCCAACTTAGAAAACTCGAATCACAACCCGACAATTCCTACGCCCCTCAACAGATAACTGAAACCTAGAACAACCCTAATTTAGATGATTTTGGCTCTGATACCATATCAATTGTACTGAATACCTCTCATTGTGAGGGTTCCTTGTATTATATAGAAATTACAAGGCTGAATCTCAGCCATTACATCAATCAAGGAGAGACTAAATAAGGAAACTATAATTGTCTTACCAATTACTGGATATTTGTAGCTGTAATACAAATCATGCCATAACTAGAGAGACTAATTATAGCTAAATATATATGTTGTATCTGACTGACAGTTGTCTTATTTGGGTTTGAATATATTTGTAACAAATTGGATGAGTATCATTGTAACAAGTTGGAGTATGCTCCAACTTGAGGGGAAGTGTTAAAGTATTAAGAGCAATAGGGGGCATCGTGGTTGTGATTGGAAAGCTTTACCTGTTATTGGAGCTTCAGGGGCATCGTTATTACGTGGGACATGAAAGTTCTTGAGTTGATAGATGTTCTTGCTGCCGTGTTTTTGGTGTCTTGTGTTTTTAAAGGGCTGTTGACAAATGGAGAGTGGGTTATGACTAGTGTGTATGGGCCAAACGACAGCGGAATTAGAGGTCTGTTTTGGGAGGATTTAGTCGGGATTAGAAGCCGTTGGAGTCTTCTGTGGGTTGTGGGTGGTGATTTCAATTAGGTTTTATACCCTCATGAGAAAACCGAGGGTTATTTTGAGTCTAGTTCGATTAAGTAGTTTTTGGAGTTTTTAAGAGGCCAAGATCTTATTGATTTGCCTTTGTCTGGTGGCTCTTTTCCCTGGTCGAATTTTAGGGAGACGCCCACGTTTTTTAGGATTGACCATTTTCTTGTAAATGGGCATTGGGAAGCTCTTTTTCCTAGCTTGATTAAGAAACCCCTTCTTAGGCCCGCTTCGGACCATCACCCCATTGCCTTAGAGTTGGGGGGGGGGGGGGTTTGGATTGGGGGCCAACACTTTTTCGGTTTGAGAATATGTGGCTTAGAGTGGATAGGTTTCATGTTCTCGTGAAAGATTGTTGGGAGGGGTGCAATTTTAGAGGCTTTGCTAGTTTTGTGTTGGTTTTAAAGTTGAAATGCTTAAAGAGGGACGTTTGGAGATGTGAATTCATCTTTTAATGCTTTAACTAGTGAGATAAGTGGTTTTGATGAGAAGTAGGTCGTTGAAGGTCTCTCAGGGGAAGAAAAGATTCGAAGGGAGTGGGCAAAGAAATTGCTTTGCTAATCTTATTTCCATGGAGGAATCTTTTGGTGTCAAAAGTCAAGAGAATTGTGGCTAAGAGAGGGTGATAGGAACACCAAGTTTTTTCATCGTATGGCCAATGCTCATAGAAGGTATAATTATATTTGTTCCGTAGAGGTTAATAAGAGGGTTTATGAGGAGGAGGATATAAAAAGAGGGATTTGTGACTTCTATAAAAAGCTCCATAAGGAGACCATTGTTTCTAGACCGAATTTGGATGGCCTTAACTTTGCGTGCATTGAGAGGGGGGAAGTTGGGTGGTTGGAACGATCGTTTGATGAAGAAGAGATTGTCAAGGCTCTTAGGGAGTGTAATGGTGATAAAGCGCCGGGTCCGGATGGTTTCACTATGGCCTTTCTTGCTCATAATTGGGAGGTTCTCAGGACAGATGTTCTTCGTTTTTTTGAAGAATTTCATTCTTCAGGGGACTTTATGGGGAGTCTCAATGCCACCTTTCTCGTGCTCATTCCGAAGAAGGTTGGGGCTTCCAATGTTAAAGATTTTAGACCTATTAGCCTTGTGGGGTGCATGTACAAACTTTTATCCAAGGTATCATGTGCTAGATTGAAGACCGTTCTGCATAAAGTGGTAAACCCTCATCAAAACGCCTTTGTTGATGGGAGGCAAATTTTGGATGCTGTGTTAACAGCCAATGAAGTGGTCGATGCCCATTTAATGGAAGGGGGGAGAGGGGTGTTGTGCAAGCTTGACATGGAAAAGGTTTATGATCATGTGTGTTGGAGTTATCATCTACTTATTGAAAAGGATGGGTTTCGGGGTAAATGGTGCAAGTGGATCTTTAAATGCATCTCTTTAGTGTCCTTCTATATCCTCATTAATGGAAGCCCAACTAGTTATTTTAAAGCTTCAAGGGGCCTAAGGCAAGGGGATCCGTTGTCTCCATTCTTATTCACTTTGGTTATGGAAGCTTCAAG
Source organism: Bretschneidera sinensis (assembly GCA_023935145.1). Classification (NCBI taxonomy): domain Eukaryota; kingdom Viridiplantae; phylum Streptophyta; class Magnoliopsida; order Brassicales; family Akaniaceae; genus Bretschneidera; species Bretschneidera sinensis. The sequence continues at coordinate 25,806,476 of CM043701.1, forward strand.
TAAAATGTTGACAAAAGCGGTGGAGGGGGGATTGTTGAGTGATTTCAAAGGAGGTGGAGCTAGTGTGAATGTTTCTCATCTATTATTTGCTTATGACACTCTTTATCTTCCGTGGGGTCGAGGCTGCACAAATGTACCCAACTGGTTATTTTAAAGCTTCAAGGGGCCTAAGGCAAGGGGATCCGTTGTCTCCATTCTTATTCACTTTGGTTATGGAAGCTTTAAGTAAAGTGTTGACAAAAGCGGTGGAGGGGGGATTGTTGAGTGATTTCAAAGTAGGAGGCATTGGAGCTAGTGTGAATGTTTCTCATCTATTATTTGCTGATGACACTCTTATCTTCCGTGGGGCCGAGGCTACACAAATGTTGCACCTTCGTTGTGTGCTTATGTGCTTTGAAGCAGTTTCTGGTCTCAAGGTCAATCTTAGCAAGAGTGACCTAATTCCACTTGGAGAGAATATTAATGGTCATTTTCTTGCAAACCTCCTGGGCTGCAAAGTGAGGTCACTTCCAATCACTTACTTTGGCCTCCCTCTCGGGGCTAAATTTAAATACAAGGGTGTGTGAAACCCGATTGTGGAAAAGTTCAAGAAAATATTGGCCAATTGGAAGAATCATTACCTTTCAAAAGAGGGAGGCCTACTCTTATTAAGAGCACTCTTTCTAGTCTCCTTATCTACTTTATGTCTCTATTCCCTATCCCCTCTTCGGTGGCTAATAGGTTGGAGAGGATTCAAAGAAGTTTCCTTTGGGGTTATAGGAGAGAGGATTTTAAATATCATTTGGTGAAATGGAGTGTGGTCAAACAACCTTTGGAAAAAGGGGGTTTGGGGATCAAGTCTCTTTCCTGTTTTAATAAAGCACTTCTTGGAAAATGGTTATGGAGATTTCAGGTGGAAATTGATCATCTATGGATGAAAGTGGTGGCTGCTAAGGTTGGGCTAGACCCTAATGGATGGATGACGAAGGAGATGAGAGGGGCTTATTGGATGGGAGTGTGGAAATGGATTCGGAAAGGGTGGGAGGATTTCCTTCCTTATGTTTCAGTTTTGGTTGGAAACGGAGAAAGAAATTGTCTTTGGTATGATATTTGGTTTGGGAACACTCCTCTAAAAGATCAATTTCTGGAAAATTTTAACATTGTTAGAAATAAAGATGCACTTATCAAATCTTGTGTTTCATTCACTTCTAATGGGATTCTTTAGGATGTCCCGCTCACCTGTAATGTCCATGATTGGGGAGTGAAGGGACTTGTTAGATTTTTTGAGACTTTATACAGTGTGAAGTTGGATGGGAATAGAGAAGATGAGGCTAAATGGGGTCCTAATTCGGTTAAAGGTTTTGAGGTGATTTGTTTTTATAAGATTTTGGCTAGCGGGATCATTCGCTAGGATCGTCCGACTTTCCGTGGAAAGCAATTTGGTGTTCTCGTGCCCATAGAAAAGTAAGTTTTTTTGTATGAGAGGCTTCTTGAGAGAAAATTTTTACCATTGATAACTTGCAAAGAAGGGGGAGAGTAATTGTGAATAGGTTTTTTATTTGGAAGAGATGCAATGAGTTCGTTCTTCATCTTTTAGTGAGTGCCCATTGGCTAGAAACTTATGGGAGTTGACCTATAAGATTTTGAGGATTTCTTGGGTGGTAGCGAGTACCATGAAAGATGAAGTTTGGGCTTGGAGCGGATTAAAAGCGACTAAGGATATCAAAAAGACTTATTCCTTGATTCCTCACTCGATTTTTTGGATAGTGTGGAATGAAAGAAATCGTAGAGCCTTCAATGGTAGTGCGAGAAATTTTGATACTATAAGAGATAGATGGCTAAATACACTTAATTTTTGGGTTAAAGGGAATTACTTTGTAAATTTTTTTGACCTTTTGGATCTTATAGATCGTTTTTCTTATAATTAGCCTTTGGCTTTGATTGTGCACCTTCTTGGTGCTCTTTTCTTAATAAAGTTACTTTACTTATAAAAAAAAGCAATAGAGTTTAAGGGTATTGATGTAATTTTATAATATTAAATTCTCTATATATGTGACTACTAACCTTAGGGTTTGTGACTACTAACCTTAGGGCTAGTAACCAGTTTACTGCTTACTGTCTCTCTATTTCCTCTCTCTATCTAAACACAAACGTTAACAGCATATAAAGGGAGGGGGTGGGCTGGTTTGAAAAATGTGATATTTTATCTCCGTTAAATAGACAGACACACATAATACATGCAAATTTTAATTAACTGAGTAACTGACATATAGAGTTCTAGACAAAACTATAAATGTCTGACATGGTCTTATCAACAAAAAATGTCTGAAATGGTCTCATGATAGCGGCATATCTACTTTTCATTTATTACTTATCAATAAAGAAGGTTATTACCGTTGAAACCAGAGGGATTGGACTGAAACAAGCCAAAGATGAGGTGTGCAAAAATGTATTTGACTCTATGGGGGAGATGTGGTTTCGAGGGTTTTAGCTGAAGGGATGGGGCAGATGGGATTGAGTTAAATCTTAGGTTCTAATAAGTGAAATCTTGGGTATATGTTAAGAGTCAAGTATTATCATCATTGGTGGGAAGACTTGCGGACTTGTGTCCTTGTCTTTTAGTGTCGGTGGGTGATGGGAGAAGAACGAGGCTTTGGCATGACTCATGGTTTGGGAACACTCATCTTAAAGACCGGTTTCCGGAGATTTTTGCAATTATGAGGGATAAAGAAGCCTTTATTTCTTGGTGTCTTATGGTAATATTTCGTGGGACGTTCCTTTGATTCGTAATATTCAAGATTTGAAGGTTGAGAGGGTGGAAAGTTTGTATAGCTATAAGATGGATTGTCTAAGGAGGATGTGGTTAGATAGAGGGATAGTAAGGGTAAAATTTTTGAGGTGAAATCTTTCTGTAATATTACTGTGGATGGGGTTTCCTCCGATGGCTCCTCCAATTTTCCATGGAAAGCAATTTGGTGTTCCGGTACCCCAAAGAAATTGCGCTTTTTCGGGTGGAAGCTGCTTGGGAGAAAATTCTTACTTTAGATAATTTGCAAAGAAGATGGAGGGTGTTGGTGAACCATTGTTTCATTTGCAAAAATTGTGGAGAATCTGTTTCATCTTTTATTGGAATGTTCTTTGCCTATAGCTTTATGGGGGATGGTTTATAAAGTTTTGGGTGTGCCCTGGGTTTTGGAGGGTGTTACCTCAATGTTTGGTGTGTTTGATGCTGCTCTTATCGCAGATCAATTCTCAAAAATTGGTGTTGAACTCAGAGAGATAAATTCTAGTGATTTGTGTGAATGATTTGTACTTTATTTACCTTTCTTCCTTTCTTTCTTTCTTTTATTGTTAAGACCCACACACTCCTTGAACTCCTATCCACAAAGTGGGCAGGGAAACGTCCTTAACAACGCTCCAAAGCGTACTTGTTTGAGTTATCAAAAAAGTAATGTTATACTTGTTCGAGTTGTTACATGTTGGCCTTGTTGATGGATAATTGGATAGATAGACTCAAAGAAACCATTTATCGAACAATTTCTTCGATGCAGCTCACTTACTGGCCTTTCTGTGGTAGCTTTTTGTGTAGACAGAGCAATGGAAAGGTGATATCATAGTCAACCTGTTGTTTCACTAGGGTTTAAAAGAAGTATTTTAGCTTTCACCTGTTTGGAGTTTTAGCTTCATATGTTGCTCGCTTGTAGTACATTGTAATCTGGCCATAGAGGGGTGTTGTTAGTGGCTTCATTCTTTGTAATTTTTATTGTTCTACTTGTGCATTTATCGGCACATTATTTTTTTCTGACTCTTAAGTTCCTGTTTCTTGCAGTCTTTCCTTGGTAAGGTATGAGAATAGGTTCCTGGATAGATGCCAAAGCACAGTTGGGTCATGAACACGCAAGGATTGCCATTAAAGAAACGTTAGAGGTCCTTGTACTTTCACTATAATATGCTGTAACTGTAAAAATTGGAAGAGAAAAATCATTTAGAAACTAATGTTCAAGATTGTTTCTCCTATATAAAGTTGGGTTTGAAGGTAAAGGCTGTAATTTCCTTATCTTCCTTCTTGTACACTAAGTGACTGCGACAGTTGCTGCTATGAGACCTTGAAGAATGTCAAAACAGTTATGGGCTGTTCTTGATGATTCAGAGACAGCAAAATGGGCTTGGTGCAACTTTTCTCATGTTCTAATCCCGAAAGCCTCGTCTATATTATTTTTAACCTTGCTAACTTGCTAGGTTGTTTCAGACTGATCAAGCTGCAAAAAAATGTGGGAGTAATTTTCTTGCCAGTTAACATTTTTCATTTTTTTTTTTTAGCGCATACTGTCCCACAAGATCACCCAAGAATGTGAAGCGTAAGACCCAAATTACTTTTTGATTCTTGTTTTGATTGAATGATATTTTCAGGCTGTAGCATGGAATGACAGGCAGAGGATGTTGGGTCTGAGATTGCTGTCTAATGGTAGCTTTTATTTTGGGTGGGTCTGAGATTGCTGTCTAATGGTAGCTTTTATTTTGGGACAATTCGTTGAAAGCCAGCATATTATGCCTTGTCGTCTTAAGTGCAGGCATTGGAGCAAATTGAAAGGGCATGGTTGAATTTGTTCTCGAACACATTTTTTTTATTAAAAAAAACAAAAAACCAGTTTTTTTTTTGTTGTGTTTCACTAAAAGCATGTTATTTAATTTTTTTGTCAATCTACCTCATTGTAATGGGTTTTTAATGAGAAAAGTATATTATTCATTTTTAAAAGTGTTTTCTCTTCATTTTAAAACCTATTGTAAAAAAGTGTAAAGAATAGAAAAACATCAAAAAGGTGTTCTTGAAAACAAATTTGTTTACCATACCAATTTTCAGAAACTAACCAAACGCATTTTATATCAGAAAGAACTGTTTTCTGTGAAATCTGTATCCAAACATGCATCCATGAGAAATGTTCCAAACATGCCATTGCCATTAGATTTTTTTTTAATGATTTTAAAAGTGAAAAACAATTTTCCATAACTTAATGGATTGAGATATGCTGAAGTCTATCAACAATTACTTTCCCTTTAGTTCCTTTTTGGTTTTGTTAAAAAAAAAAAAAGGTTTCTTGTTGGCACCCAGAGTCACATTAGACAGATTCAATTTTCTCTTGCTCGAGTCATGACCCCATAATACCTTGTAAAATTGTTAATAGACCAAGGATTAATGCTTAGGTAAACCACTAAATTTTAATGGTTAATTCATAAACTAGTGCCCACCGTAGTTTAATTGGTACTTATCATTAGGGTTGGAATCAAGTCGAATTTTTATCAAATTATTCGAATTCAAGTTTAGTCAAAATTCGATTTGATCAAGCTCAAGCTTGAAAATTAAGTTCTAATAGCTTATCGAGCCGAACTCGAGTATCTTAAGGTTCGATTCGAAAAGCTTTTGAACAATTTGATAAGATATTATCGAGCTCAAAAATATATTTATTTATTAAAATTATAGTTCAAGTTCAAGTTCAAGCTTGAATGGACAATCTAAGGCTTAGGTTAGAGCTCAAATAAACTTATGTATTATCGAGTTTAAGCCAAACCAAATTTGAGCCTTCATAAAATTTATTGAGCTCAAGTTTGACCTTGTTCATTTAAGTTCAAACCGAGCTCCAATATCTTAGAATCTGGACTCGAATCCATCACTATTTTATCTTTGTAATTTAATAAAAATAAAACTAGAAAATGATTTGAAAATCCACCAAGAGAATAAGTCCAAAGCCATCATAGCAAATTATTACTATTGTTGTTATTATTATTATTTTTTTATTCTTTTTAATAATGGAAGATAGCAACTTGTTGGTAAAGGAAATTGAAAAGAGGGCAAACATCAAATTCCTAATTTGGTCATCTATCATAAGTTAAAAGAGTAATTTAGCAAAATTCAAGTCAGATTGTATTAAATCTGTACATGATGCATCTGTTGCACGTGTTCTTAATGTTCAGTGGCTGGTTGTGCTTTGTGATCCAAACTCAAATGGGATTTTAATTGCATAATTAGAATTTTGGTCAATAATTGAAAGTCGAAAAAAAAAACAATTTCAATTTCTTATGTATATTAATGGTAATAAATTTTGTAGTACTCATGTCTCATTTTTAGCAGAAAAAATAATGCACTATGTTAGACAAAACTGTATTGTATCTCACTCACATGGGTAGGACCTTGTTCTTGTAGTTGGGCTTGGTCATGTGTGGTCCAGGCGTGATGCTGCCGTCCTTCAAATTAATTTTATCATAATGTGGCGGAAAACACTAGTTTCTCCCCCAGATTTGATTACTGGTGAAAAAATAAATTTAAAAATGGGAATTGATTTGGTTAGTTCAAATTTCCGAGTTCACTATCGTTGAATTTTCGTTGAATTAATTTAATCCGAAACTGTGGTGCCTTTTTTTGATTTGGCAAAAAATTTAATCTTATTCGAACAGGAATGTAGAAAACTTTCTCTCCGTTACTTAGACGAAAACGAAGATATAAGTATCCTCTGAATATTTACTAAGTATTCCTACATATATTTTGATGAATTAGTATCCTGTATATAGATTGTCGGTTTTAACGATGATATGGTTGTTTCATGATATTAATTGAGCCTACTATTTACGAAGAATCGAGATGACGATGAATTTTTCTATGCCATTATCCTTGAAGGTGTGGATAGAGAAAAAAAAAATTTCGTAAACTTAATAGAAATAGGAATGAGGAGTGTAAACTCAACCTTGCCCCGTTGTTGTCCTTATTTATGAACATGACTTTACAGAAAATTTCTTTAAAATTAAATAATAAAAAAATATTATCGTACAAAACTTTGCTATGAATTTCAAATAAAAAACAAGAGCTCTTCATCTCTCAACATAGGAATTAAAAACGTGGAATATAAATATTAAAACAAATAATAATATTGGTCAATTATTGATCCAGCTAAGCAATTGCAGCATGGAGGCTAGGATGTTCCAAAAGAAATTGAGTTAGAAATACCCAAAAAAAAAATTAAAAAAGGGTAAATTTAAAGGTGCCCTGTAGAACACGCAAGCCTATATAACTTATCAAATTTGACATGGACCAGAAAGTCTAACATTGATAAGTTTGCCTGACTATCAGCTTTATTGATCTGCTATTCCACCTACCTGTAACTCCAAAGTGTTCACTTCTGCTACAAGAATTCTTGCGTGCCCTTGAGAAAGAAAAGAGTACATTGGATACTCATACTCTATAAGGGTTTTTTTATGATTTATTTTGGTAACGAATGCGTGTGATTTTATTTTATAAAACTCATTTATTTTAAGTATTTGATTATAATTTGATAAATTAATTGTTTTTATCGATCTAAAGCGAGATTTTATACGCATTCAATTGCTGACTGAGGTATAGTTTTCCTAACTTTTAGAAGGAAAGACAAGGAAATTCAAATTTGTGTAATATTTTATTTTTTTCTGAATAAACTTCAAATGTAGACTATTTCATGCTCATGTCATGTGATGTCATTTCTTTGTCAATTTTTTTTTATATATATATATATATATATATATATATATATATATATATATAAAATTAAAGTTGGGGATTTGACTTTTATATCTCACCTATTTGCTAAGGCCTTACAACACCTATCATGTTGGCTCATGGAGTCAAAGATGGTTTCTTATACAAAAGTATATGCTATATGGGTCAATCAAAATATTATAAAGAACTATAAAATCAAATGAAAGCAAGTAGACATTTGGATTGGATTTAATTCACTTCTTAAATCTTTTCAATGTAAATTTTTACTTTGAAAATATTTAATAAATTAAATTTAAACTGGATTAAATTCAGTTTTTAAGTTTAATTTTTATTTTGAGTATACGAAAACTAATGTTGAAACTTGAGACAATCAATTAAAACCCAATTGGAAACTACACCTGCCTAAATTCAAATCCCTTCACCCCCAATTTTTTTTAAAAAAAAAACATTGAGACAAACAAATTAGTAACAGCGACAGAGACCTAAAATTAGCTCCTTTGCCACCAAGTTCTTAGGAAAGTGATGGGTATAGCGAATTTTCTTCCAATCTAAAGTTAAGAGGCTTCTACAGAATCTCTCTCTAAAATTGGATAAATTAAACTTGTTCAGAAGAGAGCATGACAAGAACACAGGATAGGGAAGGGGGATTTAGAGAGAGAGAGTTCTTCATCCTATGTTTGCTATATCATATTCTCAGTTCCTACAAATTACAAAAGCCTTCTATCATCCATACCCAGTTTTATTGTGTACTGCTGCACCTGAAATTAATTGTCTCAAATCAAAATTTCAAGCCCCCATCACCTAAACCCTTCAGAATCCAAATTTCGGAGATACAAAACATAAAATATGCCCACCACCTCCATGCAGATTTAAGTATGATATACTCAACAAAGATTATGTAATCACATCACTATTTCACCCAAAACAGAGAAGTGAGATGAGTGAACCATGCTCGTTATCCCAAAACAACTCTGAGTGTTAGAAACCCAGATTAGTAAGAAAATGAACCAACAAACTTGAAATCCTCTGATACTATTTGGGAGAAATAAAATAAGAAAACGTGTTATTCATTAATTAAAAGCAGTGACAGAATTACACCGAAACCTTCATGAACCATATTTCAGTCTTGTGATCATCCAACTACCAAGTTTCTCAATCATTTGACTTTGGGAGGCAAAGTACAGACACTTCAAAGATCAATCAGTTCTGGCCTTTGATTTCCCATTACTGTCCTACTTTCTAAATAAAAAAATTACAGAAATAAATGAAGAACAAGTGCAGTATTCAAAGCTGAAAAATCAGGTAGGCTGTGCACAACATCACACCATGAAAACCCATTTCCATTTAATTCGAGACTCAATACAGCAATCTAGAGTAAAAGATTGCTCACCAACTTGGCTTTCAGTTTGGTGGGATTGCTCCAATGCAATGTCGTTCTTCAAAATACTAATTCCTGATATTATTTTTCATCCTTACTTTCCTACCTTTCCTTAGCAGATAGAAACCAAAAGGGAATAAAAAAGCTAAAATTAATTACCGTTTTCTACCACACAGAAGGTTACATTGATTCTTCAAGCACATTCAACTTCTCTTTCTTCTTCATTTCACTTTCATATTTTCTCAACCTCTCATTCATCTTCTCCTGTATTAAAAAAAATCATTTATCACCGGCACCGCTCATAATGAAAATATACAATAAAATAAACAGAGAAACATAATCCAGTTTTACTAAAATACCGTTTTGGTTACTAGAAAGCACTTTTTATCAATAACATTGCAAGTTTGTTTTATTTCTCTTCACTCTCTTAGAAACCAAACAAAGGAAGACATAGAGCAGAAAAGAGTTGACCTTATAGCTGATTTCGACACGGTGCATTACATAGAAGCCGAGAATGCCACCAAGAATCGTGCCGGTTATGATCCGAACATAGCCCCATCTCTGCGAAGCCAATGCCATTTTCTCTCGCTTCCTCTCTTGGTGTTTCCTAGGGAACCAAACCCACCACTTTATTTCACCCTTTTTGGTATCTGTGTACAAAAACACTTCGTTTCAAGTAGGTTGTTGCTACTTGCAATTAATTTATTATTGTTCAACTAGAAAAAAGTACTCTATTATTTTCAGTATGCTCACCGTTTTATCCAACTCAACAAATTTTCTTCTTTTTTGGTTAGGGTTTTTATAACCCCAATGCGTCTTGGGTTACTAGACCCCAACAATCTCGAGATCAACTTCCCCACAAGGAGGAATACCCTTCCAATTTGGCCTAGTTCTTGTATCTGCTCTACAGACTCAAAAGTGATTTTAAAACAACTGTAGGTAGAGTGATGTGAAGCTGAATGCTGTTTAGCATTTGGTGAAAATTGTCTTAAAAATTTTACCTGGCCCTTGACTATTAGTTGTTTGCAAGATGTAAAATTGTGTGTTTCGTTGATAAGTTTGTTGAAATTATCAAAAAAGGTATATTAATATAAATTGACTATTTGAATGCTTAGATAACTTTCTTCTCATCAAATTAACTTTGGTACTTGTACAATAAAAAAAATATTTCTTAAATAGTAGTACTAATAATGTGATCATTGTCATCATCCAATAAATCCAATATGTTGTATTCTCAAATCAATTTCTCATATAACCACCATATACAACTCTGTATCTACAATACCATCAAACGATAAACTCATTCAAATGCAATGAAAGAGAAATTTATACTAGCTACCCAAGTGCAAGTAGAATCAAGATGTTAAGACTAAAAATTATTTCAACCATTCTTTTATAAAATTGAGTATTATGCACATGTACACATATACATATATATGTATATAAAATAGATTCATATATATAGAAGAAAAAAAAACATAGTAGTAGATATAACTAACTAAAACTAGATAAGCGCTCCCAAGTATATAGACCTATTTATGTATTTGTTGAAAAGAATTAACTAGGTTTAATATGCATATATGTTTGCACAGCCACACGTCTGCATACATAAACATATTAATATCTATATGCTTATACATATTAAAACCAAGTAGTAGCTTAGGTTTAACTCATCCTGGGTAATTTTTATCAAAATTTTAGTTTTCAAGTATTTTGTTCTTGATGTACTTAAATCAATAGATTTAAATTACTTGATATCTCTAACAAAGCATACAAAAATATGTAGACACCAAAAAGAAATTTATGGAAATTTCAAAACAAGTCTTACCAAGTTCTTAATTTTCAAAGTCATCGATTCATCAAGGAAATTCAATTCTTTCTCAAAAAGTAGGAAATATTCAAGGATATAGATATCCATAATCATTGCCGGACACAAACCAACTTAAAATCAATCAAAATAAATCGGCCAAAAGTCTTTTAGATCCAAATTCACTAAAATTTCATATTTTAATATTTTTCTTGAAATGTGGAGGTAAAGAAAAAAAAATCTTGAATGTATCCTCATATGCATACATACAATAACCCACCAAAATCTCACAATCCAACAAAATATTTGGGAGGAAATTTTAGAACTAGAATAAAATCAATACAATTTCTCATGTAATTTAGCTATGATTCACCAGTATGCACAAAAATTAATCTAACTAAAAGAAAAATATGAGTTTAAACTAAAACACAATTTGAAGAAAAAACATTTCATAGCATTGAAGAACAAAAATTGAATCTAAGTTTATATAGTTCCACCAATGAAATTAATAATTATTAGAATGCAATAAATCCATAATAGATACAAGTAGATTAAAATAACTCACTTGCATGAATCAAATTATTAAAAAATTGAATTAAAAATACAATTATGTGCAGAAATATAAAGAAATAAATATATGCGCAATATGGCAGCCATTAAAGGAAATTCTGGTTGTCTTACTGTAAATGGAGATAATCTGGCAATCCAGGAAGCAGAGGAGGACGGCCGCACGACGTGGGTGGAAACGGTGGAGTCACAGCAAGGATTGGTACGGCACATCCAAATCTGGGTTTTCTGTTGGAGAGAGAAAGTGAGCAGATGGTGAGGGAGAAAGGAGAGATGAGAGAGAGAGAGAGAGAGAAAGAGAAGGAGAAGGAGAAAAGAGTTAAAGGAGCTTACCGAGCTCGCGATGATGTGGAGGCGCCGGTGAACAGAGAGGAGTATCTGCTGCGCGAAGCAGTCGCGACTGGCTTGGCTCACTCAAGTCGATGACAGACTTCAGAGAGGTGGGGTTTGGGTAGTCGCGCACGTGTGGCTGGTAGCAGAGATCAGGCGTTTAAGGGCCTGTTTCGAAAGCTCATCAATTCATTTTCTTTTACTGATCAATTTCTTTAGGCGTTAAGGGCCTGTTTGGAAAGCTCATCAATTCATTTTCTTTTACAGATCAATTTCTTTTGTTTTGTTGAATGAAAGTGGGTTTGGTAGCTCAATGATCGGTGCTTTGTTTGGATTTGTTTTTTAATTTCTGTTTCTAAAATCATGTCTTTGAAAATAAGAAAAAAGTATAGTTTTTTATTTTTTTATTATGAAAATTTTAATTTAATGAGAAAAATTTATTATCTACTTTTAAATATGTATTATTATTATTTTTAAACCTATAACAAGTATGAAACAATTAATTTTTTTTTGTGGCAAAAATATTATCAACATTATGAAAATGCTTTTTTATAAAAAAAAATCTTTTGCAATAAATTGTACTCAATATATGTTTATTTTTTAACCAAAAAAAATCGAACATAAGTTTTTTATACAAAAGATATATTATATGTTTTCATTTAATATATCTCGTGTCAAATCCATATAAATTTCATTAAATATATAAAGACTCGTTATATTAACTTTTCCCACCATTTGACTAAAATGGAAATTGAGTTATTTTGAAGCTAATTATTTAGGTACTTCTTCACTTAACTTCTCAAAGGGATTTAAATCTCAAAAAAACAAAAGTTAGGTAAAACACATTTTTTCAAAAGATAGAAAATATATTTTAAAAATATATATTTTTATTAATTTTTAGTTTGACGTACAATTCTTTTTACACAATTTTTGTCAACGTTAAACAGATTTTATATCCATAATTATTTTATCAAAATCTATTTAAAAATCACATTAAACTTTCGAAAATTAAAACTACAGTTAAGCGAGCGTACATGATTTATACCAATTAAGCGAAAAGTTAACTAGTAATCACGGATAAATTAAATAATAATTATTTAAAAGAAAAATTAAATATTGATGTTTTTATTTAATTTTTTTATAGTTACTAATAAATTTTTTTAATTTTGTAAGAACCGAATTTACAATAACTCTCACATAATCAGATATTTGATACCAACCCTACCGTTAATATTTGTTTTAGATATTAAAAGTGATATATGTTCTAGAACATGAAAGTAGTTACATGTGATATTGTCAACAAACACGTTTTCCCTTCATTGACTCTCTACGTTATCTCCGGACCAAAAAGAACATGATAAACTGATAAGTTGTCAAGTTGGGTTCACACCTGAATTTAGCCTAATATATCACTTCTTGATCTGCCCTTCCACTGATCTAAACTCTCCTTACCTTAAAGCAAGAAAAGTCCATAACTTAGATTAATTTGTGTGCTATTTGCAGGAGATTACAATTTACAGCTAATAATAATTGGGGCAGAGTCCATAATCCATGGTTCATGTATAGTCTGGAGATGGACAGAATCTGGTATCTCTAGGCAGAAAATAACATTTTTTTTTTGTTGTGATTTTGTCTTTAAGAAGTTAATTTTTTTTTTGTTTAATAAAATAAAGACATTTGGACATTGAATGTTTAGGGTACCCTATGCATACCCTACTATGAAATTCTGCTCAATTTTGCTATTCCATGTTCAAAAAACACTGAGTGATGATCTCATGGATTTGATTATGTGAAAGTTATCACGAAATCGAAAAAATTCATTAATAATCACGAAAAAATTGATTAATAATTATTTCAAAAAAATTTAAACATCAAAGTTATTACTCAATTTCCTCATAATAACTAGTGGATTTTTTCGATTCGGTGATAACTCCCACGAAACTAAGTTCGTAGTATTACTACTCTAAAAAATGTTATTTTCATGTCGAAACTGTTATCTTTATTAATAATTGAAGATTTTTTTTAATACATACAAATCGAATAAATATACATCAGAACCATTGTTATAAAATACATGATATTTATTTATTAAAAATAGAGGATTCTAACTCATATTATTAACTTTTGCCATGCTAAATCTATACTTTTAATTCCATAAAAAAAAATATAAAAAAAAGTACCACCCATTTTAAGGGTACAATAGGAAAGACATCAGCTAGAGAAGTAATCCAAACAATTTAAGTTAAAAATAAAAGACATAATAAAAGCATTTTTACCAAAGTCAAAAGAAGGCATAAATAATAGCATATGCTATTTGCAAAATTCTTAGAACTCAAGATTAGGTGGGATATTGGTGCTCCATTGTTAGATCTTTCACAAGACTTGACTGGACTGCATACAAAAAGATCATGTGTGGTATATCACACTAGACTAAGGACCAAATTACCAGAAAAAACAGAAAGAAGAAATGCAATGACCAAGATCAGAGAACCTATCAACTATTTTTAGGTATTTATCAACTTAATTTAGACTAAAAAGGGATTTAACTCAACATAGTGAAATAATAGCTAAGATCAACCACAAAACCTCTTTTGTCAAGTCATATAGGTGTATTTAGGGTTGGACTCGAATCGAGCTTTTCGAGTTCGAGTTCAAGTTTGATCAAAGCTTGGTTCGATCGAGGTCAAATTTAAAAATTATGCTCGATTAGCTTATCAAGTCAATCTCGAATACTTTAAGGTTCGGTTCGAAAGGCTCTCAAACAGTTCAATAAGATATTATCGAGCTCCTCGAGCCAATATTTATATTTTTATTTATTAAAATTAGAGTGTAGGCTCGAGCTTAAGCTCGAATGGACAATCCAATGATCGAGCTCGAGCCATTAAAAAATTTATCGAATTCAAGCTCGAACTCAGTTTTTAAACTCGATTCGAACTCAAACCTGATAATTTTAAGTCGAACCGAGCTCGAATACCTTAGTATTCGGACTTGGCTCGGCTCGGCTCGAGTCTGACTCCTCTGTTGTAAAAATTATGAAGTAAAATACGCAATACACATAAATTTTTATTATAAAATGATCTTCATTAAATCTAAAAATTTAAAAAGTTCAAACTCATATACAAAAATAATGTGTTATAAAAATTATTTTATAACTTTTACGGTAGAATAATCACACTAGTCTCTGTCTTCCTTCTACCTAATTTTTAGGAATATGGAGGGGGAAGATAAAAAAGTTGAGAATTCAGGCATGATTCTTTTTTATAAGATTCAAGCATTTTATTTTAATATATTTATTGACGATGAGAAAATCGAACCCAAATCTAAATTCGAAAGTAACCATTAAACCAAAAAGTCAAGCTTACTGACATAAACATAAACCTAATTTTGGACAACATCTGTTGCTATACAATTAATAAAATATACTCACTGGCATTTTCCATCTGACTCATTCTCATTCAGTGGCATGATGAGTTTTAGTCAATTTTCTAAAAGATCCATTTTTTTTTTCAAATTAAGAAAAAGAATAATGCTTGGCTGCAGATCAGATGATCAAAACTGGACTGCCTCCAACTTAAATTAACTCTTTTTTTTTTTTTCTGGGCAAGACTAATTTATTTAAAGTTGTAAGTATAATATATCCTTTGACTAGGAATTATGAGAAAATGTTGGAAGAAAACTATGGGCATCATCACATGGGTAGGACCAAATTTTTGCAGCTGGCACGTGTTGTAGTTTTGTATATATTTTTTTTCTTGAATTATTAAAAACGGCAAGGCATAAATAATTTAAATAATTCAACAGTTTGTTTGGTGTGCAAGAAACTATAGTATTTAAGAAAATAAAGAACTTTAGCAGCCTTATTAAATTCTACATTGTGGGTCCATCAGCAAATATAAGTCAACTTATCTAAGATAACAAAGGGTTTCAAATTTTTCCAACAATTATGGTTTGTTGTGAAAACGTAAATTATGGTTTGCTCACTTGGACGGGGAGATTTAATTCTTCTTTCTTGTTCCGAGAGTGAAGCATAATTAAGGCCAAGATTCATGCTCACTTGGTTTTCATTGTCTTCCTTTTTTTTTCTTTTTTTTCTTGATCAAATCATTAGAATTTTATAAAAACGGTGATCTCACGAATTAGATTTTTAAGAGTTATCGCAAAAATTCACTAATGATTACAGAAAAATAATTGTAATTATTTCAAAAAAAATTAAATACTGAAATTATTATTTAATTTATCCATAATTACTAATGAATTTTTTTAATTTTATGGTATCATAACTTATTTTATAATAGTATCTTAAATTTTTTATTTTTTAATTATATAATATTTTAAATCTAACAACATAATCTTAAGCTTCATGATGACCATGTTGTCATAATGTGTTGACGGTTTTTGTTATACCCTTATCACTACTTAATTATAGGTTTTAACTTAATTTTTTTGTAAACTCTTATAAAATTTGCATGTTGCCCCTCCTCTCCTCTCCCCTCCCAAAATAACTATAATTTCACTTCAAAATATATTTTTCTTCCATAATTTTATTTTACCCTTCAAATATGAAATTTTAACTCCGCCCGTAATACTATCCCATGCATAACTCACACAAAAAACGCATAAATATTCACACGAAAAAATAAATAATACAAAATTAAATAAATAATTCATACACCTTAAAAATTCAACATAAAATCTTGTAATCACAAAAGTCATTTCATGAAACCTTAGGTACTAAGCATAAGTAGTATGCTCCACATGGGGCCTTCCTAGAACTTGGACGATGGGCTGAGGAGCTTCTTCCGTGTGGAAGAAGTACCCAAGTACGATATTTGACCCGTCAAATAACCAGAACATGGAAAACTTATTTTGGTTAATTCAGTACTTAAAATGTGAAAATTGGACAATGGGGGACATATTTTTGCCCTCTAAAATAAGTTTAAAATGGTTTATACCAAAGGATATACCAATTAACAATTGCACATTTGGAATTTCCATACCCAAAAGGAAATTGCACATTTGGATTCCAAAACAAGTAAAAGATGTTTTCTTTAGCAAAAAAAAGAGAGTAAAAGATGGTTTATATCAAAGATATGCCATATGCTTCCACTAAAAGAGAAGCACATTGGATTCCAACTTCATTCACACGTCTGATGCATATTCCATTACAAAAAACCACTGAACTCACTCTTAAAATAGACCTACTTATGTAGATACCCTTAAAAGCATTAAAGTACTAATAGTACTTACAAGTTGTTAGCTTTCTCACTGCCTTTTAATCTCACTCCGAAAAGCAAAGATGGGAAAAGTTGGATTCCTTTCATTCCGCTCTATTTAATTAGGATTTTTTGAACAATAACAAATGAATCGTAATTTAAATTGATATTATTATGATTTTGTTTAGAGTCACATTATTTAATAAATTTTAATTGATTTAAATCTAAATCAGTTTGAAAGTTCATTGATAATTTTGAAGAGTTTTATTGATAAAGTCAATATATGTGTGAGAACCAAATTTTAATATTACTAATAAAAATTTTAAGATTACCATTAAAGTTTTTAATTAATCTAAACTATTAAGTTTATATCCGAGCTAATCAAAAAACCCTTCGGATTACAATTTGCTCAAATCCGATCAAGATAATTTTTATCTAAAAAAATATTTAAGCAAACTAATTTAACATTAAAAATCAGCATGTGATAATTGCTTTATAATTTATGATTGTCTTATAATATTCAAGATAACGTTGTAATTGGCACCATTATGTGATAAAAGTTGAGGTTTTTAAAATAAGAAAACAAAAAAAAAAACTCTTAAATTTTCCCTATGTACCTTATAAGATTATCATCTCCATCTTTTCAACATTAAATAAAGAAAAACTCAAAAATACACAAAAATAATCGTTTTGTGTTAACATTTAAATTTTGAATAATAATTATAATTTAATATTTAAATTTTGAATTATAATTATGATTTGATATTCAAAATAACACATTAAAATAAACAGAAACTAAAACACTTTATTTTATTCGCTAAAACAAAACGCTATTATACAACCTCGATTACATGTATTAGACACCATTAGAAGCACCAGTAATAGCACTCACTACCCTTTACTCCCAGTAAGGAAAAAAACGGGGAAAGGCTGGATTCTCTTCTCTTCCGCTCTATCTATCTACATTCCCAGATTCTCCTCTCCCTCTTTCTAACATTATTAAACAAAAACACAAAAAACAAAACCTCGGTATTGGTAGTAGCAGAGACCCACGTGAAATCTACTGCTTCTTTGACTTTAACTCTGGTTTTCTCTCTGCAGACCTGCCAGCAAAATCTGGATTTTCTGCGACCGTCCATCATAGAAGTTTTGTCTTGTAGACGAGACAACAAAAAAAAAAAGGACTCTGTTATGGGGATATGTACGGTGATACGCTGTACTCCATATGCTTTTGCTTTTTGAGTGGGTTATTTGCTTTTCGGGTTAAGACTAACAGTCCATTGAACTTGTTTCCGCTCCATTTAGGATCCATGGGTGCCCTGCATTTTTTTTAACACAGAACATAAAACAGTAAGCTTTTGATGATAACCCAAAAATCCTTGTAAATACCATTAAATAAATTACTATAATTTTGTTTGCTAAAATAAGGAGAAATCATTTAGAAAGAGGGATTTTGATTAATCTAACACAACCAGAAATGGCAGAAAACTTGCTATGTCAAAAATGAAAAAAAAAAACCCTTTTAATTCAATATTAAAGGGTTAATTAACTTGAAACAGCATCAAAATAGATATGCTTCTCAAAATAAGAAAAATAAATAAATAAAAGAACACCCTGAAAAAAACTTACTTAGAGCTTGTTCTGCAGAAAATCGCCTAGACGGATCCCTACAGATCATCTTCCTAAGCAAATCCTTGGCCTCCTTTGAAACAGACCTGAAGAACTTTGGAGGGAATCTCAAATTCCCTCTCAACACGGCCTCAAAGATCTCCTCTGCCGTTTCCCCATAAAACGGTGGCATACCAGCCAACATTGTGTACAAAACCACACCAGCGCTCCACACATCCACCTTCTCGTTGTACTCCCTCCCCATCACCACCTCCGGCGCCACATAATACGGCGTCCCAACGATCCCTTCCATCGATCTCCTCCCTTCCTCACCCAACCAATCCGCCGAACCGAAATCGCACAACAAAACGCTGTCGTCCCTCGAATTCAAGAGGATGTTGTCGGGCTTTATGTCCCGATGCACCACGCCAAACCTGTGGCAATGGGAAATCGCCATGAGGATCTGCTTCATGTACAGAGACGCTTTGCTTTCACAGATGGCACCAGGCGACGACACCAGGTGATCGTAAACCGTGACGGCGGGATCGCAGAGCTGCATGACGATGGAGAGGAAGTCGTCGGTCTCGAACATGTCATAGATTTGGACGATGTTCGGGTGAGGAGAGAGGAGAGCCATTATTTTGGGTTCGTTCTCTAGGCATTCTCGGTCTAAACCATCGGTCAGGAGCCGCTTGTCGATGATTTTGCAGGCGAAATATTCATTGGAGATTGGAGAGAAACATCGATAGATCGTGCCGAATCGGCCTCGGCCAATTTCGTCACATAGCTGGTACTTGTTCGCCAGTGCTTCACTCACCGTCATTTTCATTCTTTTCTTTTTGGGTATTTGAGAATTTAGGGGTTTTTTTTTGTTGAGGAACTCTGTTTTTTCTGTTTGGGGGTTTTCTTGTTGATGAACTCTGGTTTTTTGTCTGGGGGTTTTCTGTTTGGTACTTGGGTGTGATTTTGAGTTTTTTTTTCAGTTGCAGTGTAGTTTTATAGAGAGATAAAGAATAGTTGAGAGAATATTCGATTGGTACGTGTAAGTAGTTGACGTTCACCACGTTTTACGTTTGTGGTTATTGAAATGGACTGTTACGGTGGGGTCCTATCACTGATAAATTCTTGGCTCCACCGAAATAATTTGCTGAAACGGTAAATTTTATTAATAATATTTGTAAATATTTAATTTTAAAAATTTATTAATTATATTTTTAATTGATACAAATATCTTAATTTACATATGATGCAATTAAATTTTTTTTATTATAAAGATTTGGAGGTAAATGTGTAGAATTTTAAAGGTAAATAATTGTTTGAATCCGTTTTTTCTTTTATTATTTTTTTTCTCTTCGGACTTGTGAATTGGGCAAAAATAAAGTGTTATTTTCATTGTTCAAAACAATGTCATTTTTCAATTTAAAATAAAAAAATAATGTCTTCTTAAACAATAAATATTCCTTAAAATAAAAATTTTTTTTGGGTTAAGTATAAATTCCGTCTTTAAACTTAAGGGACGGTTATAATTTAGTTCCTTAACAAAATAAAAAATTCAGTTGAACTCTTAAATACTATTTTACAATCTGATCCTTATTCATGATTTTGTATTATAAAATATATGTAATTCTCACTATCAAATTGAGATTTATCCGGAAATTTGGAGACCAAATTTGCAGTTGACCCAAAATAATTCAAGCATTGTTACTGGTTTTCATTGGTGCTTATCAGGGAGTATATCCAGAGGTGGACTTGAGTATCAAGCAAGCCTGCATACTAAGATATTTAGTATTCGAGGTTGGTTCAATTTAAAATAAATAGATGTACGTTCGATTTGATTTGAATTCGATAACAAATTAATTTATTTAAATTAAAATTTTAATTTAAATTTAAGTTATAAATTATTTATTTGAATTCGAATTTAAATTTAAATTTAAATTTAAATTTAAATAAATATAAATATTAATATAAATATAAATATTTAATTTAAATTAAATAATATTTTATCAAATAGTTTGAAAATTTTTTACATTAAATTTTAAAAGTATTCAAACGTTGTTATTAATTTTTATTGTTGATATCTATAAAAAAAAAAAATAAAAGAAAGAAATTAGTTAAGAGCATATCCCTAATCTTCAATAGCTTATCCATGTAAGAGAGTTTGCTTGCAAAATCAAATCAAAGTAATCTTTCTTTATCCTCTTCTACATGGACTCCACACTAAATGAAATTCTACCACCACTCACTCTCTTTCTGCTGTATAACTGTGCAAGTAGATTATCGGTAGGTTTGTTCCTACTTTCTTGGTGTACGGCGAGGCATAGGCCTTTCATAATGCATTGTCGCCAGCTACTACCGCTACATGTCCAAGCTAGAGGCTGCTACATTAACCATTCTCTTTGACTAGACTGTGTGGCATGATGAAATTGTCTTTTCAAAGTAAACTGTTCAATTAATTTTAGAATTTTAAAAGTAGAAAAAAGCCAAGAATACTGGAGATTTGAAAGTTTAATTTTTAACCCAAATCTTTTCGTCTTGTGGATTCCTAGTCCATCTTCACATATTCAAATTCTATGACCTCAGTTTTATGGAAAATCATAAAATTCATAAATTTTGACCAATCAGAGGTCATAGTTTTTTTCTTTTAAGAATTACGTTAATATTTTTCATTAGTATTTTCACTAATAAAAAATACATATATATATATATGTATAATGTTAGAGAGAGACAATTATATTACCTGTAAACGTGGCTTTTTATTATCTTTTGATTTACATATATAAATGAATGAATCAGACTGTTTATTTTGGATGTCCAATCCGACTCATATTTTCTATATTATTCGTTCTATTTTTATTTTTTAAAATTCTTAAATTTTTTGAACTCAATTTCACTAATTTTAGTAGGTATCAACAAGACATCAAGAAGAAAAAGAAAAATATTGATTAAAATTATGAGGAATCAAGATCTACCCTTTGAAGTTTTAACAAGAAAAATAGGGAATTATATTCAATTTTACACAATTAACACAATTTTTCATAAAGAAAAATAGATCTCAAATTCGATTATTCACCCTCTGTGTCATGTTGGTGATGAATTTAAATAATCATCTCGTTAAAAAATTTATAAAAATTAAATATTAAATTTAATAAGGTATTCTTTTAAATTCACTATCAACAATATTAACCAATATTAACCGAACAAATTCCAATTACTTTATAATATTTGAACACTAAAAAATATGAAATGAGATTTTGAAGTTCTATTTAGTATTTACATTATCATGATCATTCTTGTTTTATAATCGAATTAAAATACAATGTTAACCAGCATGCTTCAGAAAAATACATAATTATTTGGATATAAATAAACGAGATATGATATCAAAAATAAATAAAAAAAATAAAATATCAATTCTTTATAAGTTAACTGATGAAGTTTTGGTTTAGTAATAGATTTTAAAACTACAAAATCTCAAATTTGATTTTTATGAGTTATTTTATTCAATTTATATCGATTATTTATTTCATTTTAAATTATTTATAATAATATTATAATTTTCTATTTAAATAATAAGATAATATATATTTATATTATAATAAAAAATATACCATTTATTTTAATAT
Source organism: Bretschneidera sinensis (assembly GCA_023935145.1). NCBI lineage: Eukaryota > Viridiplantae > Streptophyta > Magnoliopsida > Brassicales > Akaniaceae > Bretschneidera > Bretschneidera sinensis. The sequence continues at coordinate 25,828,503 of CM043701.1, forward strand.
TTAATACCACTATCTTTTTGCCAAGGAACTCAAAAAGAATAGTACATAAGTGTGAATATGTTGGTTAATTTAGTGGATGTCACCATGTGTCATGTCTCCAGGAAGGTGGAGGCTGCCGTGGTCCATTCGGTGTTTCTAGACATTTTTAAGATAATGATAGAGTCCCATTCACATCACATCTTTGATTTATTATTATTTCTCAGTATTAATAACTAATTTTGGTTACAATTTTTTTTTATCATTTTAGTTTAAATTTAATAATTTTAATAAATTAAAAATTTTATAAATAATTTTAAAATTTTTTATTGATAACATTACGATAAAAAATTAATATTTTTAATAAAATTTTTAAAATTATCAAAATAAAATTTTTAAAACATTAAATTTAAACATCAACCAATCAAATAATCCTCGTCATTGCACCGCTTCACTTTCTAGAATCATGATTTAGCACTTTGAGAGTGCAATGAGCTACACTCTCCAGTCTCCACTAAAGACAACTTTTATTATAAAAATGTTAACGGATAGAGATAAAAAAACAACGAGTACGGATAACAATTTTAATGACCACGCGTCACGTAGGTATAAAATAATTTATATTTTAATTATGTCAAATTTTATGTATTATTAATAAATTTTAAAAAAATTATCAATAAAAAATATGGAAATTTACTGTCTTCGCTTTCTGTACTCGTGTCAACGCTGATTTATTGCTATTCTGAATCTTTAGAAGTCGATCCAAAACCTTCGGGATACGACTCATTCGACTTTAAATAGTTTTTATTAATGATTTTGAAGAGTTTTATTAGTAATTTTAATATATGTATAAAATAAAAAAAAGATATTATTAATAAAAATTTTAAAATTGTCAATAAAATTTTTAAAAATCTAAAATATAAATCTTATACTCGAACTAACTAAGTGTTTCTCCGACCAGTGACTTGCCGGATAATGCAAGGTACAAAGCAAGGACAAATCACATGGGGGCCTTGAATATATTATGGTGTGGGTGTTAAGCGTATTTGATAAACTACTTTCTCCACTTCCTTTCACGGGGGAATCAAGCATTTTATATAAAGTTAAAAGAAAATAAATTTAACAGTTTGGCTTAATATATATTACAACGTGTATCTTTGTTGACGTTGAAAATCTGCCGGGCAGTCGATAGTCGGAACATGAGACCTGCACATGCAAAGACAAAGTGGAAGCCTAGAGGGCGGTCCTCACAGGCTTTGTGTGTACACGCACTCGCTGAAGGCTGGTCTTCGGTTCCTTTTCCACCCCTTCATCCATTTTATTTTGAACCACTATGGTATCGCTCTCTGCCGGTTTGTGCCCAATTCAATCCATCTTTTAGTAGGGCTCATCTATGTTTGTCGAAAGGTTGAAGGGCTCTTCAATATAAATATCTTTAAAACCATTTTTCAAATTAATCGCCACATTTAGTATGGCTGGGTTGTCTTGAGCCAAAGGGCGAAGAAGGGGTTGATGAAGAGGAAGCCAACCTCTGTAAATAGGTGGAAGAACAAATTTTTCTTTATTCAAAGCGAAAGGAGCTTAGAGTTGCCGAGGAAATATGACTTAACATTTTAAGAGGAAAAATAAGAAAGCGGCACTTAGTGACGTATAGGAGGATACTATGAAGAATATGGTTGTTGTAGCTATATAAGCTTCGACTTTGGAGAGAAATTATAACTTAGCTAGGCTCGGCTTCTGTCTCAAAAAGGGTATAAACTCGAAGTCTTTTACTTTTTTCCTTTGCACAATATTTGCTTTGATATGACATTTTCTTGTTTTTGTAGATATGCTTCCCAATATATCTCAGGTTCAAAAAGAGACCAAAAAGGCGAAGAAAAAGAAGATTTCTGATGTTGCATCCAAAAGTCAACCTGTAAAGAAGAGGAGGCGTGAGTCATCCTCTAAGGAGCTCTTTGATAACGCCCCTTCCCCCCTCTGATGCCTTTTGTTTGGATCGAGGGCCCTACTCCTTCCCCTCCTGGATCTTTAGTTGCGGAGCTTCAATCTTCTCCTGGTCGTCCCGCGGTCACAAACATCTTTAGGCCCAGCTGGTTTATCAAGCGCGAAGACTCGGTCTTTGGAAATCCTCGGGTCACCCGAGAACATCTCATCAAGGGCATCCCTCCACGGAATATGACAGCACTAGTCGCGAAGCCATTATGAGGTTCTTTCAAACATGATGGAGGAGCTAACCTCTAAGGTACTTCAACATCTACCTTTCCTTTATCTTAATTGGTTCGAGGCCGATAATTTGTGACTTGTGCTTGTTTCTTATTTTTCAAGTGAGTATCGTCTGGGGTGTGTTGTCTCGGCGTTTTGCCGACGTCAACAAGAAACTAGAGGATCACCAGGCCTTGGTCGCTGACTTGAAAACTATCATTCGATTGAAAGATCAGGAGATCAACCTCCTAAAATCCAAGCTGGATAGCTCCGACAAGGCTAAATTGGTTCTGAAGACCCAAATGGTTAAGGCTCGGAACAACTTCATCAAGGAATATCTGTTGTCTAAAGCTATACCAGCTGAACGGGAGTCGGCCAGGAGAAGGTCTGTGGAGATCTTCAAGCACTCCAAGGATTTCTCAGCCGCAATTGCCACTGAAGAAGGGAAATACTACTTCAATGGCTTAAGGACATCAAATGCAAGGTGGCCTAAGCCTACCCTGATCACGATTTCTCCATGGTCTAGCTGTCAGATGATGAGACCACTGCTGCAATTGGGGATGGCCAAGGTGTTTAAGTGGGGGACGAGGCCAAGACCAGGGCAAATGAGACTGTGAAGGCTGATGAGAGTGTTGGTGTAATAAAACCTTGGGACTTTGACATGATGTCAGGAGTGGATCTGTAACGACCCATCCTGGGTTGGCCACCCTAAGACAGTATCGTCACATTTACTATCCAAACACGACACATATATGCAATAATTTAAAAACATACATCAACTGGAAAATAATATTTACATCAATTCCTCAACTCTTTTTAGATGAGATACAACATTTTCTCCTATCATAAACAAATATATACAAATATAACAAAATACATGAATATTTACAGATTTTCAACATTTTCTCTTTTTTTTTAATAGTCTGAGGTTACTGATCACGAGACTTACTTATATTACTTACTCTTGAGTATTGGCCCAAATATTTACCAGTTGTGCCCGCTGCCTGAAATTTATTTAACAATTAGGAGTGAGCTTCACAAGCTCAGTGAATTAAATTGACTAGAAATATTCAATTTGTATACTTCTAGTTAGATTTCATACTTCAATCATAATGATATATTCTTATATATATATATATATATATATATATATATATATATATATAAAATTCAAATCAACAACCAATTATCTATATCATCATAATTACCTCATGATGAGGTCCACATTATAAAAATAATCATTTAATATCTATCATCATCTATCTCTTTCCAATCATTCTTTCGTCATAATAGTCTTATTATGAGATTCATCATTCTATCATCAATATATAATCATTTTGATGTTTTAGTTTCTCAAACAACAATAACAAAATACTTTAAATAATAACGCATATATTTGTATCATCATTATTATTTCTATTGACCTATATTATATTTTAATAATGACAAAACACTACTCTAATTGTACTAACAGTTTTATCTAAGTGTTTAAGCAGTAAAAGCATTCAACAAAAAAAAATGTAAGAACTTAACTAGATTCAGACGCCAAGACAAGACAGAAGATATATAATAGACATTAAGGTATTGAAAATAACTATAAACCTCTCATGTTCAAATACTTAGCTTGACCTATGGCTCATTTTACAAAAGGATTTTGACAAAACTATCAAAACAAATGTTTCCAAGTAAAAAATAGTTTTAATACATGAAAAAATAGGTTGAAGAGCAACCCAGTCGACTGGCTCTTTATACCAGTCAACTGGGGTATGTGATAGAAGGTCCCCAGTCGACTGGTGTTAAAAACTCAGTCGATTGGTAATTCGAAAATATGACCGTTTGAGACGTAGGACTTGAGTATTTAATACACCAAACCTACCCAGTCAGTGTCTAACGGCCATATTGATTCAAGGCTATATAAACCCACTTCAATGAGCATTTAAAATAAGAAAAGAACACATTCAATTCACAAATTTGCTCATTAATTCTCAAAAGCTTCAAAAAATTTATTGTTGAACCATTCGTCAAGCTTATTCTTGAAAGAGAGATATTATTCATTTGTAAAAGCATATCATTTACTTTACAACAAATCTCATTTATTGTAAAGGGGAAAAAGTTATAATAACTCTTAGAATGTTTAGGATTAAACACTTCTTTGTAAGCTTCCGTGAGGAAGGGATTAGCTTCCGTGAGGAAGGGATTGGTTGGAAGGTTTGTACAACACCCGTGAAGTTGTATGACTAAAAGTTTTAGTGGATTACTTCAAGGAGGTTCCTTGAAGAGAGTGGACGTAGGGTCAGAAGGAATCCGATATTGTCGAACCACTATAAACTGAGTTTGCACTTTCTCTTCCTTAAACTCTTTTACTTGAAGCATATTACTTATCTGTATGCCTTGTGCATTTAATTGTTTTTATAAACTTGCAAGTAATTAGAAAAAGTTTTTAAAAACCCAATTCACCCCCCTCTTAGGCTTGAACCTCGGTTTAAAATTAATATCAGAGCTTCGTTTTCAATTTCAGGCTTAAAATCATTGAGTTGATCCGATGGCATCTAATAGCTATTCCGAAGGATATTCCGATACTAGGCCTCCCTTATTCAATGGCTTCAACTATAACTATTGGAAAAATGGGATGAAAATCTTTGTCGAATGACAAGATTACAATCTATGGACAATCATTGAGGAAAGACCTAGAATTCCTATAAAGGAAATAACTATTGGAGAAATCAATCATACAATAACTAAACTCAAAACTAAGTTCAATGAAGAGGATTGTAGAATAATGTCTCTAAATAGTATAGCCACAAGTATTTTACATTGTGCTTTAGATATTTCTAAATATAATAAAATTTTTGCTTGTGTTTCGGCTAAGGAGATTTGGGACAAATTGCAAGTTACATATGAGGGAACTAGCAAAGTTAAAAAATCAAAAATCTATATGCTAGTATTCGAGTATGAATCTTTCAAAATGTCTCATAACGAAATAATTTCTCAAATGCACTCACATTTCACCACTATTGTTAATGGTTTAAAACTTCTTGGTAGGAACACTGAGAACTTTGAACTAACAAGGAAGATCTTAAGGTCTTTGTCACCCACTTGGAAAGCAAAGAAGATGGCTATACCAAAGATCTCGACAAACTTGATGTCGAAACACTTCTCGGATCACTATTGACATACGAGATGAAAGAAATGAATCCCGTTGTCGATGATGATAAGAATAAGAAAAAGGTGATTGCTCTCAAAGCCTCTTAGAGCAAAAAAAAGGAAAAAATAGAAGAAGAGGTAGAGAGCAGCGAAGAAGATGGTGAGATGGCTCTAATCACCAAGAGGTTTCACAGGTTCTTGAAGAAGAGCAAGAAACCTTACACACGGGATGCCACTTCAAAAAGGGAACCATTTGTGTGTTATGGTTGCAAGAAGCTCGGTCACATCAATGCCGATTGTACAGTGACAAGCAAACCATATAAGAGCTTAAAAAAGAAAGCTATGATTGCAACCACTTGGAGTGATGATGAAGAGGAAGAATTCTCAAACAATGAGATCGAATATGAGGAGATTACCAACCTATGTCTAATGGCAATCGAAGAAGAAAACGAGGTATCAAATTCTTCCCCTTCTAATAATAACATTGTTAATAGTAATGAAGAATTAATAGATGTTATAAATGAAATGCATAAAAATTGAAGAAATTCGATTATAGGAATAGAACCCTAAAAAAATGAAGTCTTGTCTCTTTCTAAAGAGATGGAAGGCTTAAAGAAAGAAAAAAAAAACTATCTTCCATGCTTTATAATTCTTCTCAAGATCTTCTTAAAGATGAAAATGAAAACTTAAAGAAGAAAATAATAGAATTGAATGGCACTATATCAAGACTTATGCTTGGAAAAGAAAAGCTAGATTAAGTGCTATCTTGCCAAATGTTAAGTGGAGGAAAATCCGGGTTGAATTATTCTCCATTAGGCAAGCAAAAATCAAAAGAGACCCTATTCATGAAAGCAACATGTGTGAATGAAGCCTCTACTTCCAAGGTCACTAGCAAGATCAAAAGTACTCCCTCAATATATGTTAGTAAGTCTAAAAATGCGAATGTAAATTTTAATGCATATACTAGAGGTAGGCATCTTAGAAATACTCATACATATATGTATGCAAATGCTAGGAACAGTCATTCAAGAAATTCATATAAATATCCTTGGAGTAACCATCATGTGCATCATAGAGATAATATATATACTCATAACTTGCACACTACACATGCACATCCTAGGAATTACCATCATGTATATCTTAGAAACAATATGTATGTTCATTATAATGCAAGTACACACCCTAGAAATCATTATCATACATTTTCTAGAAATGACATGCAGGTTCATAATTGTTGACCCTCATCTATATTTTAATGATGACAAAACACAACACTTATTATACTAACAATGTTATCTAAGTGTATTAAGCAATAACAAGGTGCAAGAACTCAACCCGAATCAAATACCAAGTCAAGATAGAAGATCTAGTATAGGGACAAAGTATTTAAACATGTTGTAAATCTCACTTGTTCATGTAAAAAGCTTGTCTTATGGCTCCTTTTGAAAAAACATTTTTACAGAACTTTTCAATCAAACGTTTTTAAGTTAAAATCATTTCAAAACATGAAAACAGGGTTGATAAACAACCCAATCGACTGGGTACTAATACTAAAATACTAGAGTTTTGGACAGTGTGTCTCCAGTCGATTGGGTGCTTCATATCAGTCGACTGGTATATTGGATAGACTGTCCCCAGTCGACTGGTACCTTCAACAGCCTTAAAAATGAGATTTTTAAACTTGACCCAGTCGACTGGTAGTTCAAAAAATATGACCGTTGAGACACGAGATTTCATCACAAATTGCACAAAATCGTACCAGAATAGTACAAAACGGCCATATTATATCAAGGCTATATAAACCCACTCTATTGAGCATTTCAAAATGGAGAATACATATTCAATCAAATTTTTACTCATAGACACACAAAAGCTTTGAAATATTTATAGTTGAGCCATCCTTCAAGCTTTACCTTGAAAGAGAGATATTATTCAGTTGTATAAGCTTTCATTGTTGTCTCTCTACCATTTACTTTACAACATTTATTGTAAAGGGATTAGCTTCCGAAAGGAAGAGGTTAGCTTCTGAGAGGAAGAGATTTTGCTTCCGAGAGAAAGGGATTTGCTTCCAAGAGGAAAGGATTGATTGTAAGGTTTGTGCAACACCCGTGAAGTTGCACGACTAAGTTTCTTAGTGGAGTACTTCAAGGAGGTTCCTTGAAGAGAATGGACGTAGGGTCGGAATGAATCTGATATTGTCGAACCACCATAAATTGAGTTTGCATCATCTATTCCTTAAATTCTTTTATTTACAGCACATTATTTGTTTACATGCTTGTGGGTTATTTGTTTTTACAAACTTGTGTTTAATTAGCAAAAGTTTTTTAAAAACCCAATTCACCCCTCCCTTGGATTGAAACCTCAGTCTACAATTGGTATCAAAGCCTCGTTCTCAATTTAAGGCTTAATATCATTGAGTTGATTCGATGGCAGCAAATAGCTATTCTGAGAGATGCTCCTACACTAGGCCTCATTTGTTCAATGGCTCCAACTATAACTATTGGAAAAACAGGATGAAAATCTTTGTCGAATAACAAGATTATAATCTATGGAAAGTCATTGAAGAGGGACCTAGAATTCCATCAAAGGAAATAACTATTGGAGAAATCAATCATACAATGCCTAAACTCAAAGCTGAGTACAATGATGAGGATTGTAAAATGATGTCTCTCAATAGTAGAGCCACAAGTATTTTACATTTTGCTTTAGATATATCTGAATACAATAAAATCTCTGCATGTCTTTCGGCTAAAGAAATATGGGATAAATTGCAAGTTACATATGAAGGAACTAGTGAGGTTAAAAAATAAAAAATCTATATGTTAGTGTCTGAATATGAATTTTTTAGAATGTCTCATAATGAAACAATTTCTTATATGCACTCATGTTTCACAACTATTGTTAATGGTTTGAAGTTTCTTGGTAGGAACATTGAGGAGTTTGAACTAACAAGAAAAATCTTAAGATCTTTGCCACCCACTTGGAAAGCAAAGATGACGGCCATCACGAAGGCCAAAGATATCGACAAATTTGATGTCGAGACACTTCTTGGGTCATTATTGACATATAAGATGGAAGAAATGAATCCCATTGTCAACGATAATGAGAAGAAGAAAAAGATGATTGCTCTTAAAGCTTCTACATGCAACAGAGATGAGGAATCGGAAGAAGAAGCAAAGAGCAGCGAAGAAGATAGTGAGATGGCTTTAATCACCAAACAGTTTCATAGGTTTTTTAAGAAAAACAAGAAACCTTACACAAAGGATCCCACTTCAAAAAGGGAACCACTTGTGTGCTATAGATGCAAGAAGCCCGATCACATCAAGGCCGATTGTATGGTTACAAGCAAACCATACAGGAGCTTCGAGAAGAAAGCTATGATTGCAACTACTCAGAGTGATGATGAAGAAGAAGAATCCTCGGATAAAGAAGTCGGATATGAGGAAATTTTCAATCTATGCCTTATGGAAATTGATGATGAAAATGAGGTATTATCTTCTCCCTTTTCTAAAAATAACATTGTTAGTAGTAGTGAAGAATTGTTAGAAGTCATAAATGAAATGCATGATGAATTGTAGAAATTCAATTATAGGAACTCAACTCTTAAGAAAGAGGTATCATATCTTTCTAGAGAAATGATAAGTCTAAGAGAAGAAAAAGATAAACTATCTTCATTGCTTTATGATTCTTCTCAAGATTTCCTAAAAAATGAAAATGAAAACTTAAAGAATAAGATATTAGAATTGAATGACACTATATCTAGACTCATGCTTGAAAAAGAAAAGCTTAATTAAGTGCTTTCTTGCCAAAGATTAAGTAGAGGAAAATCCGGATTAGGATACTCTCCATTAGGCAAGCAAAAATCAAAAGAGAGCTTATTCATGAAAGCATCATGTGTGAATGAAGCCTCTACTTCAAAGATCACTAGCAAGGTCAAAAAGACACCCTCAATGAATGCTAGCATGTCTAGAAATACTAATTCTAATGCATATACAAAATTGAAAAATCCTAGAAATATTCATGCTTATATGTATGCTCATTCAAGAAATGCTTATACACATCCTAAGAATAACTATCATGTGCATCCTAGAAACAAAATGCATAATCAAAACTTGCATCCTACACAAGTATATTCTAGGAATTACTATCATGGTTATTCTAGAAATAATATGCATACTTATGAAAATGCAAGCATGTAACCTAGAAATCATCTTCATATATTTTCTGGAAATGACATGTATATTAATATTCCTCACAATAGAAACATGTATCCAAGGAACTCATATCCTAAGCATTATAGGCATGGACAACTAAATACTCCTAGAAATTTCAATAACTATCATCCTAAGATTGTGCATTATCAACATGTCTATAGATCACCATATGCTGTTAAGAAAGTATGGGTCCCAAAAAGAACCGTATTTTCAAGGATTATCCCCAAAGGACCCAAGTAATTTTGGGTACCTAAAAATGCCATTGTATATCCTTGTGTGATGTAGATATGTGTCCACACCAAGGAAAAAGGTAACTGTTGGTACCTTGATAGTGGATTAAAACACATGACAAGTTATAAAAGTGTATTCAAGGAGTTAACTCTAAGAGATGGTGGACTTGTCACCATTGGAGACAACACAAAAATAAAGATCATCGGGCATGGAAAAGTTGGTAATGATTTTTTAACCATAGATAATGTATTGCTAGTACAAGGCCTTAAGCCAAATGTACTAAGTATTAGTCAACTTTGTGACAAATGTAACAAAGTCACATTTGAAACCTTTCATTATTTAGTTATAGACATCAAGAGTAACAAGATCAAGTTTGTTGGCCATAGACATGAAAATGTCTATATAGTTGATTTGAAATCATTACATTCCAAAAATGAAAAATATTTTCCCACATTTAGTGAAAACCCATGGCTATGGCATAGAAGGCTTGGTCATGTGAACATGAATTTGCTTAAAATCATTTCTAGAAAAGATTTCGTCATTGGACTTCCCAAAATAAATTTTGAAAAAGACAAAGTATGTGATGCTTGTCAAATGGGAAAACAAACTAGGATTGCTTTTAAATTAAAGAGTGTAGTCTCAACTACTAGACCATTGGAACTTTTGCATATGGACTTATTTGGTCCAATAAGTACCATTAGTCTAGGTGGCTATCAATATGCTCTTGTTATTGTTGATGACTATTCAAGATATACCTTTGTTATCTTTATTGCTTATAAGGATGAAGCTTTCAAAGGATTAGAAAACTTTTGCAAAAAGGTTCAAAATGAAAAAGAAATTTGTATTTCAAGTATTAGAAGTGATCATAGAAAAGAATTTGAAAACCTCAAAATTTTGTGATGAAAATGGAATTGATCACAACTTTTCAGCTCCTAGAACTCCTCAACAAAATGGAGTTATTGAGAGGAAAAATAGAGCTCTAGAAGAATTTGCAAGAACAATGCTTTGTGAAAATAGTTTGCCAAAATACTTTTGGGCTGAAGCAGTAAACACTTCTTGCTATATCTTGAATAGAATTTTAATTAGGTCTATGCTTGACAAAACTCCGTATGAATTATAGAAAGGTAGAAAGCTTAATATCTCTTATTTTCGTAAATTTGGTTGTAAATGCTTCATCCTAAATAACAATAAAACTAACTTGGGTAAATTTGACTCTAAGACCGATGAAGGAATATTTTTAGGATATTCAACCTCTAGCAAGGCTTATAGAGTCTTCAATAAGAAAACTCTAGTGATAGAAGAATCCGTACATGTAACTCTTGATGAGTCTAACCCAATTAGTAGTAGAAAAGTTTCTTTCAATGATGATGTAGATTGTATTCCAAGAGCAGAAACACCTACTCCCATTGTTGACCCAAAGGAGAGTCCACCTCAAATAAATGAAGAGATGGAAACTCTCAAATTGGACCAACTATCTACAAGCCGACAAAAGGATAGTCTTCCTAAGGATTAGAGGTATGTAAATTATCACTCGATTGATCAAGTGATTGGTGATCCTTCACAAAGGGTAAAAACTTGTTCCTCTATTAGAAATATTTGCAATTATGTAGTTTATTTGTCTCAAATAGAACCGAAGACATTTATTGAATCCGAAAAGGATAATGATTGGATAAATGCCATACAAGAAGTAATAAAATCAATTTGAAAGAAACAATGTTTGGAATCTAGTTCCTAGACCTAAGAATCATACAATAATAGGAACTAAATGGGTATTTTGAAATAAGATGGATAAAAATGGAATAGTAACTAGGAACAAGGCTAGACTAGTTGCTAAGGGATATAATCAAGAAGAAGGAATAGACTTTGATAATACCTATGCTCCCGTAGTTAGATTAGAAGCTATTCGAATGTTATTAGCCTTTGCATGCTTTAATAAGTTTAAGTTATTTCAAATGGATGTAAAAAGTAAATTTTTAAATGGCTTTATAGAAGAAGAGGTTTATGTTGAGCAACCTCTTGGGTTTGAGAATCCTAGTTTTCCAAATCATATCTATAAGCTCTCTAAGGCTCTATATGGGTTGAAGCAAGCTCCAAGGGCATGGTATGAAAGACTAAGTAAATTCTTAATAGACAATAATTTTATAAGAGGTAAAGTAGACACAACATTCTTCATAAAAACTCACATAAATGACACTCTACTAGTCTAAATATATGTTGATGATATTATATTTGGTGCTATTAATGAATCTATGTATCAAGAGTTTGCCAAGTTCATGCAAGGTGAATTTGAAATAAGTATGATGGGAGAGCTTACCTACTTCTTTGGACTTCAAATCAAACAATTGAAAGGAGGCATCTTCATAAATCAATCAAAATACACTAAGGACCTACTAAAAAGGTTCGGGATGGAAAGCTCAAAGCCACTTGGTACACCTATGAGCACATCTAAAAAACTTGATCTTGATGAAGGAGGTAAGTGTGTATATACTAAATACTATAGAAGTATGATAGGAGCTCTACTTTATTTGACTGCAAGTAAACCTGATATTATGTTCAGTGTTTGTATGTGTGCTAGATTTCAGGCTAATCCTAAGGAATCACATGTAGTTGCAGTAAAAAAGATCCTTAGATATTTAGAAGGAACTCAAACTCTAGGATTATGGTACTCTAGAGATTCATCTTTTGAACTTTTAGGATATTCAGATACTGATTTTGCTGGATGTAGGTTAGATAGAAAAAGCACAAGTGGAACATGTCAATTCTTAGGTGCAATGTTAACCTCTTTGTTTTCCAAGAAACAAAACTCCATTGCACTATCAACTGCCAAGACGGAATATGTAGCAGCTGGAAGTTGTTGTGCCCAAGTCTTATTGATGAAACAACAACTAGAAGACTATGGCATGAACTTTAAAAGTATCTCAATACATTGTGATAATACTAATGCTATCAACCTAACCAAGAACCCTATTCAGCACTCTAGAACTAAACACATAGAAATTAGACATCATTTCTTAAGAGACCATGCTCAAAAAGGTGATATAAGACTAGAATTCATACCTTCAGAAGATCAAAGAGCTGACATTCTTACAAAACCTCTAAGTGAAGCAAGTTTTTGCAAAATAAGACTATCAATGAGATTGTTAGATTATTATAAACTGTATATTTGATTGTTTCATCATTCATCATTTTGCATATTTGACATATAGTGAAAGAGTATTAAACCTTATTTAATTACTCCCTCACTCAAAATGGCATAGATTAACAAATTTCGTGCTAAGACTCAAGACTGAAAAATTTTCTTAAGGGTCCAGTCGACTGGTAAGTCTCTACCCAATCTTCCAATCGACTGGTAACACTATACCAGTTGACTAGTACATCAAGACCTTGTTTGGAGTCATTTTTTTAAAATTCAGTTATCATCCCAGTTGATTGGTATGAACTGCCTAGTCGACTAGTATCTGTCTGCCAATTCATCCAGTCGACTGGTACCCTGACCCAGTCGATTGGTATGCAAAATTTTTCATCTCTACAAGGACCCAGTCGACTGGTACCCTAATCCTAGTCGACTAGTATCGCGATTCTATAAATAGTCTCTTCATTTTTTCCAGATTTTTACGCCATTTTTAGAAACCTAAGTTTTCTCTCTCTACAAAATATCTTCATTTTGATAAAAAAAAAAAACCCTCAAAACACTTCTTAAACACCTCGATCTACTCATCCAAACCATCCATTTCAACTTTCTACAGTTGAAATCCCCTATTTCCACTAAAAACCATTTTTCACCCAAAAAGCCATTTTTCAAAAATATCCGACCGAATCCGCATCAAAACCACCGTTGGGGGGCCACATGAGCCTACAAAGCCAAGGTCCACCAAATCAAGGGCTCTGAATTCACGAGAGAAGGGCATGGCGGGCTCATCAAGCAAGAAGCCCAAAACAGAACTTGACGACTCTCTATTCTCCAGCTCGGCAGCGAATGTCAGGTATACTTCTGTTATCCGCCATAAGAAAATCATGACGGGTAGATTCATCAACTTTGAATCTATTCATCATGGTAACTTTGATATATTATCTGCCTTCGATGCCATTAACTTGACCCCACTGGTCAAGATGCATGAAAAATTTTACCCGAGACTGATTCACCAGTTCTATGCGAACTTAGTGAAACCCAGTCCACTAGCTCTGAGGTTCAGAACCAGTGTCATAGGTGTGGAGTTTGAGGTCAACACTGACCTCTTGATGAGTATCCTAAGGATCCTTGTGGGAGGGATCCAATAGAGTCTGGATGGATGACCAGACAATTTCGAGTATGAGGAGGCATGTCAGATGTTTAGAGGTGACCCTAACTATGTGTTTCGACCCACTACATTTCACACATGTAGTGACATGCCCCTTGACTCAAAATTGTTCCACCTCATTGTGAGTTGGACCATTCACCCGAGACTCAAGAGTCGAGGATATCTATCTAAGATAGATATTGTATTGATTTGGTACCTTAAAACTGGGCACCAATTCAATATCTGCCCCCTGCTGCTCGCCAACATGATAAATGGCAAAGCGAGCGACTCTGGTTGCCTTCTCTACGGGATGCTCATCATGCTCATCCTCCAGTACTTCCGAGTGCCTCTCCCCGCCTCCGAGGCTCAGAATATTGGCCTCAAAGACATCATCAACGTCTTCTTATTGAAGAAGATGGGATGAATAATCTGAGATGGCTTCATCTGCTCCAAGGCCGGGAAGCACATTCAGATTGGAGAAGACGACAGCAGTGATGATGAGGACGAGGGTCCAGATGCTGCTGCTGCTGCAATGGATACGGATAACTGAGCACCTCTTATGGGTGACCCGAGTGCTAATCAGGCTAGTTATGGCGATCTCCTTCAGGCTATCATGAGCCTCCAGCTGACTATGCAGTCCGGCTTCTAGAGTTTGAGCTCCACAGTCGACGCCATGCATCACGACCTCCACACTCTCCGAAATGACTTCGAGTTGCACCGTGAGCATACCAAGGGCTCTCTAGCTGAGCTTCGGGATCTTGCTCGTGGTGGCTCTGACTCTCCTGCTCCCTGAGTCACCTTTCTATCTTCCTTTTTGATGTATATACAGATGTAGTCTTTTTTTTGTTCTTAGCACGAACATATTTTCATATTTTATTGTATTTTGCACTTCTGTTTCGGCTCTATGAGGCCTATTTTGTATAGAAAGGTGTTATATATGGCGATGGTTTATGCTTAGACTTATTTTATATACTTGTTTTACATATTTTAATATAGTTGCATGCTTTATATCTCTTCATATTCAGATAAATGCCTTAAAACTGTTTCTGCATATATAAAAACTTTCAGTTTTTCTCGGGAAGGCTTCCAAGCTCCGAATGATGCACATTTTCACATACAAGTTTTTTTTTTTATATATATATACTCTTCATGTCTATGGTATCTAGATAGCTCATTTTTTGGATTACTACCCATTTTCTGCTGTTGTCAAAACGGGGGAGAAAAATGAGAAAATGAGAAAAACAGGTATAAACTCAAACTAGTGCATAGATTTAGGGGGAGCATTGCTCCAAAGAAGTTGGTATATGGTTATATATGTTGACTTGATAGTTTGGGTTCTATATAAACTATTATTTACCTTTTTACAGGTTGGTTTTATTCAAAAAAATAGAGGAGACTCTGCCCGATTTTTCTAAAAAAATCCAACACTTAGTTTTTAAAACTGTTTTTCTCTCATAAGTTTTGTCATCATCAAAAAATGGGAGATTGTTGACCCTCACCTATATTTTAATGATGAAAAAACATAACACTTATTATACTAACATTGCTATCTAAGTGTATTAAGCAATAAAAGCATTCAACCAAGGATCAAGGTGCAAGAACTCAACCCGAATCAAACACCAAGTCAAGATAGAAGATCTAGTATAGGGACAAAGTAGTTAAACAAGTTGTAAGTCTTACTTGTTCAGGTAAAAAACTTGTCTTATGGATTCTTTTGAAAAAAACATTTTTACAAAACTTTTCAATCAAACATTTTTAAGTTAAAAACATTTCAAAATATGAAAACAGGGTTAATAAGCAACCAAGTTGACTGGGTACTAATACTAAAAGACTGGAGTTTTGGACAGTGTGTCCCTAGTCAACTGGGTGCTTCATACTAGTCAACTGGTATATTGGACAGACTGTCCCCAGTCGACTGATACCTTCAACAGCCTTAAAAATGAGATTTTAAAACTTGACCCAGTCGACTGGTAGTTAAAAAAATATGATCGTTGAGACGTGAGATTTCAGCACAAATTGCACCAAATCGTGCTAGAATAGTACAAAGTGGCCATATTACATCAAGGCTCTATAAACCCACTTTATTGAGCATTTCAAAATGGAGAATACACATTCACTCAATTTTTTACTCATTGACACACAAAAGCTTTGAAATATTTATTGTTGAGCCATTCTTCAAGGTTTACCTTGAAAGAGAGATATTATTCAGTTGTATAAGCTTTCATTTTTGTCTCTCTACCATTTACTTTACAGCATTTATTGTAAAGGGATTAGCTTCCGAAAGGAAGAGATTAGCTTCCAAGAGGAAGGGACTTTGCTTCCGAGAGGAAGGGATTGATTGTAAGGTTTGTGCAACACCCGTGAAGTTGCACGACTAAGTTTCTAAGTGGATTACTTCAAGGAGGTTCTTTGAAGAGAATGGACGTAAGGTCGGAACAAATCTGATATTGTCGGACCACTATAAACTAAGTTTGCATCCTCTGTTCCTTAAACTCTTTTATTTACAACACATTATTTGTTTACATGCTTGTGGGTTATCTGTTTTTACAAACTTGTGTTTAATTAGCAAAAGTTTTTCAAAAACCTAATTCACCCCCTCTTGGATTGAAACCTCAGTCTACAATAATCTTCACAATAGAAACATGTATCCTAGGAATACTTATCCAAGGAACTGTAGACATGCACAATTAAGAAATCCTAGAAATTTCAATAACTATTATCCTAGGATTGTGCCTCATCAACATGTCTATAAATATATAGCACCTTACAATGTTAAGAAAGTATGGGTCCCCAAAGGAACTGTATTTTCTAGGACCAACCTCAAAGGACCCAAGAAATTTTGGGTACCTAAGAGTGTAATTATGTATCTTTGTGTGATGTAGATATGTCTCCACACCAAGGAAAAATGTAACTATTGGTACCTTGATAGTGGATGCTCAATGCACTTGACCGGTGATCGAAGTGTATTCAAAGAGCTAACTCTAAGAGATGGCAGACATGTCACCATTGGAGATAACACAAAGATAAAGATCATCGGGCATAAAAAAGTTGGTAATGATTTCTCAACCATTGATCATGTATTATTTGTGCAAGGCCTTAAGCCAAATATACTAAGTATTAGTCAACTATGTGACAAAGGCAACAAAGTCATATTTGAAACCTCTCATTGCCTAATTATAGACATCAAGAGTAACAAGATCAAGTTTGTTGGCCATAAAAACGAAAATATCTATATAGTTGATATAAAATCTTTTTAGAAAATGAAAAATATTTTTCTACATTTAATGAAAACCCATGGCTATGGCATAGAAAGCTTGACCATGTGAATATGGATTTGCTTAAAATCATTTCAAGAAAGATTTAGTCATTGGACTTCCAAAAATCAAATTCGAAAAAGACAAGGTGTGTGATGCTTGTCAAATAAGAAAACAAACTAGAATTTTTTTGAAATAAAAAAATATAGTCTCAACCGCTAGACCATTGGAACTTTTGCATATCAACTTATTTGGTCCAATAAGTACCGTTAGTCTAGGTGGCCATCAATATTCTCTTGTTATTGTTGATGACTATTCAAGATATACTTTCATTATTTTTATTGCTCACAAGGATAAAGTTTACCAAGGATTTGAAAACTTTTGTAAAAAGGTTAAAAATGAAAAAGAAATTTGTATTTCAAGTATTAGAAGTGATCATAGAAAAGAATTTAAAAACCAAATTTTTTCAAAATTTTGTGATGTAAATGGAATTGATCACAACTTTTCGGCTCCTAGAACTCCTTAACAAAATGGAGTTGTTGAGAGAAAAAATAGAGTTCTAGAAGAATTTACAAGAACAATGCTTTGTGAAAATAGCTTGCCAAAATATTTTTGGGCTAAAGCCGTAAACACTTCTTGTTATATCTTAAATAGAGTTTTAATTAGGCTTATGCTTAACAAAACTTCATATGAATTATGGAAAAGTAGAAAGCCTAATATCTTTTATTTTCGTGCCTTTGGTTGTAATTTCTTTATCCTAAATAACAATAAAACTAAGTTGGGTAAATTTGACTCAAAGACCGATGAGGGGATATTCTTAGGATATTCAACCTTTAGTAAAGCTTATAAAGTCTTTAACAAAAGAACTCTAGTGGTAGAAGAATCCATATATGTAGCCTTTGATGAGTCTAACCCAATTAGTAGTAGAGTAGTTTCTTTCAATGATGATACAGATTTCATTCCAAGAACGGAAACACCTACTCCCATTGTTGACACCAATGAGAGCCCACCTCAAACAAGTCAAGAGGTAGAAGCTTTCATTCTTGATTAACCATCTACAAGTCAACAAGAGGATAGTCTTCCCAAAGATTGGAAGTATGTAAATTATCATCCAATCGATCAAGTGATTGGTGATCCTTCACAAAAGATAAGAACTCGTTCCTCTATTTAGAAATATTTGCAATTGTATAGCTGATTCATCTCAAATATAACCTAAGACATTTGTAGAAGCCAAGAAGGATGTTGATTGGATAAATGCTATGCAAGAAGAAATAAATCAATTTGGAAAAACAATGTATGGAATCTAGTTCCTAGACCAAAGAATCATACTATAATAGGAACTAAATGGGTATTTAGAAATAAGATGGATGAAAATGGAATAGTAACTAGGAACAAGGCTAGACTAGTTGCTAAGAGATATAATCAAGAAGAAGGAATAGACTTTGATGAGACCTATGCTCCCGTAGCTAGATTAGAAGCTATTCTAATGCTATTAGCCTTTGCATGCTTTAATAAGTTTAAGTTATTTCAAATGGATGTAAAAAAAGCCTTTTTAAATGGCTTTACAGAATAAGAGGTGTATGTTGAGCAACCAATTGGATTTGAAAATCCTAGTCTTCCAAATCATGTCTATAAGCTTTCTAAAGCTCTATATGGGTTGAAGCAAGCTCCAAGAGCATGGTATGAAAGATTAAGTAAGTTTTTGCTTGAAAATAATTTTACTAGAGGAAAAATAGACACAATTCTACAAAACTCACAAAAATGACACACTACTAGTCCAAATATATGTTGATGATATCATATTTGGGGCTACTAATGAATCTATGTGTCAAGAGTTTGCTACGTGCATGTAAGGTGAATTTGGAATGAGCATGATGGGAGAACTTACCTATGAGGAGAAGAATTTAGTGGAATTTTGCAAATAATAATTTGAGAATAATCAGGATAGCTAGTTTAAATATCTGAATACATGCTTGTTTTTATTTTATTATTCATATGCAAATTCATATCATTATTCATATGCATATACATGAAATAAAAGAACCGAAAGGACAACCGGTCTAAATAAGAATAAAATAACTAGGAAGGCAACCGATCTAAAATAAAAAAAAAATGTCGACATGTGTGAAGATGTTCCCAATAATAACAACATTTAACTTCACGCATTGTATTTGCTTTAAATATTGATTGTTATTGCTTGATATGTTAAAGTGCTATTTATGATTGTAAATCTATTGATAGAGGAATGAGTTTTACAGAGAGACAGATATGCTAAGGAAGAATATGGAAATATGTTTGATAAGTAACTTAAGAAGAGATTGTGTAATAGGGAAATTATGATATTGAGTAGTGATTACAGAATATTGTTATTGAATTATTTGAGGAAAAAGTTGAATGAATATCGGAAGATTTTTTAGAAGTAATTGAATTATAAGATATAACTGGGAGTATAAAATTGAATACTTCTAGTAAATTTAATTCACCGAGCTTGTGAAGCTCACTCCTCATTGTACAATGATTTTAGTTAGTAGGTAGGATAGATAGTTTAGTGAGTTGAGGTTCAAATGAAATCATTTTCTGCAAGCCACGTACGTGTCCACATCCTTAGACTAAAGAGAAAATAAAATAAAAATTTATTTGTAAATATTCATGCATATTACCTTGTATATAATGTTTAAGTCAAGATCAGAATGATGTATCTCCCCTGTTGAGGGTTGAGGATTGATGTAAAAAATTTTGTTAGTATTATTTTTATTGTTGTCGTGCTGGGGTTTTCAAAATGTGACAACACTGTCTCGGGGGTGGCCAACCTGGGATGAGTCGTTACAATTTTGGTATCAGAGCATTAGGTTTTATGATTCTGTAGACTTCATGAGAACTTAAAGAAATGGAAGATCTAAATAAACTATATTTTTTATGTAGATTCTAAGGATGACACGTTGACATGCTAGAGCTAGAGGTAGAATTCGAAATTAGAGGGGACGTGATAGATCTCCAATATTTAGAAGAACTGAAGCAGAGGGGGAAGTTGAATATGTGGTTCCTGCAAAGGAACATATTGATAGTGTAGCTGGTACTAGTAGAGCTGGGAGAGAATATAAGGTTAGGAAGGATGAATTGAGAGAAGCTTTTAATCGTGCTATAGAAAGGATAAATGTAGCTGAAGAAATGGCTGATAATCTGCAGAGGAGATTAGAGGAAAGGGGTAAAGTAGAACTTGATATGGTGATACGAGAGGTTTATGAAGGAGAAGGTGTGTTTGCATGTGAGATGCAATGGGATTGTTTTGTGAGATTTCTTAAGTTTAAACCTCAGTCTTTTAGAGGATCTGTAAATCCTGTGGAAGCTGAGCAGTGGATTAGATATGTTGAGAAATATTTTGAAGTCTTACCAGTGACAGATAGGCAGAAGGTTGCTTTTGCTTCATTTATGTTGGAAGGTAAGACTTCACAATGGTGGGAAGATATTCTGCCTAGGATGAGTATACAGGTGGAACAACCTTTAACTTGCAGTAAGTTTTAGGAGGAGTTCTTTACAAAATACTTTCCAGATACATTTCGAACCCAGCAAAAGAGAGATTTTATTCACTTAAGGTAGAATACCTTATCTGTGGCAGGGTATGATAGTAGATTTATAGCGCTGTCAAGGTTTTTACCTGAGTTAGTGAATACGGAGGAAAAAAAATGTAAATGATTTTTAGATGAGTTACACTACGAAATTCGATTTAAACTCTCTTACATGGGCATAGAGAATTATGCTATATTGGTGGATAAAGCATTGTAGATCGAGAATGATTTGATTGAGTTTAGAGGTAAGAGATATTGGCTGAAGAGGTCTAAATTTAAGGGACCTAGAGGTGGTAGCAGTATGGGTGCACAGGGTGAGAGATCATCCCAGAGAGGGCATTCCTTGTCACAAGGAACTGTAATGCAGAGTCAGAGGCAAGCATGATCTGTTGCTTCTGTAGCTCAGAGTAATACCGGTGGGACCCCTAGATTTGGGAGACAGGCTATGGGAATTGGGATTTATGGTAGAGGAGTAAGTATGCCACTAGGAGAAGTGGTAATTTGATGTATGATCGAGAGTCAAGGGTTTGCTTTAGATATAATCAGACAGGGCATTTATGTCGAAATTTCCCTACGCAGATATGCTTTGTATGTGGTGAAGAAGGACACGTTGTTGTAGATTGTCCAGTGGGGAAATTTGCTGACTTAGGCATTGGAAGTGTTGAGAGAAGACTGGTGGAGAGAGGTGGTGGATCAGGGAGTATGCAAGACAGAGGTCGAGGATCAGTAGCTCAGAGAGGATATGGCAGCCAGTTTCAATCTAAAGACAGCAAAGTCTATGCATTGACCTAATAGGATGCACACACCACTCCTGATGTTGTTATGGGTATGATATCTATCCTTGGTAGGCCTACTAGATTATTGATTGATCCTGGTGCAACCCATTATTTTGCATCTAGTATTTATATGAAATTTATTGATGCTAGTGCTAATCCTTTGATGCATGCGATTATTGTTGAGGTTCCTACTGGAGATTGGGTTATTATCAGGACAATTTATCAAGGTTGTGTGATTATTATTGCTCATAGAGAATTTAAAGTCGATTTATTACCTTTAGATATGACAGATTTTGATTTAATTTTGGGGATGAATTAGTTATCTGCATATCATGCTTGGGTAGATTGTTTTAGGAAAAATGTGATGTTCAAGGCGGATAGAAGGAGTTTAATTTTCAGAGAGAACGTAAGTTACTTGCTAACTGACTTATTTCTTCCTTAACTGCTAGTAAATGGTTGAAGAAGGGTTGTGAGGGGTATTTGGTATATGTGGTGGATTTTAGCAAGGAAAGTAGGAAATTAGGAGAAATCTTGGTAGTGAAAGATTTTTCTGATGTATTCACTGAGGAGTTGTCTGATTTGCCTCCCAATAGGGAGATTGAGTTTTCTTTTGAAGTGATCCCAGGATCAGCACCCATATTTACAGCACCTTATAGAATGGCACCAGCTGAATTGAGAGAGTTGAAAGTTCAGCTTCAGGAGTTACTAGATAAACAATTTATTCGACCGAGTATGTCACCTTGGGGAGCCCATGTGTTGTTTGTCAAGAAGAAAGAGGGGACAATGAGGTTGTGTATTGATTATAGACAGTTGAATAAGATCACCATCAAGAATAGATATCCTTTGCCCAGGATAGATGATTTATTCGAGCAGTTACAGGGAGCTAGGGTGTTTTCTAAAATAAACTCGATATCAAGTTATCATCAATTGAGGATAAGTGAGGGGGACGTGCGTAAGACTATTTTTAGGACACGTTATGGCCATCATGAGTTCCTGGTGATGCCATTTCGGTTGACTAATGCTCCTGCAGCATTTATGGATCTGATGAATCAGGTATTTAAACCATTCTTGGACAGATTTATGATTGTGTTTATTGATGATATTCTGGTATATTCTAAGAATGAAGAGGAGCATATGCAACATTTGCAGATAGTGTTGGAAATTCTAAGGAGAGAGAAATTATATGCAAAGTTCTCTAAGTGTGAGTTTTGGTTGAGTGAAATATCTTTCTTAGGGCATGTTGTGTCAGGAGAGGGAATAGCGGTTGACCCACAGAAAGTAGAAGCAGTGTTAAATTGGAAAAGATCCACGAGTGTAACTGAAATTATAAGCTTTTTGGGGTTGGCTAGTTATTATAGGAGATTTATCCAAAAATTTTCTATTTATGCTAAGCCATTGACTAAATTTACCAGGAAGGATGTGAAATTTAGGTGGTTAAAGGAATGTGAGAGAAGTTTTCAGCTGTTGAAAGAAAAATTGACTACTGCCCCAGTATTAGTGCTTCATTCTGGTGATGAAGGATTTGTGATCTATAGTGACGCGTCACATCAGGGGTTGGGATATGTGTTGATTCAACATGGGAAAGTTATAGCTTATGCATCAAGGCAATTAAAGAACCATGAGAGGAATTACCCGACCTATGGTTTAGAATTGGCTACCATAGTTTTTACTTTGAAGATTTGGAGACATCGTCTATATGAAATCAATTGTGAAATTTTTACTGATCATAAAAGCTTGATGCATTTGCTGACCCAGAAGGAGTTGAATTTGAGGTAGATGAGGTGGATGGAGTTGATTTGTGATTATGACTGTACAATTCATTATCATCCAGGAAATGCTAATGTAGTAGCTGATGCATTGAGTAGAAAGGCTACAGGGAAATTAGCTGCTATTGGGAGTCATAATACTAGCTTGATGATAGAATTGAGAAGAATGAGGATGAAGTTGAGTGTCAATGATAGAGGAGCATTGATGGAAAATATGGTGATACAATCTTCTATTATTGATCGTCTATTACAGATGCAGGATAGAGATGAGGGGATAGAGAAGATCAGACAGGAAGTGTTGAGTAGGAAGCTAATTGAGTTTAGAATTAGAGAAGATGGTATGGCGATATTGGGGCATAGAGTTTGTGTTCCCAATAATGTGGAGATGAGAAATGAGATATTAAGGGAGGCTCATGATTCTGTATATTCCATGCACCCGGGTAATAATAAGATGTACAGGGGATTGAGACAGAATTATTGGTGGTCAGGGATGAAGAATGATGCAACAGAACACATTCCTAGATGTTTGACTTATCAGCAGGTGAAGTATGAGAATAGAAATCTAGCAGGTTTATTACAACCTCTTCCAGTACCTGAGTGGCTATGGGAAAATGTGAGTATGGATTTTGTCTCTGGTTTTCCCTGTACCCAGAGAGGACATGACACTGTGTGGGTTATAGTGGATAAAATTTCTAAGTCTTCACATTTCATTCCTATTAAAACTACTTGGAGTCCTGAAAACTCGGTTGAATTGTATGTAGCAGAGATAGTAAAATTACATGGAGTACCCTTAAGCATTGTATTAGATAGAGATTCTAGATTTACCTCTAGATTTTGGAGAGGTTTTCAAGAAGCTATGGGTACACAATTGCAGTTTAATACAAGTTTCCATCCACAAACTGATGGACAAACGGAGAGAATCATCAGAATACTAGAAGATATGCTGAGGGCAAGTGTATTGAGTTTCTCAGTGAGCTGAGATGCTTATTTGCCTTTGATCGAGTTTGCATACAATAATCAGTATCAAACTAGTATTGGGATGGCACCATTTGAGGCTTTATATGGTAGAAGGTGTAGAACTTCAGTATGCTGGGAAGAAGTTGGAGAGAGAAAGATATTTGGTACAGAAATGATAGATTTGACTACTGAGAGGATCAAACTGATTAGGGAGAACTTAGAGCAGCACAAAATAGATAGAAGAGATATGTTGATAAAAGAAGACGACCTCTCGAGTTTCAAGTTGGTGATTGGGTATTTTTGAAGATATCTCTGTGGAAGAGTATGTTGAGGTTTAAAAAGAAGGGAAAGTTGAGCCCGAGATTTGTGGGGCCATATGAAGTAATTGAGAGAATTGTACCAGTAGCATATCGATTGGATTTACCCCCAGAGTTAAAGCAATTACATAATGTGTTTCATGTGTCACTATTGAGAAAGTACTTACACAATGAATCCCAAAGTATCTCGAATCAGGCGATAGAACTTCAGGAAGATTTGACTTTTATGCAAGTTTCGGTCAGAATTCTAGACAGAAAGGAACAAGTCTTACGCAATAAAGTCATTCATTTGATTCAAATATTATGGCGAAACAAAAATGTCGAAGAAGTTACGCGGGAGCACGAAGCAAGAATGAGGAAGGAAAACCCCCAAACTCTTTCATGAATTAGGTAAAGAAATTTCAGGGACGAAATTTTTGTAAGGTGGATAGAATTGTAATACCCATATTTGTAAAGTAAGGGTAAAGAAGTATTTTAATAATCATGACATAGAATTAAAATAATATATACATATATATATATGCGAAAGATTTCATTTTTATAAAATAATTTAAAAAATCGTGGACGAAATGAAAAATAAAAAGAAAAGGAAAAAGAAAAAGAAAAAGAAAAAGAAAAAGAAAAAAATTTTGGCTTCCAAAAGAAGAAGAGAATAAAAACGTGAAAGAGGTGTGTGATGTTGTATGTAAGATAGCGTCACACAAATCGGGGCAGTAATTTGGGGAGGGGAGGTGCTGAGTGTTTTGAAAATTTTGCATATAAATATATATAGTTTTAGGTTTTTTTTATTTACTTACCAAATCATGTTTGGTTTTCCTTCAACTACAATTCAAATTACTCACTTTCTTTAAACACTTGGGGACCGAAAGAAAAATTGAAAGAGTAAAATTTTAAGGGGTTTACGAAAGAACTTTATAGACAATCATGGGAAGCTCTAAGAAAAATAGAAGGTAATAACGTGAAGTTTATTTTTGAAATTTAGCATACACGAAATTTCCTAAAATTCAAAGTGGGAATTTTCAAAAGGTGTGAATTATGGAAGAACTGAAGAATAAATTAGAAATTTAATATTATGTCAGGTGTTGACAATCAGCAACCGGGAGAAATTGCTGAGAGGAGCAGGAAAGGCAAAGAGGTGATCCACAGGTAGCTCTAGGTGCTACGTGGTGAGTTAGATTTAATTTAAGTAATCAAGATAAATATGAAATATCTAGTGATAATATTATAATAAATTATTAACTTATACTTTGATGGTAGATGAAAAATTGATTGATAGGTAAGATAGGAATAATGGATGTGTAGAAATTATTATATGAGAAGTAATATTATTAGAATAATGAGTCGATTTAATATTAAAAATGATGAATGAAATTCTTGACGAGCTATGGTGGATGATTTGATATGATTTAGAGGAGAAGAATTTAGTGGAATTTTGCAAATAATAATTTGAGAATAATCAGGATAGCTAGTTTAAATGTCTGAATACATGCTTGTTTTTATTTTATTATTCATATGCAGATTCATATGCATATGCATGAAATAAAAGAACTGAGAGGGCAACCGGTCTAAATGAAAATAAAAGAGTTGAGAAGACAGCCAGTCTAAATGAGAATAAAAAAAACCGAGAAAGCAGCCGATCTAAATGAGAATAAAAGAACTAGGAAGGCAGCCGAGCTAAATGAGACTGAAAGAACCGGGAAGGCAACCAGTCTAAGATAAAAACATGTCAATATGTGGGAAGACGTTCCTAATAATAATAACGTTTAACTTCACGTATTGCATTTGCTTTAAAAATTGATTGTTATTGCTTGATATGTTAAAGTGTTATTTATGATTGTAAATCTATTGATAGAGGAATGAGTCTCACAGAGAGACAAATATACTAAGGAAGAAATATAAAAATATGTCTGATGAGTAACTTAAGAAGAGAATATGTAATAAGGGAATTATGATATTGAGTAGTGATTACAGAATATTGTTATTGAATTATTTGAGGAAAAAGTTGAATGAATATCGGAAGATTTTTTAGAAGTAATTGAATTATAAGATGTAACTGAGAGTATAAAATTGAATACTTCTAGTAAATTTAATTCACCGAGCTTGTGAACTTACTCCTCATTGTTCAATGATTTTAGGTAGCAAGTAGGATAGATAGTTTGGTGAGTTGAGGTTCAAACGAAATCATTTTCTGTAAGCCACGTACGCGTCCACATCCTCAGACTAATGAGAAAATAAAATAAAAATTTATTTTTAAATATTCATACCTATTACGTTGTATATAATGTTTAAGTCAAGATCAGAATGACGTATCACTTATGTTGAGGGTTGAGGATTGATGTAAAAATTTATGTTAGTATTATTTTTATTGTTGTATATATATGTCGTGTTGAGATTTTCAAAGTGTGACAACACCATCTCGGGAGTGGCTAACCCGGGATGGGTCGTTACAATGTTTGTGCAAGATATATGCAGAATGATGTATTACAAATGCTCAAATAATTTTCTATGTCAACCTAAATTCTTCTTAAGTTCAATTAGAGCATGTTAAGTATTGAGTCCAAAGAATTTAATATTTGCATTTAATAAAATCACATAGAGATTTTATATCTTCAATTAATTAAGATTGTGTAATAAAATGCAATGCAAATTTAATTAGCTCATAAAAATTGAAATGCTTACAAAGCGTATCTTAGGATTCAAACCTATAATTTAGCTCTTTTGTCTTTGAAGTTGTATTTCAATTGTTCTCCTTGAATTTGATCTTTTGGAGAGTTTATTGACTTTTTAGATCATCAACTTTAATTCACCAATTTCTACAATCTTGATCTCCTTTGATGTATAAGCAATATTAATAATATACATTACTTAAGTAATATTCATTAGTGCTTAATTAAGATTTTTGTCACTATCAAAATTATTTAAGGTCAACAGATATTTGATCAACAATGGTATTATAAGAAATATTTTAAATATATGTTTTGTAAAAAATTTCTTGAAAATATTTGTTAATGTTTAGTTTAATTTCACCTTTTTAACTAAATCGGTTTAGAAAATTCTACCAAAATATAAGAGAATACAACCAAGGCAGTACATGCTTTATCTCCTCGATCTATAAAATAGTTATGGAGATTTTACATTTAAACAATTCAATTTTTTAAAATTTATTTTAGTTTTGATTCTTCTTAAAAATTATTTTTAGCTATAACTTAATTTTTTGTTTTTTAAGATAAAAACAATTATGAAAACTCTACCAAACGATACTTAAAATAAGAGAATACCACCATGCCAGTTATCAATTCTATGTGCTATGTCTCCTTGTGAATCCATACCTCACCAGGGCACCATCTAAGTGCATATGATGAGGGAGGGCGATAGTTAATCAAGTGGTTAGGCAGATTTAAATATAGAACATAATATACATTTAACTATAAATATAGACAACACTTATATGTACTTTTCTTTGGGAAAACCCATCTTGAAAACATTTTTTATCCAAACAGAAAAATTTTTTTTTTCTTTTTTAGATCTAAGCTTAACTGATTGTGATTAACTAAATTATGCCATAAAAGTACCAAGTTTGCCTGACCATGATCACTAATTACAAATGTTTTGCACATAAACTGTAAATTAATGACCACTTTTTTAGTGCTCTTTATAATTTTTTTATTGATGGTGCTTTTTATAATTAAATAAAAGTTGTGTTTTGAGAAAAGAAAAAAAAACCTCGTAATTGTCACTCTATCATTCCGGGGACGAATTATATATATATATATATATATATATATATATATATATACATATTATTTTCATTTAGGTAAAAAATATTATAAGGCAAACAATTAAAAAGTAAAAGTTTTTTTTTCTTTCAATATCTTGAATTTTTTTTTATGCTAAATTTCAAAGTAAAAAAATATGATGACTAGAAAATACAAAAGAAGAATAAAACAGGAGATTTAAATTCTTTTTTAAAAAGTTGAGCAAGGAAACATTTTTTAGAATCAAACTCATATGTTATCGTGTTTATAATAAAATTATTTGTGCTAAATATATCATTTGAGTGATAATTATGGTTTACGAAAATTAACGAAAAAAAAAACTTGATATAAAAAAAATTGTACAAATCTTAATGTAAAATAAAAATGAATAAATTATTAATTTATTTTTTGGATGTGTTGGTTTGTTTATAATATTTCTAAAATAACGATGCTATTGGAATACTCGGATGAGATATTATTTTCATACACTTTAGACAATTAAGTAGTAATTACTATTGCAGTTTTCACATAGTTATGATTAGACTTTTTTGAACATACGTTTGGATGTAGAAATGTATGTTCGAAAATTTTATTGTTTTAAAATTTATTGAGGATTTCAAAAGAAAAAACAAAGACGAGACCACTTAGCTCTACACCAATAATTTGTTTGAATTACTAATACATTTAATACTAATAAAAAAACCAATTATGAAATATCATATAGAAAAAAAAGAAAGAATGATAAAATTTATATAATAATAGTTAAATTTTTATTTTTTTATAAATATAATAATTAAATTTTCATTGGACCTTTAATTAATTATTTTATTATAACTATATATGTCTTCATTTCCTACCAACCACTTGTCTGTCTCAAGAGAGTAAACGTTTTATTTTTGAGGGACAAACAGTAATAAATGCAGGAGTTCATTTGATTGTCCTATATGCACAGTTGTGGGAAGTTTTAGAAATTTGGGGGGCGACTGACCTCCCACCCATTAACATGCCTCCGCCCTGACAAAGGTAGCATTACATAATTCAAAAAATTTATAATGGATAAGACAAGTTTGTTTTCTATTTTAAGAGCAATAATTTTAAAAATAAAATAATCAAGATGATAGGTCACGTAATTGGTAAAGTTTAGATTATAAGTTAAAATTTATTAAAATAATTTTTTTTGTAAATTTTAAATTTTTATGAATATATTATAAAAAAATTATTAATGCATTTTAGATGACAGATCACAATTATTATTAATTTTATTATTGTAAATATGAAAATTTTAACAAAAATTTCACAAACCTCGTAAACTCTATATAAATTTTGTCAATTCAATAAAACTCATGTTATAGATAAAACCACAAAACTCCGACAAAATAATATCACTTCAATAAAAGGATTTAACCAATATGGTATACAGGAGTGGACTCGAGCTTGAATATTAAGGTATTTGAGCTCGACCCAAATTAAAATTAACAGGCGCGAGTTCTAATTGAGCTTGAAAATTGAGTTCGAGCTCGATAAATTTTATAATGGCTCGAACTTGATAACAAACTAGATTATTCGAGCTCGAGCTCGAGCCTAAACCTTGGATTATCTATTTAAGCTCGAGCATGAACTATAATCTTAAAAAATAAAAATATTAAATAAATATTTGTTTGAGCTCGATAATACCTTATCGAACTGTTCGAAAGCTTTTGGAATTGAACCTTAAGGTATTCGAGCCTAATTTTTATGCTCAAGTTAACTCGATCAAGTCAAGCTTTGACCGAGATCGAACTCGAATAGCTCGATAAAAATTAGGCTCGATTTCAACCTTAATTGCATCAACCGTTAAAAATTTATCAAATTTTGTACAAAAAATTAAAATTAAAATTAAAATTTATATATATCATATTGTTGATTTTTTTTTTTTTTTGTAAATTTTAAATTCTCATGATTAATGTATGTTAACGATAATAGATCACAATATATAATTTATTGCTGTGAATTGAAATTTTAAAATGAAACTTAAATATCATAGAATTAAGAAACTTTATAAATTTAATCAATTTATGCTATGTCACACCTTACGTCAGTGAAGAACTTGTGGCATACACAAATTACATTTCTTTTTTGTTTACATGGTGCTTATTAATTAATCACTAGTAGCATAGCATGCCACATAATTTAATATTTGTACTAATATTATTATAAAGATCTTATCAAAAAAATATTATTATGAATAAATAAATTAATCCTAATAGTGTTTTAATCAATTAGAATGGGAATCGAATCATCAAATTGTAGATTAATATTTATTGTTTGTTTTGTTAAGGATTTTCTTTAAATTAACCATATTTTTATTTCTAGAACGCATGCTTAGCGTGGATGTCATTTAAGTACATATGTAACACGCCATATCATCACCAAGGCTTCACGCAAGAATCAATGATTAACATGCTGATGACAACTTACATGAATCTACTCCCATAAAATAATAGAAGCCTCCACTTTATGAACCCTAAGAATATTGAGGAAAGAAAAGAAAAAATTATATATATCACTCGAATGCCTTGCTCTCACATCTTTCATAGACATTTCACTGTACATTGGCTGCACCAAAATCCATGTCCTATATGTTACTTCAAGCTGCCTACTTACTCCTTGTGAAGCTAAAAGAAGTATAAATTTGTTTAGTTGTAGTTTCCCTAGATAGGTTTGGTATTGTGTCTTAAAAAAAATTGAACAATTCTGGAACAAAAGCTGTTGATGATTATCATTGAAAAATTGTCAAAGCCTACCTAAAAGAAACGGGCATTATCAAGCTCATTTGCCAAATGCTCGTACTCATCCTCCTCTACTTTCTGCACTACATTATGCATGTAGATATCATCATCAATACATTTTCAATTTAAGACTTAAATAAACTGGCAAAAGCTGACCTCTCCAATGCTTTCACTTCTCTCATTTCTTTTTTCCTGCCTTTTTAACTTTTTCCAAGTCTTGAAGCATTTTTTAGTTTAGAATGAACCTGTCTAACAGAAATGGAAAATCAGTTAGCATAAAATTCACAATAGGCCTCCCAATACAGCTTCTAATAAATTTTTTTGTTGCATTGTTATATTTAAATGAGTAAAGCGAAGAAGCTTAATAAACAATTAAATTTTCAGCTCAAATGAAAGAAGCAAAATAAAAACGTCACATAAACTGAACTGATATACAATGCTTTATAAATGGTCATATGATAAAAAATGCACGCGACTCACTAAAAATAAGATTCAAACTCAATTGAGAGAGAGAGAGACTTGTCCCTTTGGAGCTGAAAATACTACAAATTCTTCGACCTTGAATTCACAAAACGCTTCAAGTCTCTGCAGAATTTGTGCCCTTGGAGCTGAAAATGCAAAGAGAACTCTCACCAAATTCAAACTTCATGTTTAAATAAAGGCATGGTTAATCAAAATTATTATATAATTTAGAGCCATAGCAAAAACAGAGCCTCTTTGCAAATGCATATACATCATACACCTATATACAAAGACAAAATATGTACTGAAAGGGCCTTAAAGGTAAACCCAATACCTGTGGTATTTTCTCCTTCAGTTTTGGTCACAACAGTGAACATAGTCTCAAAAAGCTGCATTTCAAAAGTATGGGCAAGAACATTTACTGTCCTAGGATTGGAAAATACAATTACTAGTATCTTTACCTGCAAACCAATGTGACCCAACAGAGAATAGCTTCTTTAAAGCAAAGAAACAAATATAGAAATACATGAAATCGGTGCCAACGTCTTAAATTGCATTGATAAAGCATCAATTAATATGAAAGAAGCAAGTAGGTTTGCACATCCTTTAGTGTTTTTCAAAGTCTTTAAATTTAAACATGATTGTTTGTAAGATATTTAATCCATTTTCTGAGGGGGGTGGGAAGAGGGAGGGAGGTGGGGGATACGACGATGGTACCTGACTTCAAGTATCACAGCCACTTACCTCTCTGTCATTCTAGGTTGAAAACCACCTTCATAGAATTTGCGTATTCTACGCCTTGGTAATCTTGCCTTGAATGCTTGCCAAACTTGGATGCATAGCCTGATGCAGATTTTACAACAATATATCAATCGTTATTTGCAAGCATTGGGGGCTCAAAATCATAAATGTGAAAAAGAGGAGAGGGATTTTATAAGAAAACCATTGATTATTTTGCCAAAAGCAATAGATTCCAATACTCAACGAAATTGTCCAAGAGAAAGAAGAAGATACACATACCATGAGCATAGAAACAAATCAGTGTGGTACAACGGAAGCATAGTGGGCTCATAATCCGTAGGTCTCAAGATAGAGCAGCTTCCAAGGTCCAACTGTCCAATATTCTTACTTTTTAGTATTTCACAGAAAAACATCTGATTAAGAGACACAAGATGCACCATTGACAATACCGAATGAGAATTTGGATTACCATATTGAAAAGAATAAAATACTAGCAATCTTATAACATATTTCCTATAGTCATGTAAAGACATACCATCTTATTCAATGCATGCACATTTCTACTTAATTGATTCACTAACTTCAAACAAGCCCTTCATCCAACAAAATTTTCCTTTTTGTTGAACAGCTTTGCTCTGTACAGTCACTGAATTATGTTACAGAAGTACAAATCAAGAAATAGTGACCCAACAACGAGTTTCCCGTATCAAATAGTAGTTATGAAGTCAATAACTTCATTTCAACTGAACTATGCCCAAGAGTTTTTGCAATCTTTCTATGCTTCATCAATTCTCTAGCTAGCTTTACTTCACGCCATTTACCAGCTCTAGCATAAATATTAGAAAGAAGAACATAAACTCCACTACCAAGTGGTTCCAATTCTGTTAATCGCCTTCTTACTCGATCAGCCAGATTGATGTTTTCATAAATCTCACAGCCATTTAGAAGAGCACCCCAAATGGTAACATTGGGTTGGATTGGCATTTTTTCCACTAATTTCTCCGCTTCTTCAAAGCGGCCTGCTCGACTCAAAAGATCAACCATACAGCCATAGTGCTCAATTGTTGGTCCTATACCATAAACATTTCTCATTTCAGTGAAATGTCTTAGACCTTCTTCCACCAAACCAACATGGTTACAAGCACATAAGACACCAATGTAAGTGATTTGGTCAGGAGCAACAGTAGCATCCTCTTGCATTCTTTTGAAAGTGCTTAGTGCTTCCTCACCGTGTCCATGCATAGCTAAACCGATGATCATACTAGTCCATGCCATTACATCTTTCTTTTGCAAATTATTGAATATTCGTTGAGCACTTTCGGGATCTCCAGTTTTGGCGTACATATCTAACAAAGCAGTTCCAATGGCAAGGTCTTTACCAATGCTCCTTTTTGATAGATTAGCATGAAGATTTTGACCCAATGATAAAGCTCCAATATGGGAACAAGCCCCTATGACACTCAAAAAGGTAGCTTTATCAGGATCAAACCCAGCAATCTGCATATCAAAGAACAGAGCAATCGCTTCTTCAACCTGGCCATGCTGATTATAAGCAGCAATCATGGAATTCCAAGCCACCAAGTTTCTTTGAGGCATTTTGTCGAACATATCCCTAGCAGTTCTTAAGCTGCCACATTTCGCATACATATCCATAATAGCAGTTGCAAGAATCACATTAAAATCAACGCTTGACACAAAGGGATCATAACCAGCTTGGCGAATTCGACTATGAACCCATTTTCCAGTATCAATATCCCTACTCTTAGCACAAGCAACTAAAACATTCACCATGGTAATCTCATTAGGCTCTACATTCCAGCTCTTCATATCTCTAAACACCTTAATAGCCTCACTAATCCTATCGTTACTCACAAACCCAGCAATCAAACTAGTCCAAGCAACAACATTCCACTTGGGAATTATATCAAACACTTTTAAACCAGACTCCATATCTCCACAAGATACGTACATATGAAGTAAGCAAGTAGAAACATACACATTTACTTCAAACCCAGTTTTCAAAATGCAACTGTGAACGCACTTCCCATGATCATGAGCACTAATTATCGAACACGCTTTGAGCACAAAAGGGAATGTAAAATGGTCTGGCAAATAGCCCTTATGCAACATTTCTCTATACATCATCAATGCCTTATCTGGGTTTTCACTACTGGAGTAACCTTTGATCATGGAGTTCCATATGTAGACACTCGGCTGATATATAAGGCTAAAAACATTACTTGCATAGTTAAGGTTTCTGGTCTCCAAATTTGCACAAAAATCAATAACCCTACTCAAAGGGATTATGTTTTTGATGACTGAGGTTTTAATCATCAGCCCATGTAGTTGCGTCAACTCACTCATGGTTCTACATTTTTCTAAGAGGGATAGAATGGTGTTGTAATGTTTCTTCATGTGCTTCTTTGCTGTTAAAAACCACCAATTTGATAGGTTTCTGTGGAGGAAATCTTTGAACAGTGTAGCAAGGGACTAAAGAGATGGAGAGCTTGTGATTGCCTAAAGTGGGTTTTAGATTAATGAAGGTCAAGTAAATTACGCAAAGGTCTTTTTACCCTTAAACCATTCACAAAACACCATCGACTCATTTCAAGTTGTCAATATTGCAGCTCTGTAGCAAATTCAATCCAAAAGTGTTACATTTTGATCTTTGAGGATCAATGCATATTGGGTTTTCCACAATCGGAGAAAATTGTCATAATTACTATGCACAGAGAGCAAAAAAATTGTGCGAAGACAGCAAAAGGGTAAAAGAAAAGACCAAAAGAAATGAATTATCTTCTATTATAATGGCAGAAAAAAAAAATTTACTCTTTGTATACAAGCTTCTCTTTGATCCTCATCCTATATTAAAAAAGACCAAATGAAATGAATTATAATTTTCTTCTATTTATAATATCAAAGAACGAAAGATGAATCTTTGTCTTTTAGTCTCTCTTAAAATCTTCTACTTTTTCTTTTGCCGCCTCTTACAATGTCCAATACTGGAGAACAGACCTTAATCTCTTAACCAATTTCATCAAATACTCTCTCCTCAACCCCGGACTCACCAAAGCACCAAAACAACATACCCCAAACATCAAATCTTTGAACCTACTTTTCCGCTCCTTAATCAAAAACATCCCCAATTATTGCGAAACCAAAAATCCCCAAAAACACATCACTTTTAACTCTACCAGACAGCAAACACAAACCACAAAGCCCTAAAAACACCACAACACCCAATTTTCTCTTCCCGTTTCTTCTTCACATTGAACAATTGCTCCCTTGTTCTGTTGACTTTGTATTTAATGGATACTTCAAAAATGATTTTTAGAACTCTGTCAAAGTCCAATGTCGGAAAATGTCATAGATAGTGAAGATCTAGCCTTAAACACACCATTACACCAGTGTCAAGATTTTGGTGATGATGGCTTGACTTAGAACTAAGCTGAATATATAATCGTAAGTGAAAGTCTTTTAGACAAAGAATAGGTAATTAAGTAAAAAAACCAGGAACAAGAAAATAAGAGCAACAATGAATTTTGCTATGCCATCAATTTTTGGAATGAGAAATATTAGTTGCTTCACGGCTTAAAGACATAATACACGACATTAAGTGTTTGATGGGTGAGAAAAGTAGGAGAAAAAAAATATATGAACTGCATTTTTTTTTTCTTATCAAGTATAAAATATAAGTAATAGGAAATAAATTTAAATGGATTAATGTTTTCTTTTTACATATACAAATCATAATTTTATTATAAAAATTAGAGAATAAAAAATGATGAAGAAATGACACCATCAATGGAACAGTCAGTGATTTTGACCCTCATGTAGTCTTAGTACAAGAATGCAAGCTGCCACTACAAAGGAACTGGACGTGCTGCTTGTGTCATACAAAAGGAGAAGGAAATCAATGTGTTGACTTCTTAGCAAACATGAGAGTAAGAGGATCGGATCAAGCGGAGGTTTTATCCACATCACTAGTAGAGCTGGGGTAATTCTTTTAGCTGATGCGATGGGCCTAGAATTCCCAAGACGAGGGTGTTTGCTTTTTTTTTTTTTTTTTTTTTTTTTTTTCTGACGTACAAAAAATTGACATGAGATTATTATTTTATCAATTTATTTTTATTTAATTTTTTAAAATAATTATCTCAAAAAAATTCTCAAAATAACATTATGGGTGTATAATAATAAAAGTGATACTATATATTTATAATTTATTTTATTTTATTTTTGGCTTGGTAAATTTAATGATAATTAAATAGAATTAATATTATAAAAATAAATTTTGAGAGGATGGAGGGAATGAGGTGTTGATTTTTTGGTTGGTAAAATATATCGTCTCATATCCAATTAAAAAAAATAAGAATAACAAATTTAGGATTGTATTTTTATTCTTCTTAAAACAATGTACTTAACTAATAAAAATACTATATTTCATTATCTCAATATTTCTCGTACTTCATTTTTAGAATATTAATTCTATTTTATTCCTATCTTATTTTTTGTGCAAATCAAGCATGGTAAAAATGTTTTGAAGATTAAATTTCTTTATCACATTCATGAGGTAAAACTTATATAAAGTTCTATGAAATTCTTTATACGGTGTTTCTAAACTTTCATTACTTTTAAAACAATAAAATTAATTATTGACACATATCATCTAGCGTATATTTATAAGAACATTAAAGTTACAAAAAATAACTTGTTTTAATAAATTTTAATCTCTTTTTAAGAACACATGAAGATTGGCATACACTTGCTTGTTTATTGCTAAAAGAAATAATCTGCAAACTTCAGTTTATTAGTACAACGGTCTGACCAACTAAGCTAATATGCCTTGATTAAATTAGGGTTTAAACTCTAATACTTCATACAAAAAAATTATAAGTTTTAAATCATTTATGTAATATAAGTTAAATCATACATTAATGCGATAATTTTTAGTTGAATTTTTGTATATTTGATTTATTACAAGAGTTTTATTATTAACAAAATCTTATCTTGAATTTTACTTTTAAAATATTAATTTTAAAAAAGACAACACAAATTTCACGTAAGATACTTCATCTAAGTTTTACACTACCGTAATTGTTTCAGGACTTTGCAAAGTTGAATTTTGTAGTTGATTTAGCCCAAAATACTCCGGCCCAGAACACTCCAGGCCCAAAATACTCCAAGCGCCCGAGCCTGACGAACGACCTGCTCCGACCCATACCGGCCCAGCTGGCTCCGGCCCAAACAAGCCTCAAACCCAACCGAATGCCCCAAAAGGACCCAACAAGCCCAACGACCTCCCCAGGCCAAGCAAATGATCCACATCCCCTCCGGCCCAACGAAGTCTCCAGGCCTGAGAAGGACGGCCCAGCAAACCTACGATGGGATCTCCCCCTACGGCTTTCAGCCATCCTACAGTCACCAGCCACCCTACGAAGCTATCAGCCACCCTGCAGACTGACAGCCACCCTGCAGCTGCCCTACGGCAGCACTATCACCCGAGTCCGCCATCATAACCACCTCGCCAGCAGACGCCTATAAATGGGCCAAGGTATGGACTTCACCATTCATATTCAGACACACCCGCACTCGCACTTAACACACTTAGGCCCTCAGCTTCTTTTGAGCCCTTGACTTGTCCCTTAAATCGTTGCTGACTTAAGCATCGGAGTGCCTTCGGAGGTCTCCCCCTCCCCTCCTTCCGAGGGCCTTCAGTTCACCATTGCCACTTGTGCAGGATCCAGGCCAAGTCCCCACTCAGGCCGAGTCCTCAACCAGATCAAGTCCCCACTCAGGTCGAGTCCTCAACCAGGCCACGTCAGCACCAACAATTTTTGGCATCAACAGATTGGCGCCGTCCGTGGGAAACCATAATCTCTAGCTACAATAGGAGCGAAGAAGTAAAAGAACTCATCTGTCACGATGCCACTGAGGACCAGTGCAAGAATCAGCAAGGGGACCCCACCGGCGTGCTCGACCCCTGAACAAAGCGGCACTCATGGCTGCCATTCCAGACCCAAATTTCCAGCAGTACCTGAACACGCCACCCTCTCCAGAGAGCAGCGCCCCCACATCCCAGAAACCAACTCGCCCGATGATGAGGTCAGCAACCCCCCGGCTTTCTCGGCCAAGCTTCGGGACAAGCAGAGTCGACCGGTAGAAACGACTCTACTTATTGTCCATCTCTTGCGAAGTCCTCCTCGCGTTGCAGTCGGTCCAAGGGAAGTTTCTCCTCAAAAGGCAACCTCAGCCTGGACAGACGGTTTGAAGAAATGGAAGGGAAGATAGACTTGGCCCTTAGACACAAGAATCCCAGCCTGATGGACGAACTCTGCATCCAGGACCCTCTCTTCATGGAGGGTGTCCTCGAGACCCCTCTCCCACCAAACTTCAGAATGCCCTAAGTCAGGATGTATGACGGAACCACAAATCTGATGGACCACCTCCAGCACTATAAGACAACAATGGTACTACACCGGCACTATAAGAAGTCTCTTGGGGGAGATCAAAAGAAATGGTGCTGGTTCCACCAAAGCCGAGGCCACAATACAGAGGAATGTCACGACTTGAATGAACAAATTGAGAATCTTATCAACCGAGGGCACCTGAAGGAGTTTACTGGGCCTCAAAGAAGGGAGATCCCTGCGCCACCAAGAAGAGATGATAGACGCCCTTATCAGAAATGGCAAGAGAAGCCAAACCCTCGGAGAGAGCCCAGGACAGAACATGAAAGGCCCCGCCAGAAGAAGCCAGAGGTGGCCACATCCACCCAAATCATCAAAACTATTTGCAAAGGGCCAACCGCGGGGGGAAATTCGAGACGGAGCTGCAAAGCATATGCAACGGCTGTAGCCTCCGTCAGTGGCCCCTAGAAGAAAAGAAGAACAGAGTCAGTGATATTTTTCACAGAAGACAACCTCGAGGGCGTGCAGACTCCTCATGACGACGTTATGGTAGTCTCGCTCCTAGTGGCCAACTGCGAAATACGACAGGTCTTGATCAATAATGGGAGTTCCGCAGACATACTGTTTTATGAAGCCTATCAATGCATGGAGTTGAAGTAGAGGCATCTAGAGTCTGCCCTTGCCCCCCTCTATGGCTTCGGAAGATCACCGGTCTTCGTTGAAGGAAGCATTGTCCTCCCCGTAACCCCGAGTACAGCCCCGAGAACGTCCACTGTACAGACTACATTCTTATTGGTCAAGCAGCCCTCTTCCTATAACATGATAATCGGTCGGCCCACTCTCAACAAGCTGAAGGTCGTCGTCTCCACCTATCACCTGAAGGTCAAGTTCCCCACCAGCAAAGGGGTAGGGGTGATCAAAGGGGACCATAAGGTCTCCCAGTCTTGTTATTTGAGTGATATCAGGGAAGGAAAAAAGACTGAAGCTCTACCGCTTGAAGTAAAGGATCTACGAGATGAGGTGAAGACATCCAGGGGCCGACCCATAGAGGAACTAACCGCTATGCTCCTGGGAAGAGACCCCGCCCGAACCATCCAAATAGGGGCGAACCTCCTAAAAGAACCCAGGGAAGAATTCATTCGCCTCTTCTGAAAGAATCAGGATCTATTCGCCTGGTCAGCACTAGATATGCCAGGGTAAACCCTAAAACCATTGAGCACTGCCTGAATGTAGATCCCAAGTGCAAGCCAGTTGTTCAGAAGAAGAGGTCCTTCGCCCCCGAACGCCAGGTAGCCATCAACGCTGAGGTAGACAAACTGTTGGAAGCTGGCTTTATCAGGGAAGCAAGGTACCCAGATTGGGTATCCAATGTCGTGATGGTCAAAAAGGCCAGCGTGAAATGGTGTATTTGCATTGACTTCAAAAACTAAACAAAGCTTGCCCAAAGGATAACTTCCCCCTTCCCCCGATCGATCAGATGGTAGACACCACTTCCGGGCATGAACTTCTCTTTTTCATGAACGCCTACTCTAGTTATAACCAAATTTTCATGCACAAGTCTGACCAAGAAAAGATCGCCTTTATCACCAAGCGAGGGCTGTATTGCTACGAAGTGATGCCCTTTGGACTGAAGAATGCTGGGGTAACCTATCAGAGGTTGGTAAACAAGATTTTCAAGAGGCAGATCGAGCAGAATATGGAAGTCTATGTGGACGATATGTTGGTTAAAAGCTCTGAAGCACAGAACCACTACTCCGACCTAGAAGAGGCCTTCGGAGTCTTTCGCAAGCACAATATGAGATTGAATCCGTCCAAGTGCGCTTTTGGGGTAACCGGGGGCAAGTTTCTAGGATTTATGGTCATTCAGAGAGGGATAGAGGTTAACATGGAAAAGATAGAGGTCATCCTCAATATGGCCCCTCCCAAGACTGTGAAAGAGGTCCAACGACTCACCGGATGAATCACGGCCCTGAGCAGCTTTATGTCTAAGTCGGCAGAAAGGTGCCTTCTTTTCTTTAAGGCTATCAAAAAGGCGAAAGACTTCACTTGGTTCGAAAGCTGCCAAGAGACGTTCGAAGACTTGAAGAAGTATTTGGGTTCGCCGCCCCTCTTGACCAAACCACTCCCAGATGAAGAGCTCTTCCTTTACCTATCCGCTGGCCCAAGCACTGTAGCCTCTTTTTTGATACGGGAAAAAGCAGGTACCCAGAAGCCCATCTACTACATCAGCCGAATCCTCCACGACGCTGAGACGAGGTACCCTCCTATTGAAAAAATGGCCTACGCCCTGATGGTAGCCGAACAGAAGCTCCGGCCTTACTTCTAGGCACACACTATCGTCCTCCTGACGGACCAACCCTTGAGGCAGGTCTTTCATAATCCAAGTGCTTCGGGGAGAATGGTAAAATGGGCGGTTGAGCTGGGAGAGTTTGATATGCATTATCGACCTAGGCAATCCATCAAGGGCCAGGCTCTGGTTGATTTCATAGTGAAAACAACCCTGCCCATAGACCCGGGAGAGCCCGCAGCATCTAAGGACGATGGCCCCCCTCCGAGATGGAGTCTCCATGTGGATAGGTCCTCAAATTCATAAGGAAGTGGGACGGGGCTCATCCTCTGTAGTCCAGAAGACTTCACAATTGAATATGCATTGAGGTTCAGGTTCAGGGCTTCCAATAACGAAGCAGAATACGAAGCTCTCCTAGCCGGTCTAAGGTTAGCCAAGGCACTTGTAGTGGAAGAGCTAGAAGTATTCAGCGACTCCCAGTTTGTGGTAAATCAAGTACAGGCGGAGTTCGAGGTCACAGGGGAGAAACTCTCATGGTATTTCCAAAAAGTGAAAGAACGGGTCGCCATGCTCAAAACTTTCAGGATAACTCAAATCCCTCGAGCCGAGAACTCCAAGGCAGATTCCCTTGCAAACCTGGCCTCCTCTTAGGAACTAACGCCTAGCCGAGCTGTCTAATAAGAAATCCTTGCTGAACCAAGCATAGATAAAGCTCCAGTTCTACCGGTAGAAGAGGGGCCCACTTAGATGGATCCAATCTTCCAATATCTAAAAGAAGGCACGGTACCCGAACAAAAGGAACAAGCCAGGAAGTTAATTTCTCACACCTCACGTTACACTCTCATGGAAGGGCAACTATACAAAAGGGGTCTGACCATGCCATACCTACAATACCTTGGGCCGAGAGAGTCCGACTATGCTCTCCGAGAGGTCCATGAAGGGATATGCGAGAACCACCTGGGGGCTCAAGCCTTAGCCTTTAAGGTCCTTCGCCAGGGGTACTATTGGCCCACGGTTAAAGGTGACGGGGCATACTTAGTTCAAAAAATGTGAGAACTGTCAGCGGTGGTCTCCAATATCACACTGCCCCGCTAACCCTCTCGTCTCCATCACCAGCCCTCTCCCCTTCGCCATGTGAGGGATGGATCTCCTAGGCCCATTCCCAACGGCTGTTGGGTAGAAGAAGTATCTTATTATAGCCATTGACTATTTCACCAAATGGGTCGAAGCCGAGCTATTGGCCAGTATCACGGATCACCAGACTCGAAACTTTATATGGAAATTGATAGTATGTCAATTTGGGATCCCTCGAGTACTGATCACCGACAATGGGAAGCAGTTTGACAGCTCTTGATTCAAGACATTCTGCGATGACCTCCACATCGAACATTGGTTCTCTTCTGTGGGGTATCCACAAGCCTACGGTCAGGCTGAAGTAACCAATAGGACACTCCTCCAAGGGTCAGAAGAAGACTTGACGAGGTAGACAATCAGTGGGCAGAGCAGCTCTACCATATCTTTTGGGTCTATCGAACAACAACCCAGAAGCTAACTCGAGAAACCCCCTTCTTCATGGCATACGGGTCAGAGGCTGTCATCCTTCCGAAAATTAGGATCCCGTCGATACGAGTGCAGCACTTCGAACCAGGCAACAACGAAGAAGGGTTGAGAATGAACGGGGACCTAATTAAGGAGACAAGGGACAAAGCCCAGATCCGCCTCGCAACCTACCAGCAAAGGGCAGCTCGATACTATAATTCTCGGGTCCGATCAAAAGACTTCAAGCTTAATGACCTTGTCCTCCAGAAGAGCGAAGTATCACACCCTCGCCACACAGGGAAGCTAGTATCAAACTGGGAAAGCCCTTACCGAATTCGAACTGTTTGTAGAATGGGCACTTATGAACTAGAGGATATGGAAGGAAAAACCATTCCACGCACCTGGAACGTGGAGAACCTCCGTAGGTTTTATCAATGAAATGTAAAAGAAAGTAAAATATCAATAAAGATTTGAAGTTTCAAACATATTGGTTTATTCATATAGAAAAATGGTACGAAAACCGGGCAATCTGGCCTCGGGTACAAAAGTACTAAACAACTGTGGGGAAGACAGAACCTTGTAGACCGCAATCAAGCATCCTCAGCAAGTCCTTGGACCCTTTCTGGAGCAAGCTGACCAGCTCTCTCTGGCCCCTCCAGGACCTTGTACATAGAGGAACCCTCAGCACCTCCCCCGGAAGAGGTGACGTCAGACCCTTCTGAATCTGCAGCCAAGTCGAAGCCCGAGAAGTCAATCCCCGGGAAAAGAAACATGGCCCTCTTTTTGGCTTCCTCAAAGCCTTCTATGTATTGATTCACGCCCTTCTCCGTAAGAAACGCCTCCTTCTCAGCAGCCTGACGACGGACCTCTTTCAGCTCCTCTCTAAGAGCCTCTTCGGACCTTAGACGATGATCCTTATCGAAAACTGCCTCCGTCTTCTCCCTCTCCACCATCTCAAAAGAGATGGACAGATCGTGAACAGTGTCCTGGGACTCCTGCAATTTGCGCTCGGTCTTGGCCAGGCGATCCGCCATGTCCAAAGTATGCCGAGAAAGCACCCCGGTCAGAACTCCAGCCTAATAAAACAACCCCATTAGAAACAGAACATATAAACTAATTCAAAATGTGAGACAAACATTACCTGAGAGAAGACAACCTCCGCCGCTGAGCATAACATTTTGACAAAGCGTCCACTATGTCGCGAGGGGGAATCCCTAACACCAGGTGCTCGTGGGCCACCCTAGGATTGGCGAATACGGAATCGTCCATCCTCAGGGCCCACCTCGGAGTAAAGAGATGAGCCATCCCATGCCCCTCTTGGGGTAAAGGCGTCCCAGAAGGAGGCGTGGGCGCCATTAGGCCACTCCCCCCTAA
Organism: Bretschneidera sinensis; assembly: GCA_023935145.1. Lineage (NCBI taxonomy): Eukaryota > Viridiplantae > Streptophyta > Magnoliopsida > Brassicales > Akaniaceae > Bretschneidera > Bretschneidera sinensis. Next base: position 25,872,516 of record CM043701.1, read on the forward strand.
GGAATATGGAGGTCTGGGGGGACTGTCCACCAAAATCGGAGCCACGGGCAGAACCTTGGCCCTCTTCTTCAGCCCCAAGCTGCTGGCCTCGACAGCTCTTTTTCGTTCGCGAACCATGCACCTAGCCAACGCTGCCATCTCCATATCTGGGGAAAAAGAAGAAAATTAGAAACTTGGATAAAAAAGAGGAAAACTTCTACGCACAAATAAATCGATGGCTACCGTGCCCCAGGTGCGGGGGAAGACTAGGAGGACACAGGCCGCACCTGTAGAGCACTTCGTTGTCTCCAAGAACCTCTGTATGCAAGGGCGTGGCCAGCATCACTTTCAACGTCTCCTGCTCACGGGTTTGAAGATGTGGTCTTTTACATTTACCAACACGGTCCAAACCCCAGCTAAGCGGGACGTCATAACTCTCAGCACTCTGAACGAAGAAAAAACCCTCATTCCACTTCTTTATGGACGAAGGTTTTTCCTTCATAACACTTTTCCCCAGCCTTGAACTAATGATGACCCACCCAGTATGGCCAAGCCGAGCCAACTGGAAATGGGCCTTAAACACATTAATGCTCATCACCCCACCCATCTCTTGGTAAAAGACGATAAAAGCTAGAATCAGCTGGACCGAGTTGGGCACCAGCTGGCTCAATGCAATACCAAAGTATCTAAGCACCAAGCAGAGGAAAAGATGGAGAGAAAGCCTGAGCCCGGCCTTGAGCTGTTGCTAGTAGAGGCACAACTCGAAAGGCAGCTGACTGGGCAAGACATCGCACACCCTCTCTCCAACCTTGGGAACCCTTATATGGAATTCCAGAGGGATTCTATACTTAACCCTAATTTTCATAAGGCTGGCCTCCCTCACTAGACTTGGAATGAAATTCGCTTCGAACGTCCATTCCTCCCTCTCAGTGTCCAAGGCATCGTCCCTAATAGTCAACGACCCCCGAACATCCTCATCTTCGGAAGACTCAGCCCTCGAGCCCCCTCTTCCTTCCCCCCTATACGGAATAAGGGCCCGGTCCACACCTGGGGGAGCCGAATCCTGAGAAAAGGCTTCCTTGGTAGAAGGGGAGCCCATCGCCTCCCCTAACTCCCTTGACAAAGCCCCACTAGTATCGCTGCCACCAGACATCTCACCTAGAAAGAAAGACTAATTTCTGTGGAAGACCCTTAAATACACCGAGCGCTCTCAAGCTCCCTAGATAAGCTAACTCAGGATCTCTCAAACTCGCAAAGTGAAGATCAAATAAAGAAGGAACTTTCTTATATAGAAGCTGGGGGGCACCAGAATCGAGAAACATCCATCCGCACGTCAAGCGAAAGGACACGCCCCCTAGCATTCCCAAGGCATCGTTGTACCAACTGTCATTATAGCTTGCCCTTCGCTCTGCCCAACGCACCGCCCTCTGGGCAGCCAACGTTTAATGCACTCAACAGACAGAAACCCATGGGCCAAGGATAGAAATGTTCTAAAATGCCCAAAGGAAGAAAAGGACCAGGCTTATGATTTATTTCAAGTACTGGATGCTCGGTACATTTCTCAGAAAATCCGAGCCTTGTCAACGCTCGGTCGAATCTCCAAAAAGTTTGAGCATATGAGCTGCGTTACATACGCTCGACACATTTCTTCATAAATTCGAGCCTTGTCAACGATCGGTCGAATCTCCAAAAAGTCCGAGCGTATGAGCTGCGTTGCATACGCTCGGTACATTTCTCTAGAAATCTGAGCCTTATCAACGCTCGGTCGAATCTCCAAAAAGTCCAAGCGTATGAGCTGCGTTGCATACAATCGGCACATTTCTCCAGAAATTCGAGCCTTGTCAACACTCGGTCGAATATCCAAAAGTCCGAGCGTATGAGCTGCATTGCATACGCTTGGCACATTTCTCCAAAAATTAGAGCCTTGTCAACGCTCGGTTGAATCTCCAAAAAGTCCGAGCGTATGAGCTGCGTTGCATATGCTCGGTCCATTTCTCTAGAAATCTGAGCCTTGTTAATGCTCGGTTGAATCTCCAAAAAGTCCAAGCGTATGAGTTGCGTTGCATACGCTCGGCACATTTCTCTAAAAATCCGAGCCTTGTCAACAGTCGGTCGAATCTCTAAAAAGTCTGAGCGTATGAGCTGCGTTGCATACACTCGGCACATTTCTCCAGAAATTCGAGCCTTGTCAATGCTCGGTCGAATCTCCAAAAAGTCCGAGCGTATGAGCTGCGTTGCATACGCTCGGCACATTCCTCCAAAAATCCGAGCCTTGTCAACGCTCGGTCGAATCTCCAAAAAGTCTGAGCGTATGAGTTGCGTTGTATACGCTTGATACATTTCTCCAGAAATCCGAGCCTTGTCAACGCTCGGTCGAATCTCTAAAAAGTTCGAAGCGTATGAACTGCGTCGCATACGCTCGGTCCATTTCTCCAGAAATCCAAGCCTTGTCAACGCTCGGTCGAATCTCCAAAAAGTCCGAGCGTATGAGTTGCATTGCATACGCTTGGCACATTTCTCCAGGAATCCGAGCCTTATCAACACTCAGTTTAATCTCCAAAAAGTCTGAGTGTATGAGCTGCGTCATATATACTCGGACTATCTACCCCTAGAAATCCGAGCTCAACCATGTAAAGACACTACACAAGGCTACTCCCAAGTTGTGGGCTTTGGATTCCTCCCTCTCAACTCGCATAATCTGTCATTGAACCATACAAGTGTAGAAGGCAAAGATATTATATGAGGACAGGGAATAAAAAAAGATATTTCATTAAAAATCAAATTATTACAGCTAACGACCTCAAAGTACAAGTAAAAGAGGACCTTAATGGCCTCGAAGTACAAGGAAAAGATAAAACACCAGACCCCTCAGGCCGCACCGATTACAAACTCCCTCACCCGCTTCAGGCTGAAAAGTTCTTGGCACGATCCCAAAAGAGCCGGTGCGAACCTGAGACTGTCAGTGTCAACCACTATGATCAGCCCCAGGTTCAGGACGTTTTTCCCCCACCCGCTCTCGAAACAGAAGAAGAGGGCAACACCTATCCCTCTGCTGCCACCAGAAGAACGGACGCTGCCTTACTCTCAACTTCCAAGAACTCAGAGTAAGCAGCCCCCGCCCCTCCTCTTCTTCGGTTCCAAAGCAAGTCGGGGCATGAGGGGCCCACCATCCAGAGACATGGCACTTCTCCTCCCTCAACTCCGCTCGAAGTCTGGAAGAAGCTCGTGTCTCCACTCGGAGTCAGGAAGAAACCTGAACCTTAGTGACTGCTGATAATGGCTATCCTCAAGAAGTGTTTTTCTCTCCCTCTCCTCATCTGAGGAACTAAACTTGTTTCTGCTTAAAATGCAAGATGTCAGAGAACCCTATTTATAATACCAGGAAACACGCTCAGTGATACAAATTAAATACAGTTTTACGGTTTCGAGGAGACTCTTTGTTTCTCCAGACAACTTTTTACCTTTCAAAGGCAGCGGCACTATTTTCGAAAGCGGCTAGTTAAAGCAGGTCTGACACTGCAAATTCTAGAAGCCCTGCGATATGGCCCCAAACCTTCCAAGACCACAATGATTCTTGATCGCTCGGTATGATTCTCCAATGGTTCTCCAAAAGACCGAGCCTTGTCTATCGCTCCGCACGATTCTCCAAAAGGCCGAGCTTTACCCATCGCTCGACACGATTCTCCAACGGCTCTTCAAAAGACCGAGCCTTGTTTATCGCTCGGCACGATTCTCCAACAGTTCTCCAAAAGGCCAAGCCTTGTCTATCACTCGACACGATTCTCTAACGGTTCTCCAAAAAATCGAGCCTTGTCTATCGCTCGGCGCGATTCTCCAGCGGTTCTCCAAAAGACCGAGCCTTGTCTATTTCTCGGCACGATTCTTCAATGATTCTCCAAAAGACCGAGCTTTGTCTATCGCTAGGCATGATTCTCCAAAAGTTCGAGCCTTGTCTTACGCTCGGTGCGATTCTCCAACGATTCTCCTAAAGTCCGAGCCTTGTCTATCGCTCGGCATGATTCTCCAACGGCTCTCCAAAAGTCCGAGCCTTGTTAATCACTCGGCACGACCGAGCCTTGTTTATCGCTCAGCCTGATTCTCACATGGCTCCTCAGAAAGATTGAGTCCCGCCTATCGCTCGGCTAGTTAATCCAAAAAGCCCAAGAGACTAATACACGTTACTAACATTCGGCCTTGGACCCAGAATCAAGTTTGTTTCATCGTTTGCTTTGTGAGTTGGAAGTATAAAAACCAAAAATATCGCGCAAATAAAAGATTGAAAGGAAAGACATTTTATTAATTCAGAGAATTACAACTAACGGCCTCGAAGTACAAACTAAAAAGGGCCCTAACGGCCTCGAAGTACAAAGAAAAAGTTAAAATGCCTGGCCCCTCAGACAGTGTCGGTGACAAGCTTCCACACCCTCTTCAGGCTAAAAAGCTCCTGGCATAATCCCGAAAAGCTCCTGGCGTGAGCCTGAGACTGAAGGCGCTCACCTGGCAGGTACAGCCCTAGGCCCAGGTGCCCTCCTCATCCCCTCTTCTTCTTCTGTTCCAATACGCTCAAGGGGTCGAGGAGCCCACCATCCAGAGACATAGCACCCCGAATCGTAAATGCATCAATGGTACTCCTTTGAGGTCAACCGTGTCCCTCTTCTTCTTCCATCCCTTGAAACAGAGAAGGTCTCGGTGCAAGGAATCCTCCCAGCTCCCACTCAGAATCTGGAAGAGGTTCTTGTCTCCACTCGGAATCTGAAAGAGGTCCTGACCCCCGTTCAAAATCAGGGAGAAGACCATGGTCGTTGAACCACGATCCTCCTCCAAGGTAATTTCATCCTCTTTAGCTTCCATAAAACCCTCAAGAGGTTGATAACCCCCCTCCCCCTCTGTGGTCATTACCCTCGGCTCTCCTATCAGAAAGTGGTGACTCCCTCTCAAACTATTCAGAAACTAAAGTCACTTAAAACACAAGGTATCAGAGACTCGAATTTATAAGAAGGGAAAACACGCTTGACGAAGAGGAATAAATGCAGCAACGAAAAAAAAGGAAACGTTCCACTTCTCCAGCCAACCTTTCGCCTCTCGAAAGTGACGCTCCGATTACCAAGGACAACCGCCCAAACGTATAACTAGTCTTACGGTTCCAAGATGCCCTCTCAAGTAGTAATGGTCAGGCTCTCACGCATGTCCTGGGCCTGATTAAAAGCCCACCCCAACAAATAACTTCCTCCAGCACATAAATGTACTTGAGGAAGTGGGGGGCCTGTGATATGACCCAAAATACTCCGGCCCAGAGCACTCTAGGCCCAAAATACTCCAAGTGCCTGAGCCCGACGAACGGCCTGCTCCGACCCATACCGGCCCAGCTGGCTCCGGCCCAAACAAGCCTCAAACCCAGCCGAATGCCCCAAAAGGACCCAACAGGCCCAGTGACCTCCCCAGGCTAAGCAAACGATCCACATCCCCTCCGGCCCAACGAAGTCTCTAGGCCTGAGAAGGACGGCCCAACAAACCTACGATGGGATCTCCCCCTACGGCCGTCAGCCGCCCTACAATCGTCAGCCACCCTGCAGACTGACAACCACCCTGTAGCTGCTCTACGGCCGCACTATCACCCGAGCCCGCCATCATAACCACCTCGCCAGCAGACGCCTATAAATGGGCCAAGGTATGGACTTCATCATTCATATTCAGACACACCCACACTCGCACTTAACACACTTAGGCCCTTGGCTTCTTTTGAGCCCTCGGCTTCTCCCTTAAATCGTTGCTGACTTAAGCATCAGAGTGCCTTCGGAGGTCTCCCTCTCCCCTCCTTCCGTGGGCCTTCAGTTCACCCTTGCCACTTGTGCAAGATCCAGGCCAAGTCCCCACTCAGGCCGAGTCCTCAACCAGGTCAAGTCCCCACTCAAGTCGAGTCCTCAACCAGGTCACGTCAGCATCCAGGCCACGTCAGCACAAACAATTTTTGGCATCAACAATAGTAATAATGTAAGCCAAGTTGAATTTGTTTTCAATATAATGCTTTATCATTAGAGAAAACAGTCTTTTTTCTCCAAAAGAAAGATATTGGAACTGGCGGCTTTAACACAAAGGTGTGTCAATGTGTGCCATTATTGCTCGTGCAGCATGTTAATTTTGACCTTCAAAGACACAAAAGTCACTCTAAGGCTTTGTTTGGACAGTAAAAAACATGATGGAAAATCTAAAGAAAAAATAAAATTTTCATTTTATAACTCTTTTTTTATTTAGTTTTATTAAAGTGTGTTATTTTCCTCTTAACGTTTCTAATTTTGACATCCAAACAAAATAAATAAAAAATGTCATTTGTTCTAATTTTTTAATTTTTATTTCCTTTTCAATTTTTTCAAGATCCAAACAAAACCTAAATTCTGAAAGACAAAGAGAAGCAACCAAGAAGAATAGTTTGGGACTTGCATATATATAATAATGTATGACAAAAATGATAACGTCATTTGCTTCTAGTTTAAGAGAAGAAAAAAAGTGATAGTCGAAGAATTCTTGAATGACCCATTTTTTAGTTGATCGCTTTAAAGAAATTATTCATATTTTTATATAAAGAAGTAGAGGAAGAGCAACAGAATTTCTTTTAAAAAAAAGTGGGCTATATCTGTTGAAAACCATGCAATTGTGGGCCATTAATATGAAACATGCCCTTAAAAGGGAGGATCAAGAAGCCTTTCTTGACCTTGTATTCATTAAGGACTAAGTACTAATTAAGGAGATTGAAGAGACGGCGACACTGAGAAGAATTTTAGGGCAAAAATGGTGAGGCCTCCTTGTTGTGAGAATATGGGGTTGAAGAAAGGACCATGGACTCCTCAAGAAGATCAAATTTTGGTATCATACATTCAACAATATGGCCATAGAAATTGGAGAGCACTTCCAAAAGATGCTGGTAATTAACTATAATGTTATCTCCTTTTTTCTGGCTAACAATAATAATATTGATAGTTTCTGACCTTTAATCTTATTTGTCATTTCATATTCTTAAGTTGTAATTTAGCTCGAGCTCGGCTTAATATTGATTTTCCTTTTGATTTACTAAAACTTGTTCATTTGTTACATGAGTCAAATTCGATCATAATCATTAACTCATAATTAATTTTTTTTTTGGTCGACTTTAAGTATAGTGTAGCTCAACTTGGTAAACTTGAGGATTTTATGCCTGTTTTGCTTTCAAACCGAGCATCTCATATTACTTCGGCTGGGTTAGACTAACTCATACCAATATATGTATATAATTTTATTTTTTCATTTATACACATTGAGAAATTTTCAATTTGATTAAAATACTTATTTATTTAGAGCTCAATTTTAAGTTCGCTCCCTCGAGCTTACTTGACCATATATGATAAAAACGATAATTTTTTTATCGTTTGATAAAAAATAAAAGCGAGAGAATTGATGTTTTCTTTTCACGTATATTTTTAATCTTTTCGAGATTTGAAAGATTGAAGAGTAAAAGCTAAAGTAAGCTTTCTTTTTTTTAATTTTTTTTTCATTTTTCATCATTTTTATCAAATACTTGAGATAAATATTTTTTTTTTCAATATATTTGTTAATTTATCAATTAAACGGGAATTTTGTGAATTGTAGCATCTTATATATAATAAATTTTTACCGGTTCCTTCAAATTTCAGGCTTATTAAGGTGTGGGAAGAGTTGCAGGCTTCGTTGGACAAATTACTTAAGGCCAGACATTAAACGAGGATACTTTAGCAAAGAAGAAGATGAAATCATCATCAACCTACATCAACTTCTTGGAAACAGGTGCCTAGATATTGTTTTATATACTATGAAACTATGTATTTTTTTGTTTAAAATTATTGCTAATTACTTAATTGTGCATGCATTAGTAATGCTATTTGATTGTTAATCTCACAAATTAATCAAATGTGTTTTTAATTTGTTTTAATTTATGTGAAGATGGTCTGCTATTGCTGCGAGATTAGAAGGGAGAACAGACAATGAGATTAAAAACTATTGGCACACCCACTTGAAGAAGAGACTACTCAAACAAAATGTTACCACAATGGTAGGGCTATCAAGTGATGAAGCTGCCAAAAGAGATAGTGAAATTAAAGCAAGAATATCACAGAAAGATTTTGCTGTGAAACTGAAAAGTTATCAACTTGTTGTGGAGCCAGCTGCAGGAGTTGAGTTTCCAATATTATCTTCAGTTTCCATAATGGAGATGGAAAGCATGAATGATAACATTTCCGGTGTACACGACAATATGGATTTTTGGTATAACCTTTTCATGAAAGCAGGAGACTCAAAGGAAGTGCTTGGAAATTTAGGACAGTTTAGGTAGTTGCACAACACCACCCCACATCCCCCCCCCCCCCCCCCCTCCACACCCCTCTTCTTCCTTCTCTCTCCCTCCCTTTTCACCTCTGTTTTCCTTTATTGCAAGATTAATGATGTGAATCTATGGATTTTATCTTTGATATACTTTGTAAAAAAAAAAACTTAAGGTGTTATCCAAAGGATTACAAATTTACAATGCACCAAAGTCAAATGTGAAAGAAGTAGCATCTTTTAGCCTATTGTCAGAAGCACTTGAATGCCTTGAGGTATAGAACTTCCGCGTCTTGTGCAAAACAAAACAGCATGAGATTTCTGGAAACAACAGAGGATTGGTTTGAAAATAAATGGTAGCATTTTGCAGAGACGTGAAGGTCCCAAGGCGATAATGATTAGCAACATTTTCCAGAGTCGAAGAATACCTGCTTAATTTGAACTTCATGTGGCTTTTACCCTTGGAGATCACTAAAACAAGGCAACTTAAGAATGCGATTGCGCAAATTTTGGGTGAGTTCAGGATCAACATCCATATATGCAAGGAGGCAACACAAAGATATTGTTTGCTTCTGCAAGAAGCATACGAAGAGATAAGCAAAAGTTTCAAGCACTTACAATACAACTGTGCGGCTGATTGGTATGTGAGTTTCCCTCCTGGTCTTGAAAGAATTGGATGAACCCTGCTTGAAGTCTTTACTACTTGTTAATGTCGAAATTTGCTGCTGAGCTGGAGGTTCTACGTCCGATGCCTGCACGAATAACTAGAGGTAAACTAAAGATTTACCGGAGGAGAGGTGGGTGGTGCCTTTGAACACTCTCCGATACCTTTGTTAGGAAAGTGTTTTGGGGAAAATGGGCAGTTGGTGTGTGTGTTTCAATGATGAACTTGAGGTTGGAGATGAGGGTGAATTCATATACCTTGGACCTTTTATAGCGTTTTGGATGCAAGCTGGCCACATGCCAAAGATGGCGTGATCCCTGAGATATCGCTTTTCTGGCGAAAGGCTTTATCGCGTATTCAGAAGTGGCTCAATCCCCGTAATTACGCTTACGTTTCTGCATAGGGAGTCGGCGAGTGACGACGGTTATGTCAACTGCTTGTCCACGTGTCGCCCGATCGTTGGAGGGGAATTGTTCCACATGTCAACTAGCTACTGGAGGGTGACTTATGGGCGTGGCCACGCGTCGTTTAGTTATTGGAGGAGTGTTGTTCCACGTGTCGTCAGACTATTGGAGGGTAACTGTATTGGTTGCATCATTACCAATCCATTATTAAGTGGCAAACAGAAAAACTTGAATAAGACAGTGTCTGAGTGCTGAATAGTTATGTGTTTAGATTATTTGATAATTGATCGGATTGAAACATTTGAATATGTGTATTTTCTCTTTTTAACCCTCTTTGTCACAGATAAGAGTCACCTGCTGATCTGAACAAAGTTTGTATGTTTCATCACAAAAATATTCTCAATTGCTTTTAATATAGTAAAAGATGATCATACAACCTTTCCTTAGATTTGTTTTAAAATTGATAAAAAAAAAAAGAAAAAAACTTTCAAACCACTTATTCATTGATATTTTGATTATTATTTAATAAAGTTTAATACAATTTAATTTAATTTGATTTAACTAATTTTTTTTTTATTTTTCCTAAAAAAGATGAGCATTGACTTAATCACTTGACAAAAAAATAAATTCCTCTCGCAACTCATTCTATGTTTTTTTCTCTTTGTGGAGTACACTTCAAAAAAATGCAAGACTTCTGGAAAAATAGGGTAAGAAGAACATGATAGCAGTTTAACGAAAAACTCGTGAACTTTGTCACTTTGGGATGTTGGGTGTTGGCGTTTTTAACATAATGCCCTTAACCCATATAACTCATTTCTCTCTGCTATCAATTTCTCTCTCTTCGTATCAATCTATCATCTGTCCTTTTTTTTTTTTCACAGTGGCAATTTCTCTCCTCATCGTTTTGTAGGTTTTTTAGAGTCAAATTTTGTTGCACAAATTTGGGTTTTCTAGAGCTAGAAATAAGAAATTATTGTTCATTTCAGTTGCCAAATTAAAAATTCAAGCACCAAAACACTTCATTTCAACTCAAACTGTGGACAGCCATATGAGGTTTCTTCAAAATCGAGATCATATATATGTCCCCCAAGCTGTAGCATTAGACTAACCCACCTGATGAAATAAGCCTGACGAGGTGGTCAGGTTGAGGCAGTGGAATCGGGGACGAAAAAGAATGGGTGGTGCAGGTGGTATAGGTGGCTGTGGGGTTGGAGGCGATGGTTCCATTAACGACTTCCATTAACGACAACAACGGTGGTGCCATTGGTGGCGACAACAGGCTTGGAAGCAAACATTTTTTAAAGATGGGTTTTATTGATGAGAAAGTATTTGTGAGATTTTGATAATATAGTAAGGGTATTTTTATCCAAAATACATCTAAATGGTATTAAGACTCAAACCTATTAAAACCAATTCAGATGTGATACCATTAAGTGATCCATAAATGCAAACAAAAATAGCCCAAGAATGTAATAAGCATAATAATAATAGAGAAGTAACACTAACACATTCAAACCTAAATCGTGAACTACCAAAGCTCTAACGAGCTATTTGAGACTTACTCTCTTCGTCAAAAGTACCTGAGTTCGAGTCCCAACACTATGATAGGATAAGACAAGTTTGCCCTATAATTTGACATGAACCAGTACTTGTTCTTGGCTAATGTGTGATGAAGTTTACACCACATTGACTTTACCTTCTCCATGCAACTTCTTTACACAGCAAGAAAAAAAATTGCATAACGAGTACTTACCATATCCAGACAAGTAGCCCGTGGGTCGTGTAGTCTACATTCAATCCCTAAGCCAGGATTTTTTAATATAAAACAATATAAATTTGTTTTCATTAGGTAAAAGCGCAAGTTTCTGAACCATAGTGCAGTTAGCCAAAAGCACTTGATTCTGACTAAAAGCAAAATATATTTCTACAAACTCATCCTAACTTCACGAAACCATGGAAACTGGATTGTTAGAACATTGTGAAAAAAGACTTGATAATTTATTGTCAGATGAACCTTCACAGGATAAAAATATAATTAAGAAACACATCAATAAAACTTCACACTAAAAGATGAACACTGCCAACACTTCTTGTTAAAGTTGATTTTTTTTTTTTTTTTTGGGTGGGAGGTTGTTTCTCTCTGAAAGAACAGAACCCTATTCCTTTACTGTGCCACAATTGGCTAAACTATTTTGCAAAAACTTTTTCTTTCTTTTTTTCTAAATCAATGCTCTCTATAGGGAAAATGAACTTTCATAATTGTCGTATAAAGGGAGAAATATTCATCGCACCTGCCTACATGATAACATTGTCAGTTTAGAATGCCAAGACCCCACTTTTGACTCGAGTAAGTGTGTTCCTCGGCCAAGACGAAAGGAATTTCTGAGTGCTGGTTATATAGAGTATATCTCAACTACTTGCTCCAAAACCAACCTGTCCAACTTCTACTACTAGTGAAATACACTTGACACAAATAAGTAATAGCTTACTAGTTACGACAATAATAGGGGTTGGCTCCTCATGTGGAGCGCAAATTCCTCAGGAGAAAATGAACAAGTAAATGTGTCTTTGCACCTTACTTCTGGTATTACCAAGTTGGAAACCACTTTGCAGTAGTGCACAAGGGGTTTGGTGCAAGCAATATCTCTAAGCTATTATTACACCTACCTGTACACAGCCAAAGTGATGCTGCTATCACAGTGTCTTATGAAGCACTGACTCGCATGCGGGATTCCGTAGACGGTTGTGTTGCTCATATCTTTGCGCTCCAACAACAGGTTTCAATTCCACCATGCAACTTTCTCAAACACCTGTAAAATCAAACTAAAATATAAATGAGTTTTGACTCAACAAAAAATCTAAATACCTTTTAACAAGAGGAAATTGAAGTTCTTGGGAACCAAATGGCTAATCTCATTGTTGGTATTCCTATTATTAGTGGTGCGAAGCCCTCAAGCAGCTACTTACCCAGATAACAAGTTACAATTCACTTCACAACATGACACCATAAACACAATATATCGTCAGAATCAACAAGCTGCAACACTCAAACCATACAGGATATACCAATGGAGATCACATTTTTCATAGTCAAATGAATGAAAACCTTCCTCCATATGGATGGGAAGACGAATCTAGACTCCTGCACAAATCCATAACAGAGAGAAATTTGTAGTGGACCAAGATATCTTCACAAATTACATATGGTTCGACAATACCACAAACTTCGAAGGTCCAAGCTGGGACTAGGTTCATCATTTTAAATTAGAGTAGGCTCATGTATGAGAGATTGAATAGAAATATCGTAGAACTCTTATTATTATTGTTGTTTTTATTGTGTCTAATGAACAAACTAATACATATATATAGACCTAAGAATATAAATCCTAATAGGAGTAGGAAACATAAACCAAAAAAGATTAGAAAACCTAATACATATGTAATTAGGAAATATCCCAATACTCCCCCCTCAAGTTGGAGCATGCACATGCACCAACTTGTTAAAGATAGATCCAATCCCAAATTCAACAAAACTCATAACAGCATAGGATCAACTCAACAAGATCCGAGGATACCGGATCAACAAGACTTTGACTGGAACAGGATGCTTCACATAGGCTGAATCTACGAAATAGGTCTGATCGGGTCTTTCTGAACAACATGACAATAACAACCAAAACAGTCACCGCAACAACCAAAAACAGCCTTTGTAACAACCTCCACACTAGAACAGCATCAGAACTCACGTCGGAGGCAGCAACGCCTGAGAAGACAGCTCAGAGACCAGAACCGAGAGTGCAGCACCTTAGAAGACGACCAGAAAACGCTGGAGAGGTCAGAGCACAGCTTTGCCGAAGAGGATAACTTGACCAGAACTGGGTCGGGTTCAGCACCAAACCAGAACTCGACAAAATTGTCAAAGAAGAAGAAACGAACGTGACCGAAAAAGACAGAAACACACCGGAAAAAATAACATATTTGTTTTTTTTTTGAGAGGTTTACTCAAATATCACTGGGATCTCAAACCATGGGTTCTGATACCATGTTAAGATTTAAGTTAGGGTTTAACAGAGAAAGGGAGATGAGAGATTGATTAGAAATATTGTAGAACTCTTATTATTATTATTATTGTTATTGTGTCTTGTTAAACAAAATAACTGAAGAAACTCTCCGTTTTATTGAATACTTAAAACGAATACAATTTATCCAATATATAGACTTATGAATACTAAGCCTAATAGGACTCGGACATAACAATTTAGATAGGATACACATAATCCAAGTCTACTAAGACACTTGTTAAGAATCCTAATAGGATATTAGGATTCTCAACACTCCCCTCAAGTTGGAACATAGATATCATATGCACCCAACCTGTTACAAATAAATCGAACTCGAGAACCATCCAATGGTTTAGTAAATAAATCTGTTAACTGATTGATCGAATTTACATGTCTGGTACTAATCACATTTTGTAGAAGCATTTCTCGAACAACATGACAATCAACTTCAATATGTTTAGATCTCTCATGAAACACTGGATTATTTGCAATATGAATAGCTGCTTGATTGTCACATACCAGGCTCAAAGAACTTGACTGGTTAATTAACAACTGCTTTAGCCAAACCATCTCACAGGTAGTACGTGTTATTGCTCTAAATTCGGACTCAGCACTTGACCTAGAAAGCACAATTTGCTTTTTACTTTTCCATGATACTAAATTACCTCCAACAAATACACAATACCCAGTAGTGGACCTTCTATCAAATGGAAAATTGGCCCAATCTGCATCAGTATAACCCTCAACTTGAGCATAACCATAATTTTGATAAAGTAAACCGCGACCAGGAGCACGTTTAAGATATTTCAAAATTCGAATAACATCCCAATGACTAGTTCGTGGAGCAAGGAGAAATTGACTAACCATACTGGTTGCAAATGAAATATCAGGTCTAGTAACAGCCAAATAATTCAATTTTCCAACCAAACGCCTATCGCCCTGGATCAAATAATAAGTCACCTTGATCGACTGCAAGTTTTGTGTTGGGGTCCATAGGATTATCTATAGGCTTACACCCTAACATTCCAGTATCAGTCAACAAATCAAGAACATATTTACGCTAAGATAAATAAATACCATGACGAGATCTAGCAACCTCAATACCCAAGAAGTATCTCAATTCCCCTAAATCTTTTGTCTGAAAGTTAATACTCAAGAACTGTTTTAGTGCTAGAATGTCTTCTTTGTTATCTCCTGTGATCACAATATCATCCACTTATACAAACAATATCCTACCTGCCTCACTGTGTTTATAAAATACAGAATGATCTACATCACATCTGCTGAGACCAAAATTAATTACTATTTCACTGAACCGACCAAACCATGCTCGAGGAGATTGTTTCAAGCCATATAGAGATTTTTTTAATCGACATACTAACCCAGACTCCCCCCTGAGCAACAAATCCGGGTGGTTGCTCTATGTATACTTCTTCTTGCAAATCACCATTGAGAAACACATTTTTCACATCCAATTGATGTAGGGGTCAACTAAAAGTAGCGGCTATAAGAGATAAACACACAAACAGATGTAATCTTCGCCCCTGGGCAACAGATTTCCTAGATGGGAGAGGAACCAAGTCCCATGTATTATTAGTACTCAAGGCATGTATTTCTTCATCCGTAGCGGCTTTCCACCCAGAATGAGACAATGCTTCTGTAATAGACTTGGGAATAGAAACAGAAGAGACTAAAGCAACAAACGAAGCATATGAAGGAGATAAATAGTCATAAGACACAAAATTAGCAATCGGATAAGTAGTACATAAACGTTTACCTTTATGAAGAGTAATAGGACAATTGTCCTCAGATGATGAAGGAGGATCGAGATCTGTCAACAAGGGAGCAATTGGTGGAGCAACAGAGGCGGAAAGTCGCAAACAACGAGAGTAAACTTGCAACAGAGTCGGATCTGACTGTGTAAGGGGCATGGGAAAAGGTAATAGACAATGAAATGAATCAGCCAGATCGGAGATTAAATGAGACTCGGAGTAATACGGAGTAAACTCAAAGAATGTAACGTCGAGACAAACAAAATGCTTCGTAAAGAAGGACTGTAATACCAATAACATTTCTGTGTACGAGAATAACCTAAGAAAATACACTCTATAGAGCAAGGATCAAGTTTGTCAACTCCTGGACGAAGTTGATGAACAAAACAAATGGATCCAAATACATGAAGAGGTAAGTGGAAGGTAACATCTTTAGGAAAGAGCACGGAGTGAGGGGTTTTGCCATTAAGAATAGAGGATGGCATACGATTTATTAAGTAACATGCGGTCATAATGGCCTCACTCCAAAACAATTTCGGGACATGCATATGAAATAAGAGAGTACGAGCAGTATCCATAAGATGACGATTTTTCCGCTCCGCAACCCCATTTTGTTAGGATGTATGAGAGCAAAATGACTAATGAATAATGCCAGACTTAGTCATAAATTTGTAAAAGGCTCAGAAAAATATTCACAAGCATTGTCACTATGAAGAATCTTAATAGATAAGTCAAATTAGGTTTTTACCTCAGCACAAAAAGCACAAAAAATAGAAAACAATTCAGAACGGTCTTTCATTAAATAAAGCTAGGTAAGCCTGGAATAATCATCCACAAATGTAACGAAATACTGAAATCTAAGTTTGAAAGTAACACCGACTTGGACCCCAAATATCATAATGTACTAACATAAAAGGATTAGACACATGTTTATTAATTCGAGAAACAAATGACACCTGATGATGCTTACCTAATTAACATGACTCACACTCTAAAGTTGAAACGTGATTCAAAGTAGGAACTAACTTCTTCAGTTTTTTAAGGATGGAAGACCAAAACGACAATGGATATGGAGCGGAGACACATCAATTAAGCAAGCAATGGGTGATGGGATAGAATCAAAGTAATACAGGTCGTCCGATTTATGCCCACCACTAATCCTCTTCCTTGTTTTCAAATCCTAGATAATAACAGAATCAGGAAGAAATGTAACAAAACAGTTAAGACGTTTTGTAAGCTGATTAACAGATATCAAATTATACTGAGGAAAATGAGCATAGAGAACAGATGATAAATACATAGAAGAACTAGGACGCACAGTACCAATACCACTAGCAGTGGTTTTAGATCCATCTGCAAGGGTAACATCAGGCAAAGACAAAGAGTGATAAAAACTAAAGAAAACATCAATGGTACCTGACAAATGATCAATAGTTGCAGAGTCAAGGACCCAAGGTCTAGATGAAGAGTTACTAGATGATAGACAAGCTTTTGGTGTAGCTTTCTGGGTGGAAAGAGCAGTCGAGGAAGATGTCTGGCTGGCTATCTTATATCGTAAAAGTTCATCATACTCATATTTGAAAATCACCATAGAAGCTGAGGGCACGGAATTTGAGGAGGTAGATCCACACTCAACAGAACCAGAAGTCATAACATTAGCAACCATGTGATGATCAACTAACTTCCAACACGTCTCTCAAGTATACCTGGAACGATGACAGTAGGTACATTGACGAAACGAACCTCTACCATTACCACCACAACCAAATGAAGTGTTATTACGATCACTACCACGACCTCCTCTACCACCACTACTTATATTATTATTATTACCATCTGTTTGACCTCTTGACAAGCTTGAGTAATCAAGACAGATTTGTCAATCAAAAATATGTTGTTACTAGTTTGGGAAACGGCTCGTAGCACACGAGTATAAATCTCAAACCATGTAGGAAGCTCTGCCTCTCCTAGTATTTGGGATCGAACCAGTTCATGCTCAGGTTTAAGGCCAACCAAGAATGTGAGTACCTCGACTTGCTTTTGGCCTTTTTGCATGGCCTTTACATTGGCTGAAATAGGCATTAAAGTTTGCAATTCTAAACACATTCTCTTCATATCAGCAAAATATTCAGTGATATCTCGATCACTTTGTTGGCCATGAAAGAACTTGGCATTCATGTCATACATTCGATTAAGATTGCTAGAATATAACAGACGAACATAGTCCCAAACTTACTTACAAGTTTCAAGATGTGTACATAAGTCGACAATTCATGGAATTCCATAATAAAGTGATGAGTAAAGAATCCTCTTGTTCCCAAGTATCAAACAATTTCGGATCGATAGGCGGACCATCAACAAGAAATTTTTGCTTGCTTTGACCAATGACATATTTATAGACTGCCTTGGACCATTGAACGTAATTACTACTATCCAACTTTCGAGTAGTAATAATATGAGAATTTGGCTGGAGAGAGCTACCGAAGATAATCTTGGACTCCATAGGGACATTATAATCCAATAAACAAAATATTCTAGTAACCAAACAGGTTATTAAGTATTAACTAAGGAACCAAACAGATGCTAACCAAGTAACCAAACAGGTGCTGGTTAGCAACCAAGTAACCAAACAGATCTGTTCAAGTAATCAAACAAGACTAGTCAAGTAACCAAACAAGACTAATCAAGTAACCAAACATACCAAACTAGACTAATCAAATAACCAAACAGATCTGCCTTAGTAACCAAATAGATCTATCCTTGTAACTAAACAGGAAGCTGAAGCCGGGCGAAGAAGATGTCAGAGCCGGGTAGGAGAAGATGCCTAAGCCGAGTCGAGCTGGAGACGTGCGACGATCATATTCGCGACGGGTGGTAGACGGCGTTGATGGCATCAGACCAGACTGGAACCTTGTGAGTTCTGGTCGCTGGTGAGGTCCGGTATTGATGGTGGTGGTCGATCCGACGTTGGGTGGCCCGATCGAGGCAGATTAGAGAGATCTGAAGAGGATCGGTAGTCTGATAGAGTTTTGAAGTTTTTGCTGCTTTTCCGGCGTGGAGGCGGCGGCGACGGCACGTGGCTGACGGTGACGGCGACGCGTGGTTGACGGCAGCGACTGAAGGGTGAATTTTTTTTTTTTTTTATGTAAGCTCCTCGGGAACAGAATGCTCTGATACCATGTTAAACAAAATAACTAAAGAAACTCCTTGTCTTATTGAATACTTAAAACGAATACAATTGATCCAATAACAATTTAGATAGGATACACATAATCAAAGTCTACTACGACACTTGTTAAGAATCCTAATAGGATTCTCAACATGTCTAATAAACAAACTAAAATAACTATATATATAGACCTAAGAATATAAATCCTAATAGGAATAGGAAATATAAACCAAGAAAGACTAGAAAACCTAGTACATATGTAATTAGAAAATATCTCAACACTATCTATACCAATTATTTTGTGATTTGCATACATTACCATGATTTTGTAATTGTGAGATTTTTTCTAGTTTGAACTTCCAAATAAGCATCCTTGTATCCACTAAAATTATTGACCTCACACCAGCACTTGCATAAATCATACGCATCCAGAAATTTGAGCTCCAATTTTAGGTTAGTCAATATATCATTTGGACAATGGGCATGTCAGAGTCATTCAATTGGAGTTGTAAATTAGTGATGAAAATTTTGGGTTTTAAATTATTTCCTCCCTCTTAAGTTTATCCAGGTTAAGTAATCAAAAAAAAAAGTTTATCCTGGGTAAGTCAAAACACAAAATCACACAATGCTGCAAACCAAAGTGGATCAAGTGTTAAAGAGAATCGGAAATCATATAGAATACAAACAGTCTACAAGTACAAACTAAACAATAGGACGTCTAAAATTACGAGAACAGTCATTTAATGTAAACAAAAAACATGTATGAATAAACACCTACAAAAGGTACATTTCATATCAACAAAATATCCTGGGGCAATCCAAAACAGATTAAAGATTATCTCATACAATAACTCCTTCCATTTATTAATAACTCGGATTTTAAGGCTCATTTATTACTTTCCCTTGATAAAGAAGACCTCTATAGAACCACACTATCACATAGCTGGCTAAAAGAAGTACAACTTCCATTTAAAAGTATTAAAAGTTCCTTATGTGTTGCGCATTTAGCTACAAAAGGAAGAGATACCACAAGATAATAAAGAGACAACAAGAAAATATGAAAAAATTCAATGCTCAATTCCTCTCAGCCTTTGAGCGTATTTTCAGCAAGTAAAAGTAAGAGAAAAATTTGACACCTTAAACATCTTCAGAAACTGACTAAACAGAAAACCAAATCTACCTCCTCACTTCAAAAGCTTTACAAGCCTCTATCATCAGCAGACGAAGCCCTGACTACACAACAGTCCATCATAGTATATATTAGAAAAAAAAAAAAAACTAAAAGCAAGCAATTGAGGCAACTAACTTTTGTAAACAACAACATAGCTCACCCATTTCAAGAGCACCATTCTCTGGCATTTTGGAACAACTTTAACCATGGGCTAGGCCCTTTCTTGTCCACATTCCAGTGCTTTGGATACCACGGGAATTGCCACATCAAGAAGCAGCGCTCTGGATGAGGCATCATTGAAAGATGTCTTCCATCAGGTGAACAAATTGCTGCCACTCCTAAAGGAGAACCATTCATATTGAAAGGGTAAACTTCTGTTGGATTCCCATCATCATCGCAATATCTTAACGGGGCCAAATTTGAGTAGAGCATACGATCTAGAACGCCATCATCAGGGAAATATGCTCTTCCCTCACCATGAGCAGCCCAAACACCCAATGTACTGCCCTCCATTCCTTTAAACATTATAGCAGGTGAATCCATTATTGTCACACTTGTGAAACGGCATTCAAACCGTCCTGACTCATTGTGAACAAACCTTGGCTGTGATGGGTCCCCACCAGCACCAAGTGTACCCCCAACTTGGGGGCCAGGAACCCACCCCAACAAAGCCATTAGCTGACACCCATTGCAAACACCGAGACTGAAAGTGTCTGGCCTTTTGTAGAACTCCTGAAATTGATTTACAAGAGGCTGATTGAACCGTATGGAAGCAGACCAACCTTTTGCGGAATCAAGCACATCAGCATAGCTAAAACCTCCAACAAAGACAAGTCCACGGAACTCATTCAGAGTGACAGCTCCATTGAGAAGATCTGACATTGCAACATCCCAGGGTTCAAAACCAGCAGCATATAATGCTGCAGACATTTCTCTATCTCCATTACTGCCTTCCTCTCGAATCACAGCTACTTTCGGTTTTAAGGTGGCAGTCATATATTTCTTATCTGTAAAGGAAGGAGTGAAAGACAACGACCATGAAGGTTCGTGCCTGAACTTCAATCCTTCTTTCTCTAAATCCACACAAGATGCCAACCTTTGGAACTTTTCCAGATGAAAACTGGTATCCTCCCACATGTCTCTAAGGAGAGAAGTTTTCTCATTCAAATGAGTAACTCCATCAACTTTTAAGTCTATCACGGGTGAGGCAGTGACTTGTCCAATGATCTCAGCAGAAATGCCGGCACTGCTAAGCTTTCCCATTACAGTATCCAAGTTCTTCTTGCTAACCTCAAGAATAACACCAAGCTCCTCTGCAAAAAGAGTCTCAAAGAGGCTGTTCCCTCTTGAAGTCAGGTCCAAGAAAATACCCTGATTTCCAGCAAAAGCCATCTCCATGGCACATACCAGTAGCCCACCATCACTGATATCATGACCAGCAGAGATCAGTTCATCAGCAAGAAGGTCCTGAATGCCCTCAAAAACTCTTTTAAGATAAGGAACATCCTCAAGATCAGGGCACCCATCCCCAACTTGGTCAAAAACCTGAGCTAGGACAGATCCACCTAACCGCCGCTTTCCCTTTGCCAGATCAACATGAAGCAAAACACCATCATCTCCTAACTTCAAATCCGGGGTAACTGTTTTTGTTACGTCAGGACAAGTAACATAGACACTAATTACAAGATTTCCAGGAGCCTTAACAACCTCACCACCTGCATGGGCTGCCATGGACAGACTGTCCTTCCCCCCATCAATAGCAATACCAAGTTCAATCATAGCATCTGAAAGAGCTGTAGCAGCATCATACATAGCTGCTCCTTCTCCGTCAAGCTTGGCAGCATACATCCAATTCCCACTAGCTTTAACATCAGAAAGAGACGTAACCTTTGCCCAAACCAGATTTGTCAGGGCTTCTCCAACAGCCAGTCTTGCCATCGCTTTTGAATCAAGCAGCCCTTTGATTGGCTGCTCTCCAATGGCACATGCACCTCCAGTCAAGTTGGTATATGTCTGAGCAATGACTGCAACATCAGCAAGAGTAATTTGCAAGGAACCAACAGTTTGCTGCTGTGCAACAAGACCTGTTACACACCTATCCACTTTTGTTGTCAAGAAGCGTTTTGAACAGACCGATGGAAGTCTCAATACCCTCTTCAAAGAATCCATCACTGTGGTCCCAGAAGCAATATCAAGTGGCTCTCGGGCATTGACCATTCGATGGAATTCAAACGATTTTTGAGGCATGTTACCAAGCACTTTCTCAAGCTCGAGATCAACAGCTGGAGGTGTTGGAGAGATCCCAATTGAATGGCATTTTTCAGTAGCTTTGCTATCAACTAAAACAATACGTCCCTCCCCACTAATTGTTCCAATAACAGCCACTGGAACCCTTTCTCTTTCACAGATAGATTGTAGTAGGTCACGACTTTCAGGCTTCACCAAGATTGCATCTTGCTCCTGATATTCTGCACCCCATATCTCCAAAACAGACATTGTGTGATCACCAACCACAATTGCCCGTATATCAATCTCAGCGCCCTTCGGGTAAATTATTTCTTTAACAACATTACAGTTCCCACCAGCTCCCTGATCATGAATGCTGATAATTGGGTTTTTCTCTCCCATTTCAACGCAAGCACGAACAACACGATACAGTTTCTGAGCCATCTCAGCATCTCCACGCTGTACAGCATTAAAATCAAGCTCTGCATCATTCTGGCCACTAACCATGCTCGACGCAGCCCCTCCACCCATTCCAATACGATATGCAGGGCCACCAATCTTTACAACCAGCATTCCTATATCAGGTTCCTGTTTTGATATATGGGTGTGATCAATCTGCCCTATTCCTCCACTAAACATGATTGGCTTCAACCATTCCCGTCTTTCCCCGTTAGGGAGTCTCATTCCAAAGGTTCTAGTGTAACCCTGAATCAAGGGCTCCCCAAATTTATTCCCATAGTCGGATGCACCATTGCTAGAATCAATGAGGATCTGCAGAGGTGATGCCAAGTTTGAAGGATATCTGAAAGATGGATCTTCCCATGGCGCATAAGACCCCTCTATATTGAGATTCCCAACACAGTAACCAGCTGTAGCTGCAACAACAAAAGACCCCCTTCCTGTTGCATGGGTATCCCTGATTCGTCCCCCTGCTCCTGTCTCTGCACCAGGATAAGGTGCTACTGCACATGGGAAATTATGGGTCTCAGCCGTAAATAAAATGTCAAGATCACAGGTTGTTTCATTTAACGGACATGTCAAACCAGGCTGCACTGGTCGCAACTGATTCACAAGGAAGCCCTTTATAGCGCTCGAGTTATCCTTGAAGCCAATGACTGAGTTATTTGGATTTGCCTGCAAAGTACTCTTCACAATCTGCATAAGAGTCCTATTCATGGGCTGTCCATCAATAACAATCTTTCCAGTAAAAAACCAGTGCCTGCTGTGCTCACTATTAGATTGTGCAATATCAAACAGCTCCACAGTTGTTGGATTACGCTTAATGTCCTCCCTGAAGAGCCTAGTATAATACTGCAAATCTTGCTCATCAAAAGCTAAACCCATTTCCTGATTGATTTCCTTCAATGCTTCCCGACCCCTCTCCATAACATCCACATAACGGACCTCTTCTGGAACTGCACTCGTTTCAAAGGATGTAAGCTTCTGGGTATAAACACACTCAGTCATTCGATCATGAACCATCGCAACAAACTCATTAATCTGATTTTCCAACAATACACTCTTACTATACAACAAGTACCTCCTCGACCTCTCCAAGCGTGTCACCTCCCACAACCCACATGCTCTACATATCGATACAGCATTAGCAGACCATGCAGTTGTGAAAGACAACCTAGGCCCAACTTCAATAATCATGACATTCAATCCTTCTTGCCTCTTCTTCTCAAGAAAACTATCAGTCCCCAAATTCTCCGGCTCATATGTTTCTTGAAGAAGCCACTTAAGAACCAAAAGTTTTTCTCCTGAAATCTCTGAATCAAGCCCGATATTAAAACATTGTTCCGTTTTCAAACCAACAATCTGATTCGAGATTTTAGTTTGAACTGACTTGAGAAGTTCAGTACTTGCACTTTCTTGAATCAAGGGTATTCGATAAAAATGCATAACTTCTGCAGGCTTTTCAATCAAGCTTGGTTGCTCATTCATTGAACTACTCACACCACCAGGAACAACAGCTCTAGGCTTGAACTGAGCAGAACACCTCAATGAAACACCTCTTCTACTAGAGAAACCAAGCCTTGGGCTTGGAATTCTTAGCCTACCCCATAGCAACTGGCTCCGCTTAATTGGAGAATTTCTCTGCAAAAACAGAGTTTGCCTATACGTACCCTGAAATGAAAATAAAAGGAACAACACAACTTTTGTGAAATTTACTACCTTAAACCACACCCCCTAGAGAGAAGGAACCAAAATACAGAATTAAAGCTTTTGTGAATGCTGAAAAATAATAAGAAAATTGGACCCAAATACCAGACTTATTCCAAATTTACCTAAATTAAGAAGATGAACAAAAAACAAATTTGTATTATAATTTCTAAATGATTTCATGGCAACCAAATAGAGAATAATGAATTAAAAACTCACTTTTAAAAACTCGGCTGTTGTGATTTCCCTAACGCCAGCCATCTGGACAACCTGTGTACAAAATGCAAAGAGAACCACATGGTGAATTTCAAGAAGACTTGTAGGGAGCACGTGCTCGGCATGTCTTTCACGTGCTGAATATTATGCATAATTTAATTAAATATTTTTCCTATTCTGGGCATCAACAGGCATGATAAACATTTTTGTTTATATTTCCAACCCTTTATTAATGGAATTACATATAACAAAATATCCAAACCATGTGGCTAGAAAATATTTACCGACAAGAAGCAAATAGGTATCCAATATTAAAAAAAAAAAAAAAAAAAAAAGTACTTCTTACATAGATTTTGCATCATCTTACATAATGATTTATATCCTTAGCCTTCTCAGGATTGATATGGATTCAACATTATAAAAGAAATATAATTCATTTGTATCAACAAAAGCTTCACTATATGCTTATGTGACTACACTAAACCCACATCATTTCAAAATCATCAGAAGCGAGGTCAAATTAAAAGTCCCCTTAAAAAACATCATATGCGTGGATAAATCATCAAACTAACCCCAATATAAATTTTTAATATCAATGCATGCAATTTCTTCCTTCTAATCTCCTAAACAATACATAGTTTAGAATCTGACAGATTGTCATTAACAAGTATTAACAGTTCAACCATACTACAAAACATCAGTTGAATAACTTGAATTCAAGGCCTGGTTAGATTTCTTTCAATCCTGTTGAACAATAGCCAAGCTTCAATATAAATCCACAAGCAAGATATCATGTCCAGAATCGTCTAAATAATTCAGTTTATAACATATGGTCACATTGGCTCAACATATTTTGAAGTGTTAGTGTCCAGGGCATAAAAAATTTCAACATCAAAGATGAACCTTATACAGTTATATTGTACTCCTACTAAGAAGGAAAAACTGAAATTTACACGTATAAATAACTTGATATTCATATTCTCCTAGGAAAAATCCCCAAACATATTTTCAATTGAAACAAACAGAGCTTAGAACTTGATAATGATAGATCATGAACAGAAAGGCGAAATTGATCAAACACGAAAGATATTATGAGAGAGAAAAGGGAGAAAGGAGACACCTTTTAGCTGTGTAGCAGTAATTGCCCAGAGAACTGAGACTCAGAGAGTAGTCGTGCACTGGGGGTTTATGGGCTTGGAATAAACCCTCTTTTTAGCCACACATCAGCTATCGTTCACTGAACTGAGACTCACAGCACGTTCATGTGGGAGTAATTGGAGAAAAAGAAAAGGAAAGTTACGGTGCCTTCCTTGTTTGGAAGAATAAGGAATAGAATTGAAGGCTCCTCGACCAATTTTAACCTCCAAAACCTAATTTAGACTTTTCAGATATGAGGTTTTTTTTTGTAAAGAATATAATTTTTCTTTTTTTTAAGTTGAAAGACGAAAATTTTGGATGTTCAATTTCTTTAGGTAACCTGTGACTTAGCAGTATAAATAGTAAATAGTTGATGATTGAGTCTGTGATTTTTGAAACGGTTGTGATAAAATGGTTGTGAAATTATAAATTATTTAGTGTTTAATAAAATAGTATTTAAAAAAATTAAAACAAAATTTTAATTTTTATAAATAAAAGCATTTTATAAGTCGTTTTTTTCTTTTTAAGGTGATTGAGTTAGATTCTAATAATATTTTAGATTTTGGTAATAATAAATACAAATACAAAATAAACTATCCCAAACAAGACTTTTTGATTCATGAAAGTGAGATAGGATCACATTATCTCTTCTTCTTCATAACTTATTTTTTTTCTTTCAAATTATGAACAACCAAAAATCGAAGAAAAAAATCAAAAAAAAAAAAAGGAAATTGTGAAACCCCATCCATTATTATTCTTCTTTTAACAAAATCTGGACAAGCAAAAAAAAAAAATCAAAGCAAAATTCTTGTTTTTTCATCTTCTCCATCTTCCTTTTCTTCCACATCTCTTTGGGCTTGTTGCACAATCCTTCACTGCATCAACATGATCCCTAAATTTCGGTCCCTCTTAAATCTTCCATCAAATTCTGTGCAAACACTCCATTATAAATCCCATTTTTTCTTTTACTTTCTCCAAGATTAGAATTCCCGAAAGCTATGAAAAGAGTTTTTAAAAACAAAACTATGAAACACCATGAGCATGTTTGGGTAACAGTTTTTAGAAGAAAACATATTTTGATAATAGTAACTCGAAAACTGTTTCCAAAACAGAAAACATTGAAATGTTGTTTGAATAATCTTATTTTGAAAACTGTTTTCATATACTTTGTAATTATTTTTAGTTTTGAGTTTAAATTTAAAATCTATATTAATTTTATTTCTCATATTTACTCAATACTTAAAAATAATTAATATTATTTTATTTTTAATATTTTAATATTTTTTATATACCATGGAAGAAAAATGAAACAGGTAAGTGAACACTGATTTTAAGGCTATTTTTCTAAAATAATGTCAAAAAACATCAATTTGGGGTTTTCAAAAAACAATTTTTGAAAACTAGTTTTTTTAAAAACTATTTTAAAAAATTACATTTGAAAACTATTTGTCAAACATGAAAATGAGTTTTTGAAAACTGATTTTAGTTTTTAAAAACTGGAAACATTTTTCGAAAACCCCATCCAAACATGGCCCATAGATCTTAACCAAAGAAAGGAAAAAAAATTGAAAAAAGAATTCTAAATCCATTTACCAATCTTACAAATCTGGATCGCACGACCCATCCTCTACGGAGATCATGATGTAAGAAGAAGATGGCACTGCTATGGCTTGGCACGACGTTGTTACAGTGTTGGCACGGTGCTGCTACAGCTATACTCTAATCGCGAAGCTAGGTCTAAATGAACCGAGGGAAGAAACTATAATACTCGTACCTTCAAAGTAAGGGTAATAAAGTGTAATAACTATCATCGTAAAGTGAGAGTAAAGAAATAATTTAATAAATATGACAAGAAATTTAAATAATATATTTACGCGAAGAATTTAATATTGAATAAAATAATTCTTAAAAAAAAGAGATGTGTGAGGCTTAATTACAAATAAAAATAAAAAAATTTCTGGAAGTCAGGACGTCCAGCAAGAAAAAAAAGAAAAAAAATATTTTTTTAGTTTAAAAAAAAAATCAAAATCGTGAACACCTGAAAGTCCAGGTGTTGCACCTAAAGTGTCAAAGTGTTGCATGTTTTGCTGCTATAGAGATTGAATAGTAAAGAAAGCGGTGGTAACCGCTTAAAAGAATATATATATATATATATATATATATATATATATATATATATATTGAATTTCATTTTAGTTTTTCGATTTGGTTTTTTTTCAAATTTTTCTATTTCTCAAAATACTTGGGGATCGAAAGAAATATTGAAAGGGCAAAATTTTGAAGAGATTTACTGCGAAATTTCATAGAGAATCAAAAGAAACTATAAGAAAAATATAAAGTAATAATATAGTGTTTATTTTTTAATTTTTAGCATTCATGAAATTTTTCCAAATTCAAAGTGAGATTTTTCAAAGGGTGTGGTTTATAACGAATTGAAGAATAAATTAGAAACTTAATATAAATATGATGTCAAGTGTTGACGATCAACAACCGGGGGAAATTTTGAGAGGAACAGGAAAGGCAAGGAAGTGATCCACAGGTAGCTCTAAGTGCTACGTGGTGAGTTGGATTTAAGTAATCTAAATAAAAATTTTGAAATATCTAGTGGTAATATTAAAATAAATTATTAGCTTATGTTTTGGTGATAGATAAATATTTGGTTGGTATGTATGGTATAAATATTGGACACGTAGAAAATTATTATGTGAAAAAAAATATTACTAGAATGATAAGTTGATTCAATAATAATAGTGATAAATAAATTCTTGACGAGTTTTGGTTGCTGTTTTTATACGAATTATGAGGAGATGAAATTTAGTGGATATTGACAAGCTTTGACGGATGATTTGATGTGATTTGAGATGAGAAGAATTTAGTGAAATTTTTTTATATAATTTTAGTATAATCAGGATAGCCAATTTAAATGTTTTGAATTTATTTTTTTATATATTACTGTTCATATGCATATTTATATTATTGTTCATATGCATATGCATTAAATAAAAGAAAAGAACCAGAAAGGGGTTGGTCTAATTGAAAAACTGTGACAACTGGTATAGGTTGAAATTAAAAGGGACACCGTGACAACCAATATATGCTGTAAATGAATTCCGTGGCAACCGGGACAAGCTGTAAAGAAAAGATCTAGGAAGGGGTCGGTCTAAAATAATAAAAACATGTCGACATGTGGGAAGACGTTCCCATAATAATAATTCATGCATTGCATCTATTTTAATTATTGCTGGTATCATTGAAATGTTGATGTGTTGTATGTTATTATAAAATTGTTATAGATGAATTGGTCTCACAGAGAGAACAGTTATGGTAAGAAAGAAATAGAAAATGATAAGAACCATCTAAATGGTGGACTTTATGATGTGAACCTCATTACGAGGTAATTATGAGATAATTGATGGTCTTAAGGTGAACTAATAAATGAGAAGAAGAGATTGATAGAGAATGAATCTTATGACATGTGTAGTGATAGTAGAAAGTTATCATCAAGTTATATGAAACATAAATGATTAAATATAAAAATGGCTATTATGCAAACTGAATATTTTTAGTAAATTTAATTCACTGAGCTTGTGAAGCTCACCCCTTATTGTGCAATGATTTCAGGTAGCAGGCGTGACAAATAATTTGGTGAGTTGAGGTTCAGAAGAAATCATTTTCTGTAAGTCACATACGTGTCAACATCCTCAGACTAGTGAGAAAATAAAATAAAAAAATTATTTGTAAATATTCATGCATTTTACGTTGTATCTAATGTTTAAAAGATCAGATTAATGTAACTCCCCTGTTGAGGGTTGAGGATTGATGTAAAAAAATTTATTGGTGTTATTTATTTTTATTGTTGCATATATGTATCGTGCTGGGATTTTCAAAATGTGATGACACCGTCTCGAGGGTGGCCAACCCGGGATGGATCGTTACATAAAGTAATTGTAATAGTTATATTGAAAAAATATATATGAAATCATACATGCATGCATGAAAACTTGAGATATGAAATTGAAAGGAAATAATTTTTTAAAGAAAGTATTAAATGAAATTGAAATTGTAGAGTTTTGAATAAAGATATTGAATATTTTGATTTGAAAAGAGTTACAAATTTTAAATAATGAAGTACAAATATTTTTTAAAAGATTTAAGAAAAGAGTAAGATTTTTTTAAAGAAAGATGGGGAATTTATGAAAAATTTTAGGTTGGATCAGTTGACTGTACGGTCAATTAACTGGTGACCCAACTGGTTGACTGGTAAGGTGACCAGTGGACTAGTGAAGGCGAATCAATCGGCTGGTAACCGACCGACAATTTTAAAAGGGTAAAGTTGTAAATATTGGATGAATGGTGGTCAGTCGGTGGAGGACCAGTCGGGTGGGCAGTCGATCGAGCGGTCAACTAGTGGTGAACTGGTTGGTTGATGGACATAGAAAATTTGAAATTTTTGTAAAAAGGTCAAACCGGTCGATCGGATAGTGGACTAGTCAGATCGAAAAATTTATATATAAAGGATTTGAAATTTGAAAATTGTTTACAAAAATCATTCTCTCTCATATTACTCTATATCTTTCTCTAGAAAAGCTTATAAACACTTACAAACACTTTGAAACAGAAGAATTTGATAATCGAGATTTGAAATCATTGAAGTTTACGAAAGAATTTATAAGAAATTTGGGGAAAAGATTTAAAAAGGTAACATTTGTGAATTTCATTTGGATTTTATAGCTTACTCTTCTATTATTGTTGAAAAGAAACTTTGAATTTGGATTCATGTAAGAATGAACAGAATTTCTGTTGAAAGTTGAATTTAAGGGTGTTAAATATGCATACATGAGATTTAACCTGATATAGGGTATAGAAAAATGAAGAATAAAATAGAAAGATTAATGAATATCTTATGACTAGGTGGAGGTGATCAGCAAATTGGTGAAATTGTTGAAAGGAGCAGGAAAGGAAAGGAAATGAAGTGGTGCAATAGTAGCTTTAAGTGCTACAAGGTGGGTGAGATTTACTATTAGTAAACGAGACAAATTTGAAATTATGTAACACTTGAAATAAGTGATAATATGAAATAATTGTTGAATGTGTATTAAATATGATCAATTTGGTGAAACACATGATTGTATGAATAAGCGTAAAGATTCGATATGAAAGTATGATTTTATAATATTATTGAGATGAATATATGAGGATTAAGACTGTATATTAGAAGGGGAAAAAATGATGAGTAAGTGAAATTTCATCTTTCAAAAATAAATTGATAGAAAGTATTGAGGAATATACGTTGAAAGAAGAAATGATTAAATTGATACTTATACGACTGGTAAATTGATATTATATGAAGAGACGATTTGATAAATATATAATAGATGAACGATTTTATGAAAATGATAGTTTAATTTGTATGATATGATGATATGTTTGCTTGTGTGTTGTTGATCATATTCATAGAGGGAAGACCAAAACCATAGCTGGTCTGAATGAAACATGTCGACATGTGGAAAAACATTCTTAAATGATATACTGAGATTGATATTTCCCAGACATTGATAGTCTAAAGTGATATATGAAATGATGAGAAAGAAAGAATGAACGAAAGAAATGATGAAGATATGATTACATGCATTATTATTTAAAGTATTGTATTACCGTTGATTGAGATGCTAAAGGCATCAAAGATGATTATGAAATGATTGAAAGAAATATGAGTCTCATAGTAAGACAATTGTGATGAGAAAGTGACTGAAGAAAAGATATGATAATATATATATATATATATATATATATATAATTGTTTTTATATGTCGTGAACCTCGTGATGAAATATAATGAAAGATGATAGTTTGGAATTGACTGAATATATAAGATAAATCTAAAGGAAGATATATATGATAATTGAAATGTTATGATGATAGAAATAATTGATGGTGATTTGAGCTATATATGAAAATTGATAGATGAAAGGATATTGAAAGTTATAATTATGATTGAATTATGAATTATGATTAGAAGTATGCAAATCGAGTACTTCTAGAAAATTGAATTCACTAAGCTTGTAAAGCTCACTCCTTAATTATTAATGATTTCAGGTTGCACGCAGAACCAATAAATTTATACCTTGAGAACAGAGTTTTATACTAGGTGAGTCTACGTGGTTGGAGTCCTCAGATATTGTAAGAAAGAAGAAAGAAAAATTTGGAGAAAATTGTGTATCCATGCATTTTGTTATATTTGAATCTAATAGGTGAAAGATGTTATATCTTCTCTGAAAAGAGTTGAGGAATATTGTATTATTTTCAGTTGATAATGTATGTTTTTAAATTGTTGCATATATGTGTCATGCTTAGATCGTAAATGTGACAATACCGTATTGGGTAGGCCAATCTGGGATTGGTCGTTACAGAAACATAGGTTTTACCCGAGACCACGCCGCCCTGTGCATATATGCAAATCTGGAGGAAGAAGAAGGGGGAAGAGGGTGAGAAGAAGAAAAGGAAAAAGAATAAAGAAAAATAGGAGGAGGAGGAAGAAGTTAATAGGGGTCAACAAGCATAGGTAAAATGGAAAGAAAAAAAAATTAATCCTACAAATATGTGATTATTTTTGTCCCATTGAGGGTGGTAGGACAAAAACATTTCGATTGAGACAGTGTCGGTACTTTCTTTATATAGTTCAAGACAGTGATTGAAAAGGCGAATCAGAGGCACGCCCAAAGCGCCCCAAGGCGTGAATCCTGAGGCAATAGTATCACTGGTCGCATGTTTTTCAGGTCTGGGCATTCGTCCAGACACCCTCCTTAAGTCTTCTTCCCTGAGACACCCTCCTTAAGTCTTCTTCCCTGAGGGTCGAACCCATAATCTAAAGTATCATAAATCTTAACCATTGAGCTAGTATTCTTGTTGTGACATTATTACACTTCATAAATATATAATACATGTTATCTAGTTTAATAATAATTACAAACTATTTAATTAATCACTTACAAATTATAACAATATAGAAATATAAATTATATTTCATATAATTTATATATAAATATATATTAATATTTATAAAATTATAATTATCACACTATAGAGAGTTAGTGAAGTATTAAACTTTGATAAAAATTAATTAATTAAAAATATTTTTATTTTATTATTTTAATTAATTAATACTATTTTATTAAAATTTCGAAACGCCTTAAAAGATTCAAAAGACTTACCCGGATTTTCAGCCTTTCATGTCAGAATTTTAAAATTTTCAATATTTTGATTGGATGTCATTACAAATTGAACTACTATGTTGGAGGACCATAGTATAAATTGATGGATACATATGCAACAAACGATTGCGTACGTCTAATATCAGATGTAATTAAAATTTTCATCAAATTGTTTGATATTTATGTAAAAATATTTTGATAAATATTCATTCATAGGTCTTAAGTTAGTAAAGTTTATTGATAATTAATTTATTTATATTATTTAAATTTTTTAGTTTTTTTTTATAATTTAATTAATATTATTTATTCAAAACACCCCAATGTTTCAAAAGGCTTACGCCTCAACGTCTCGGGGCTTACACCTCGGCTCATTGAGGCAAAACACCTCACCCAACACCCTCGCCTCTGAAAACACTGATTCAAGATAATGCATGTAATTTTCTTTATGGAAGTTGAACATCAAACTCATGTTCTTTTTATACGAAATCCCTAGGGTAGATATAGATAATGAAGATTTTTTAGATCTTCATTACGTTTGTACATTTCATTACTTTTCATCCTTCATCCAAACAAAAAATATTACATTTATCTTATTTTTCATTTCATCTTGTTTGTTTTAATATCTATACAATAACAAATTAACTACTCATTTTTTTTACATTTTACTATTATTTTTATTTCAAAAAAAATTATTTATTTTTTTAATTTATCTGTAAAATAATATTACGGGTCAATATACACGCATCGTGCTAGGTTTATTTTCTCGAGCAGATCAAAAGCGGATATTTAGAGAATTTACAAAGAAAATCTGTATGATGTGATCATTGCGGAATAGTGTTTCATAAAAAAAAATTATTTCATTTAACATACTGTGAGAGAGTAGTGGTGAATTAATGTTTTTGAGTTGGAATAAAAATATAAAACCGTATTTATGATGCTGAATATTTTTTTTTATGAGCAAAGATCTTATTGACACAATTGTTTAATCCACCGTTTTTCATAAAAACAGAAAGATCTTATGGACAAAAAATGTAAGAATAATGACATGTTACATCATTCTATAATCTTTATATAATTATTTTTATTGGTTTAACCGTTGGATAAATTTTTTATCCCTTACGGATAGAATACAAGAACCAAAAGAAAATCTGATAATGGATTTTCTCCGCTCCATTTTTTAGGTATTTGGTGGGGTCCATCAATTTTGTCTGGCCCACCGAACTGGGTATCCATATTCCAACGTAAGCACGTGTGCCTCATAAGCGTAAAAAGGATCTTCGCAAAAAGGTTACAAAGCATGGAAACGTTCACGATGGGACTCGAACCCATAATCTCCCGCTCCGGAGGCGAGCGCCTTATCCATTAGGCCACGCGAACATATTTGTGAATGATATATAAGATTACATATTAATACTTAAAACAAAAAGTAGGAAGTTCCATAAGAAACATCTCTCAGGTGTGAAAAAAGAATGCCACGATAACTATTTTTTCGTCAAATATAATATCCGAAATAAAAAAGAGGGATAAAACTTAATTTAGAAATTTTATGATTGGATCAATTTAATTTTTAAGTTTTGAAAGAGTATCAATTTATCTATAAATTTTATTTTTCAGGTCAATTGGGTATTTCGTTCGGTTAGACCGTCAAAAGGCACCTAAAAGGCATGTCAGATCTTTGTTTTTAAGTCAATTTGTCATTAATTTTTATTTTTTAGATCAATTTGCCATTATTTGGGAGGCTTGACAAGCCTTTCACGTTTCTTGATGGTCCAATTGGACGAAAGACCCAGTTGACTTAAAAAATAAAAAGACTTCATTGCAAAATTTCTCTAAGTTTAAGGTTAAGTAGCAATTTGACCTATGAGTTTTCAAAATGGACAATTTAACCTCTGATTTTCTCACTTTGGAGTAATTCAACTCATTGGTCTGATTCCAACCAAATTCTGAATAAAAGATTATCGAAAAAATTTAATATATTTGTTAATTTGCCACGTCAAATGGTGATTTTTTTTTGCAGGATTTTGACTAAAATTTGATCAGAATCAGATCAATGAGTTTGAATTGTTCCAAATTAGTAAAGTAAGGGTTAAATTGTCTTTTTTTGAAAACTCAAAAGATAAACTGCTATTTAACTTTAAACGTAAGGATAATTTTACAATTAAGCCAAAATAAAACTAAGTACATTGAATCTTTCAAAACTTCCAGGTGTTTCACGAATTTGTGTGTTTTATTTTACATTTTTTTCTTTTTCTTTATCTGGACATTTTTTTTCTTTTTCTTTACACCACCATGCGTCCGTATTTTTTTTTAAATTGTTTTGTAAAAATTAAATCTTTCGCATATATTATTTTAACTTCATATCATATTTATCAAATTACATTTTTACCCTTTCTTTACGAATACGGGTATTACAATTCTACCCACCTTATAAAAATTTCGTTTCTAAGATTTCCTTACCTAATTCATGAAAGAGTTGGGGGTATTCTTTCCTCATGCTTGCTTCATGCTCCCAAGTAATTTCTTCAACATCTTGGCTTCGCCATAATACTTGAATCAAAGGAATGACTTTATTACACAAAACTTGTTCTTCCTGTTTAGAATTCTAACCGGTACTTGCATAAAAGTCAAATCTTCCTGAAGTTCTATCGCTTGATTCGAGATACTATGGGATTCATCGTGTAAGTACTTTCTTAAAAGTAAGACATGAAACACATTATGTAATTGCTTTAACTCTGGAGGCAAATCCAATCTATAGACTACTGGTCCAACTATCTCAATTTCCTCATATGGCCCCACAAATCCAGGGTTCAACTTTCTCTTCTTTTTAAACCTCAACACACCCTTCCACGGAGATATCTTCAAACATACCCAATCACCAACTTGAAACTCGAGAGGTCGTCTTCTATTATCAGCATATCCCTTCTGTCTGTTCTGTGCGGCTCTAAGGTTCTCTCTAACCAGGTTTAATCCTCTCAGTAGTCAGATTTATCATTTCTGGGCCATATATCTTTCTCTCTCCAACTTTTTCCGAGCATACTGGAGTTCTACACCTCCTAACCATATAGAGCTTCAAATGGTGCCATTCTAATATTAGTTTGATACTGATTATTATATGCAAACTCGATTAAAGGCAAATAAGCATCCTAGCTCACTGAGAAACTCATTACACTTGCCATCAACATATCTTCTAGTATTCTGATGATTTCTCTCCGTCTGCCCATCAGTTTGTGGATGAAAAGATGTACTAAACTGTAATTGTATACCCATAGCTTCTTGGAAACCTCTCTAAAATCTAGAGGTAAATCTAGAATCTCTATCTGACACAATACTCAATTGTACTTCATGTAATCTTAAAATTTCTGCTACATACAATTTAGACAACTTTTCAGGACTCCACGTAGTTTTAATAAGAAGAAAATGTGAAGACTTAGAAAGTCTTTCTACTATAACCCACACAGTATCATGACCCTTCTAGGTACAGGGAAAACCTACTTACATTTTTCCATGGCCACTCAGGTACTGGAAGAGGTTGTAATAAACCTGTTGGATGTCTATTCTCAGACTTCACCTGTTGGCAAGTCAGACATCTAGAAATATGTTCCACTACATCCTTCTTCATCCCTGACCACCAATAATTTTGTCTTAATCCCCTATACATCTTATTATTTCCTGGATGCATGGAATATACAGAATCATGAGCCTCCCTTAGTATCTCATTTCTTATCTCCACATCATTGGGAATACAAACTCGATGCCCCAATACCACCATGCCATATTTTCTAATTCTAAACTCAGTTGGTCTCCCACTCAACACTTACTGTCAGATCTTCTCTATCCCCTTATCTTTACCCTACATCTGTAATAAACAATTAATAATAGAACATTGTACCACCATATTTGCCATCAATACTCCTCTATCATTGACACTCAACTGCATCCCCATTCTTCTTAATTCTATCATCAAGCTAATATCATGACTCCCAATAGCCGCTAATCTCCCTGTAGCATTTCTACTCAATGCATCAGTTACTACATTAGCCTTTCCTGGATAATAATGAATGGTGCAGTCATAATCACTAATCAATTCCATCCACTTCTTCTGCCTCAAATTCAACTCCTTCTGGGTCGATAAATGCTTCAAGCTTTTATGATCAGTAAAATTTCACAATTGGCTCCATATAGATGATGTCTCCAAATCTTCAAAGCAAAATCTATAGTAGTCAATTCTAAATCATGGGTCGGGTAATTCCTCTCATGGTTCTTCAATTGCTTAGATGCATAAGCTATAACTCTCCCATATTGCATCAACACACATCCCAACCCCTGATGTGACGCATCATTATAAACCACAAATCATCACCAGAAGGAAGCACTAATACTGGGGCAGTAGTTAATTTTTCTTTCAACGACTGGAAACTCCTCTTGCTAATCTTTGACCACCTAAATTTCATGTCTTTCCTGGTCAATCTAGTCAATGGTCCAACAATCATATAAATTTTTTGGATGAATCTCCTATAATAACCAGTCATCCCTAAAAAGCTTCTAACTTCAGTTACATTAGTAAGTCTTTCCCAATTCAACACTGCTTCTACCTTCTGTGGGTCAACGACTATTCCTTGTCCTGACACAACATGCCCCAAGAAAGATATTTCACTCAACCAAAACTCACACTTAGAGAACTTTGCATATAATTTCTCTCTCCTCAGAATTTCCAATGCTATCTCTAAATGTTGCGTATGCTCCTATTCATTCTTGGAATATACCAGAATATCATCAATAAACACAATCATAAATCTATCCAAGAATGGTTTAAAATCCTGATTCATTAGATCCATAAATGCTGCAGGAGCATTAGTCAACCCAAATGGCATGACCAGGAACTCATGATGGCCATAATGTGTCCTAAAAGTAGTCTTAGGCATGTCCCATCATTTATCCTCAATTGATGATAACCTGATCTCAGATCTATCTTAGAAAACACCCTAACTCCCTGTAACTGCTCAAATAAATCATCTATCATGGGCAAAGAATATCTATTCTTGATGGTGATCTTATTCAATTGTTTATAATCTATACACAATCTCATTGTCCTATCTTTCTTCTTGACAAACAATATAGGGGCTCCCCAATGTGACATACTAGGTCGAATAAACTGTTTGTCTAGCAACTCCTGAAGCTGAACTTTCAACTCTCTCAATTCAACTGGTGCCATTCTATAAGGTACTATAGATATGGGCACTGACCTTGGGATCACCTCAATAGAGAACTTAATCTCCTTATTGGGAGGCAAACTAGTCAACTCTTCAAGGAATATATCAAAAAAATCTTTTACTACCAGGATTTCTTCTAACTTTCTACTCTCCTTGTTAGAATCTACCACATATGCCAAATACTCTTTACAACCCTTCTTCAACTATTTACTGGCCGTTAAGGCATAAATAAGACAGTTAGCAAGTATCTTACGTTCTCCCTGAAAATTAAACTCTTCCTGTCCAGGTATCTTAAACACCGCATTCTTGCTAAAACAATCTACTCAAGCATGATATGCAGATAACCAATTCATCCCCAGAATTAAATCAAAATCTGTCATATTTAAAGGCAATAAATCAACTTTAAATTCTTTATCAGCCATATAAATCACATAATTTCGATAAATTGTCTTGATAATAACCCTATCCCCAGTAGGAACCTCAACAACAATTATATGCATCAAAGGACTAGCACTAGCATCAATAGATCTTATATAAATACTATATGAAAAAGAATGGATTGCACTAGGATCAATAAATAATCTAGTAGGCCTACCAAGGATAGATATCATACCCATAACAACATCAGGAGTAGCTTGTGCATCCTGTTGGGTCAATGTATAGACTCCGCTATCTCTGGACTGTAATTGGTTACCACGTCCTCTCTCAGTTACTGATCCTCGACCTCTGCCATGCACACTCCCTAATCCACCACCTCTCTCCACCGATCTTCTCCCAACACTTTCAACGCCTACGTTAATAGATTTCCCTACTGGACAATCTGCCACAACATGTCCTCCCTCACCATATACAAAACATATCTGTGTAGGGCAATTCAGAGACAGATGTCTCTTCTGATTACATCTGAAGCAAACCATTAGCTCTCAATCATACGTCAGATTACCACCTCCCATTGATGGCATACTTACTCTTCTACTATAACTCTTACTTCCCATAGCATGTCTCCCAAACCTAGAGGTCCCAGCAGTATTACTCTGAGTGATAGAAGCAACAGATTATGCTTGCCTCTGACTCTACACTACAGTTCCTTGTGGCAAGGAACGCCCTGCATACTCATACTGCCCCTACCTCTAGGTCCCTAAAATCTAGACCACTTCAGCAAATCTCTCATACCTCTAAACTCTATCAAATCCTTCTCGATCTGTAATTTTTTATCCACTAGTATAACATAATTCCCTATACCCATGTAAGAGAGTTTAGATCAAATTTCGTAGTGTAACATGTCTAAAAATCATTTACATTTCATCTCCTCTATATTCACTAACTCAGGTAAAAACCTTGACAGAGCTATAAACCTACTATCATACTCCGCCACCGATAAGGTATTTTGCCTTAAGTGAATAAAATCTCTCTCCTGCCGGGTTCGAAATGTATCTGGAAAGTATTTTACAAAGAACTTCTCCTTAAACCTACTCCAAGTTAAAGGTTGTTCCACCTGTGTACTCACCCTAGGCAGAATATCTTCCTACCATTGTGAAGCCTTACCTTCCAGTATAAATGAAGCAAAAGCAACCTTCTGTCTATCTGTCACTGGTAAGACTTCAAAATATTTCTCAACATGTCTAATCCACTGCTCAGTTTCATAGGAATTACAGATCCTCTAAAAGACTGGGGTTTAAACTTAAGAAATCTCACAAAATAGTCCTCATGCATCTCGTGTGTAAATACACCTTCTCCCCATGAACCTCTTGTCTCACAACATCAAGTTCTTTTCTACCTCTTTCCTTTAATCTTCTCTGCAAATTATCGGCCATTTCTTCAGCTGCATTCATCCTTTCTAGGGCATGCTCAAGAGCTTCTCTCAATTCATCATTCCTAAGCTCAGATTCTCCCCTAGCTCTACTAGTACCTGCCGCACTATGCATCTGTTCCCTCGTAGGAACCACAGACTCAACTTCCTCCTCTACTTCAGTTCTTCTAAAGATTGGGGGTCTATCACGTCCCATCTAATTCAGAACTCTACCTCTAGCTTTAGCACGTCCACGTGCCATCCTCAGACTCTACATTAAAATATAGTTTATTTAGATCTTCCACTTCTTTAAGTTCTTATGCAGTCTACAGAATCATAAAACCTAATACTTTGATACCAAAATTGTAACAACCCATCCCGGGTTGCCCACCCCCGAGACGGTGTCATCACATTTTGAGAATCCCAGCACAACACATATATGCAACAATAAACAATAATACCAGTATAAATTTTTACATCAATTCCACAACCTTTAACAGGGGAGATGCATCATTCAGATCTCAATTGAATAATATATACAACACATCATGCATGAATATTTACAAATATATATATTTTTTCTTCAAGTGTGTTTGAGGATATGGACCACGTGGCTTACAGAAAATGATTTAAGTCCGAATCTTCATTTACAACTCTATTTGTCATGTCCGCTACCTGAAATCATTGTACAACGAGGGATGAACTTTATAAGCTCAGTGAATTAAACGTACTAAAAGTATTCAATCATTTATATTTAATAAAATTTGATAATAACATTCTATTATCACTACACACATCATAAGTCCCATTCTCTATCAGTCTCTTCTTCTTATATATATTTATTCATCTTAAGACCCTCCATTATATCTCATATTTACCTCATTATGAGGTTCACAACATATAGTCTACCATTTAGATTTTATCATATCATACTTCCATATTTTTTTTTCATCATAACTGTCTCTCTGTGAAACTCATTCATCTATAAATAAATTTATAACAAAAATCAACACTTCAGCATTTCAGTAACGCAATCAATATTTAAAACAGATGCAATGCACGAATTATTATTAGGGAACATCTTTCCACATGTCGACATGTTTTTATCTTAGACTGGCTGTTTTCCTGGTTCTTTTATTTTATTTAGACCGGCCCTCTCCCGGTTCTTTTATTTCTAGCATATACTGGCTGTCACGGTTTTCATTTATTTCCAGCATATATCGGCTGTCATGGTTTTTCATTTCGACCGGCCTCTTCTCGGTTATTTTATTTCATGTATATGCATACGAATAATGATATGAACTATGCATATAAACAAATATATAAAAACAAACACAAATTCAAATATTTAAATTAGTTATCCTGATTATTCTCAAATTATTATTAAAAAAATATTTTCACTAAATTCCTCTCATCATATATCATATTAAATCATCAATCATAGCTCATCAAAAATTTTACTAAATTTTTTTCTCTCATAATTCATAACAAATCATGAACCATAACTCATCAAAAATTTCATTTATCACCTTCATTATTAAATCGACTCACTATTCCAATAATTTAACTTCTCATGTAATAAATTTCTACATATCAATTATACTTATCATACCCTCTTACAATTTTCATCTACCACAAAAGCATAAGTTAATAATTTATTCTAATATTATCACTATATATTTCATATTTATCTAGATACGTAGCACTTAAAGCTACCTATGGATCATCTTCTTATCTTTCTTGCTCCTATCAGCAATTTTTCCCGGTTGCTATCGTCAACACCTGACATAA
Source organism: Bretschneidera sinensis (assembly GCA_023935145.1). Taxonomy (NCBI): domain Eukaryota; kingdom Viridiplantae; phylum Streptophyta; class Magnoliopsida; order Brassicales; family Akaniaceae; genus Bretschneidera; species Bretschneidera sinensis. The sequence goes on from CM043701.1 coordinate 25,913,806, forward strand.
TATTCATATTAAATTCTAATTTATTCTTCAATTCTTTTATAATTCACACCATTTGAAAATTCTCACTTTGAAGTCTGGGAATTTCATGTATGCTAAAATTCAAAAATAAACTTCACGTTATTACCTTATGTTTTTCTTAACGCTTCTCATGACTCTCTATAAAATTCTTCCATAAACTCCTTCAAAATTTTGCTCTTTCAACGTTTATTTCAGTCCTGTTTAAAAAAATAGAAAAATTTAAAATTAAGATCAAACAAAATCAAACAAAATTTAATAAAACTAATAAAACAATTTAATATATATAATTAAAACTGTTTAAGCGGCACCGTCACCGCTTCAAATCTACATCGGCATAACATGCAGCAAAGTTGAAAAAATGTTGCAAATTGCTGCAACACTGGTACTTTTACGTGTTGCACGAATTTGTGTGTTTTAGAATTATTTTGTAAAAATTAAATTTTTGGCATATATATTATTTTAACTTCTTCGATCAAATGGAATGGTATAAATTTGTTTTTTTTTTTCCCAAAAAAACATACTGCTGTCATTTTTGACAGTGAATCCTCCAGATTGATAGCAAAGCACTCTCCTTCTACACAGGAGAGCATTGAAATCTCTTCCATATTACAAAACCCAATAAAAAATCTAAAAACTCAGAAGCTTTCTCTTACAATCTTGATTTTCTTACGCACACATAACTGAAGCTCAGACCCATGGCTTTTGCAATCCCCAACGCCTTTCACTGCCCTAATTCACAAATTTCCCTGAGGAAATTTAGACTCAAATTCTAAATTACCATATTCGTTTCTCAGGTATTTCATTCCTTGGGTATTTTTTTTCCGCATTTTTCTTCTTGTAATGTGTCTGGTTATGTGTTTGGTTAGTGAGGAAAGGAAGGAAATGGAAAAAAAAAAGAATTTTTAAATTGAAAGTTACCTGATTTTTCCTTTATCTTTACTAGTAACCAGACAGGGATATTGTGTTGGATCCTGTATTTGTTGGTGAAATTTATGAGCCAATTGCTTTTATTGGTTTTACTGCTCATAATAATAACCTAAAGTTAGTGGTATTTCTTGTTTGCTGATTAATACAGTGGAGGAAATAAAAAGAAAGTGTAAAACCAGAATATTATCCTGATCTTTAAAGGCTTATTCATATAATGAATATAAAAACCATGTCAAGTAAAACAGATTAGTTGTATTAGACTATTAGGTTTATAGGTTCCTTTGAATTCATTTTCCTATTCCCCCCTCTAAAAAACTTTGGAGAAATTGGCATGATTGTTTGGAGGGTTGCTTATGGATGCTAAAATTATGCAGAATAAGCTTGTAACACACCATAGGACTTGGTCTTCTTCTATGTCATCATTTGTATTAGTAATTTAGTATTATGCAAGAACTTTATTTTAGCTTATTGGGATTTTTCCCGCTTTCAACATATAACAATATCAAGAGAGTTGTTGGATGTATCAGATTTCCTAGGAGAATTCCACAGATTAAAGGGGTGATATGTGCTGCTTCATCTGCAGCAGGAAGTTCGAGTTCCGACAGCGACTTGAACCCATATGAGGTAATTTTAACTTGTATCCAGTTTGACACCTAGGGGTATGAAGTTAAAAGTGAATGAATTGTTCGGTATGCTTTTAATACTTGTCCATTGATGTTCTGACTGCTTTGTATAATTCAGATTCTTGGTGTTAGTCCCATTGAGGGATTTGACAAGATCAAGGTAACATATACAAGGAAACGCAAGGATGCTGAGAAGAGAGGTGATGAAGCTACTGCTGCGCTAGTAGGTTACAACTCTCTCTCTCTCTCTCTCTCTCACACACACACACACACACACACAAGTGCATGCATGCACACCATGCCTTTATATATTGCTCGTGTGTGAGAACTTGTCAATGGGTGCATGTTTTAATAATGAGAAGTTGTGCTTGATTTTAGAATCTTGTTGTTTGTAAATCTATTCTCTCCACTTGAGAAGGCATATGACAACTCATGTTGGCCCAACTAACAAATCGGAAGAAGGGTGTGACATTTGGTTCATTCAAGGTATAATCAATGATACTTTCTCTGTTCAGTTTTAAATTTTTGAGCTGATCAGTGAAACTAAAAATGACCTGATTTTGTAGCTTGTGATGTGTTGGTATCTTGAAAGAAGTGTGAACTTAAAATTTGTAGTCAGAATTGTATTCTTTAATGTTCCAGTAACATTGTTACGTAGGGTGATGTTTGAATGTTTGGCTACACTTTGTCATACATTGTTGCTAGCGGGTGATGTGGTTCTGCGAAAGAGAATAATTCTCCTTACAAAACACCACTTTTGTTTCTTCCCCTTGGTTTTCAATGTTGACATTGATATTTATTAAAAAAAGGATTGATATTGCCATGTTTATTGCATGCTTAAGCTGTCATTATATTAAGATAACAAAAATATTTAGGAAAACTCAGACTGCAAAAGGACATTACACATTCATATGACATTAGTACATCTGTATGTGCAGTACTTTTATCTCATCCACTAAACTAGTTTGGCTTCACATGACATGAACAAATTTGGAAAGAATAATATATAGTGTTCTGCTGCAAATCAAATAACAGATACGAGGATGCTACCTATAATAATAAAAAAAACAGATATGGGGATGCTATGAGTTTGTTTGTGTGTCAGTGCCTCAGTGGAATAGGCTTGAATAACTATTCATTTAGAAAATCGTTTTTCTTCTCAATCAAGGGAAATTTAGCTATCTTTCTGAAAGTTGTTCTTTTAGATTTGAGACTTGAGAGGCCTGTGAGCAGATTTTCTTACAAGGATATTATTGTATTAGCCATGTAAAAGTAGGCAAACTCCAAAGTGTACTTGATGAAAATGTTTATCTACTCATTTATCACTCCATGCATTTTTTTATGACTTCTTCCAGTCCATATCATATTCTTCTGTTGCCTAAATTGAGAAAGAAAAAGAAAAATCTTGAAAGACAAAATATCTGCATAGTGTTTTCATTATCATGCTTTTCTTCTGCCCTGTACTAATTATCCTCAGTAAATGCTTGTAAATTCCAGGTTTCCAAGGACATCAAATATGCTGATAAGCAGCCAATTGTACCATGGGGGCCAAGGTTTTGTGATTGCTCATGATTAACCTAACTGAAATGTTCTGTTGTAAATTTGTCTCAAGTACAACTGATTTTAATATATTCATCTTGTCAGTTCTATTCCATGTTTATTATTTTTGTTATCATCTTGTGGATTAAATCTTCAGATGAAAATGGTTAGAGGCATTTTTAGTTAACTAAACTGATTAGTCATTATTCGTGCATCCTTAATTTTGGCTAGTGTGGAAAGAGAGGAATCGTAGAGCGTTTGAGGATGTTGAAAGGCCTAGTGATGCTATTAGAGATACTTGGTTCAACATCCTTAATTTTTGTGTTAAAGGGATTTTTTTGTGAACAATTTTGATCTCTTAGATTTTGTGAATTTTCTTACTTGTAATTAGCCTTTGGCTTTGAGTTGCACCCTCTTAGTGCCTTGTTAATAAAATTTTATTAATAAAAAAAAAGCCTGCATAGGGCAGAGGCCGGTGAGTTTTCCCTGTGAAAGTGGAGATGCATGAATTACTCATGTTTCAGATAATGAAAAATTCACTACTATACATCATGCCTGAGTTCAAAGGGAAATTTGTGTGCATATCCTGTAAAATCTTTCTTTCACCATTTTGATTCGCTACATTCTAATTAGCATTGGAATAACTCGAACTAGATTTTTTCATTCTTCTTCCATATTTTGGTATTTTATTAGAATTCTGTGATCTCTTAGTGCTATCACGTTCTCTTATCATGGATACTAATATGTTTTCAGGTTCACCAAATCTAGTGTAAATGATATGTGGATCAACTTGGCAATATCAGCTGTATTTGTAAGTAGTGAAGGAACGACAGAATGATGGATCCTCTGCCTTTCATTCTTGCTCCGATTCATTTCATTCTTTATTGAGTACATGGAGTTGCCTGTCTTGTTTAAATTGGGGATTCAACCTAGTATGTCGTGTCTGTCTGCAAACTCTTTAGTATGCTTGATTCCTTGTCTGACATGTTTCAAGCTTGAACCCATAGTTTGGGGACCCCGGTTGGATATGAAGACTTGGGAACTCATGCATTGCATGATGAATAAGAATGATATGTAATATGATCACATATGATTCTACTTTGGTTATAAATATTCATCATGATTCATGAAGATCATGAAGGAACTCTAACCAAGGTTTCAAATGGTGTTTCTTTGAAATTTGACCTTGAGAGTGGTTGACAATGTATTGTATTCGCCTAGTTTTTGCTGATGCCTAATGGGAGATCCAATCCTTCCTGCAATATTATAAACGTTTTTACTTCTATCAAAAAATATATATAAATGTGTTCATACTTTGGGGATGTTTTGGAAACTTCAGAGGCAGTTTCTGCATTTACGAAGAGGAAATGCATGCTTAGATGAGGTCTTGGCACTGAGAAATTTCTATCAGTAAGAGGGTTAGGTGGTCACAATCTAAGCTTTTTACCTTGTCCAGGTGTTGCCATACATGTGACCATTTCTGTGGTTGGTTAGTGAGACGAAATTTTCAAGTCGTGGCATGGCTTCTACAAATGAATAACTTAAGCATACATTTTTCAGAGACTTCTGGTATTTGTTTTGTTCTATTTGTGGTTTTCCATCCTCATGCTTTACTCCTTTCTTTGCAGACAGCTTGGATTCTTATCAAGCGCAATGCTGAATATAAACCATTGCAGTTTATGGCTTTTGCATTTGTCTATAGGATTTTTGAGAAGTTGAAAGCCTTTGAACCGCCTGTGTCACCAACATTTACAGTGAGTCATTTGAACTTGTACTGCCTTTTTTTAATCTTTTATAACATCCTAGGCCGAAGAACTTCGTACATTTTATACCCACTTTGGTTGCTTTTCCAATCTATTGAATTTTCAATTTGATGCTGGCTTTAGGAGGATGGTGAAGATGATGGGCAGGCATTGCGAATGGCAAAACGGCTTCTTCGTTCTCTTGCGTTAGTTTTTGGTTGTATGGCTATGTCCTCTTTGGTATGTATTTTATTTGACTTCTCCTTCATCTTTAAAAAACATGTTGTAAGTTCACAATTTGAGAACCATGCTCTTCTAGGTTGCAGAGTAATTTATTTGACAATGTTTGAGACACTTTGTCCCGTATAAAAACAATAAATACTTCATATGCGTGAATCTAAGCGTCTGTAATGATTAGGAAGAGTTACTGGTTTTCTTGATCATAATAAATTTTGCGAAATGACATCTCATTAGTACGGCTAAATATTCTTCTCTTTGGTCTTGGGCAATTTTTTATGTGCTGTACTAATACATTTTCCAAAAGGTGGGACTGGTGCATGTGGGATGGGGTATTGCACATGCCCAATGGATTATTTGGGGCAAAATTCCAGATACCCTCATTTAATTAATGCTTTAACCGGTTGAAGAAAACTTAACTATCTCTTTACTTTTATGACCTCTCTAATTTCCTTATTTGATGTTCTCCAAGTTCTTTTTTATTTATTAAAAAAAATCTTCTTCGGTTACTAAAATTCTCTGGTTTATTTCTTGCATGCATACACTGGTCTTTTGAATTTGATTGAATATGTAGGCAGTTACATACCTGTGTTTCTTTACAATAGCCAGGTACCTACATTGAGGATTGATATTATGTTTTCGGTTTTTCTAATAATCTGGAATAACTAATTAAAGATGTGTCTGTGTCAATGCCTATATGCGCATTTGAGTGCAAGACACGCATGAAAAATTTCTTGGCATATAGATTCCGAGTATTTTGGCTTATTTACCATCAGATGCTAAATCATGGGGTATAATTTTGTGAGTTCAGCTTCCTTTTGGTTTTCACATACCCACTAAGCTTCTGGTGGTTTTTAAGAAATTTTAAATGAGAAATAATGATGCAAATAGTTGCTGAAATTAATTTTCACATACATTATACCTAGTGTGTTAGTACTAATGACGAGTTTTCATGAGCAGGATCTGTTAGTAACCGCTTCAACGGCAGTCATCCTCTACATCATTGCATCATACTATAGATGATTAATCTGATGAGCGGATAGGGCGAGCCTTAAGCAACTTATTGTCGGAGAATTCTGCCTTTATTTTCTATTAACTTGGTTGTCAAATTTTGTCATGAGATACGAATCTTGTCTGAGGAAAGGTTACAAGTAATTTTGTTAAAATATTATTGGTCTGTAAATTATTTGTTGATGTTTTCTGGTTTTGAAGCCACCGATTTCATTGAAAGCAGATGCCAAAACCTATGGTGCATTGGGCAATCTATGGTGCAATAGGAACAACTGCAAGAAAGAAAAAAGTTACAATGAAGTTCCATAACAGACGTTTCCCTTTTATTTCCTCAAACCTATAGAAAAATGCCCGATTTCAAATAATTCATAACATAAGCTTTAAATTTTGGGTCACCAACTGGCTTCTGAAGCTCATAAATATGATTTAAGGGTTAAATTGGCATCCGTAATTTACGTAGCAATGTGATTCCAAATTTAGAAGTCCTTGAAATTTCAGTGACAGTCTTATCAGAATATAAAAACCTAAAAACAGGTGACTGAATTATTGAAATTATAAAAAATTTAATACTTCCGGTTCGGTAATTTTGTTTTCCACTGATTACACAGACCCCTAGGCCAAATCTTTGCTATGCAGAAGCTCTTAATCCAGGTACCGTTAGAGTCTTCGAAGCAAGCCCCCAGCTCCAGCCACATTATGAGGCCCATGCATAGACCCGTCAGTGTTAAGGTTGACAGAACCCAAGGGAGGAGGGAACCAACTGTTCTGGCCTTCCCCATATAAGGCGCACCATTCCCAAGCACGGTTCCAGGCAATATCAAAAAGGTTATTGTTTCTAACGCACCAAAGGTTCCAGCAAGCAAAGGGGAAGAAGATGCACCAAGGAAGGCCCAGCAGGTTTTTTATGAGGAGGCAGTATTTACAAGGATCCAGGAGGGGAAGGGGTGTTGAAGAAATTAGGGGGATGACATTAAGGGAAAGCGACTTGGTTTTAGGGCAGTCTCTAAAGATTTGGAGGGGTGTTTCAGCGTCGTATTGCAGTTGGAACAGATATTAGACTCAAGCATGCCTATTCTTCAGAGATGGTCCTTACAGGGGTTGCGTTACGGGCAAACAAGCCTATTCTTATCTTCTTGACTGTGCTTGTACGCTGAATTTTAACATGTTCATGCCTATTGCCAAGTAAAAGGGCAAACACTAATTATGTAATTTAGCTTGCTAACAAAGAACAATAATCATGATATTTAACACGATTTTCTCAACACCTATAAACTGCAATAACAAGAAGTGGTAACAAGTTGATGTCAAAATCAAGATACAAGACCACTTTATTATAATTTGTCAGCAATGAAACTTTAAACATCGCATCTCCTACGTGTCAGAAGAAGCTTTCACGGTGCAGCACTCCTTGCAGCTTCCAGGTGAAAATGTGTCGAAAGATCCCAAAAACTTTTCCTGGCATCAGAAAATCAAAAAGGTTTTAAGGTAATCTTTGATTAACATAAGTCCGACCTCTGCATCACAATATAGGATTCAAAAGAAAAACTACATAGACTAGAAAGCCATCTCACGACATAACAATATAAGAGAAATACCAAAGTAACATGCCACACTCTAACCTAGTACCGACCATGCATTGCTTAACGGTGCTTTATTTTACATTCCAAGTAAGCTGTAGTTTTCATTTATTCACAATGCATCCAAAATTAAGAAAAAGCCAGCTTAAAAAATTAAGGGCAAAATGCTCAAACCAAGTAATAGATCATGCTCTCCTCATAGAATAGATATAACTACTATCAAGATTACTGATTTCACTTACCACAAGCTAACTTATCAGAAGATTGGAAAATGTTCAGCTCAAACGGAAGAGAAATGAGGTATAGGGAATCACCTTTCAAAAATGTGTACGCTGTACAAGTTTCAGTTAAAAAAACTGGCTATCTAGATTCAAGGAAATAATATTGAATATGCATAAGTCCGCTTAATCCCGTAGGGCCCCTTCTCTGAAAACCTTCCACTCTATCAACATTTGGCCCAGCTTATTAGCCTCCTCCATCATACCAGCATCAGCTACACCTTTAATTATAGTGTAATAAATTGTCTCATCTGGATTACAATATGTTGTGATCATTGTTTCTAGAAGTTGTATTGCCATATCTACTTTCTTATTCTTACATAATCCATGGATCACCAACCTGTAAGCACTACTTCTGATCCCCTGGTCTCTCTTACCCATCTCGCTCAATAACTCTGCAGCTTCCTCAAATAAATTTGCCCGGGAAAACCCCCAAATCAAAGAGCGATAGGTTATATCATCAGGAGTAATTTTATTTTCTATCATCTGACAGTACATTCTCATTGCTTTCTCCATACGGCCCGTTTTAGCCAATCCATCAATCACGGTATTATAAGTGATCAAACCAGGAGAGCGGCTGCTACCACTTAAAGAGTCTAGTAATTGAATGGCCTCATCCACCATTCCCTCCTTACAAATGGCGTCTAGGAGAGTGTTGTAAGTTACAATGTCAGGCAAACAATTCTGTGAAAGCATTTGATAGAAGAAGTTGATGGCACGACCCAAAAGTCCATATTTACATAAACCATTTATCAAAATATTGTAAGTAACCACAGTTGGAGGATGTGAAGTTTCATTCATGGTTGCAAGGATCTCATCCACTTCATCCCAATACCCACGGCTACTAAGAGAATGGAGAAGAGTGTTATAAGTTATAGCATTGGGCTCCATTCCATGAGATAGCATATCATATATGACTAGAGCTGCATCATCAAATTTCCCCTGCCTACAAGTAAAATTAACCAGCAAATTGTAGGTAACAACATCAGGGTAACAGCCTTCAATTGCTATATCTTCCAACACTTCCAATGCACGCACGGTTCCACAGTGCTTGCAGACAAGCTCAAGGAGAACTGTGTAGGTAATCAGATAAGGAGGGCATCCCCTTCTTAGTTGAGCCTTCCAAAATCCAACAGCCTGTTCAAAATTTCCATTATCAAACATGCAGCGGATTATTGTATTATAAGCTATTACATCAGGAGGACTACCACTCAAACTCATGTCTTCCAGGAGATTAATGGCAGATCTTAACAGTCCTCTCTTACAGAGGCCACCAATCATCATGTTGTATGTAATAGTATCTGGAACACCGCCAGACATGACCATTATTTCCAGGATTTTGGCTGCTTTATCTACCTGTTCAACTTTAGCAAAGCCCCGGATACAGTTTGTGCATGAAGGGAAGTAAGGAATTTGATTACGACGCGCCATTATCTCTATGAGCCTGCATGCATCCGTTAACTTCCCGTTGCTGCAGAAATTCCGAAGGATTTCATTGTTGGTTTCCTCATCATTCTCCACAAATGGCCCATCTAAAGGCAATATTATAGAATTTGGAGGCTTCTTTGTGTTCATTCTCCCTTTGAAATTTCTCTTAATACCAAGTACATGGTTTTCTGAGCTCCATTCATCTTGGTCATCCTCACTCATGCTGTCGATGCAAACACTTCTCTGCAGTCCTTTGCACTGTAAAGGATACCTGTTTCTTCTGGATGCATTTTCTCTCTTCCATTGCAAACAAGATTGCCTTACGCAATTACTGTTGTTTAAGTGAAAAGCAGTCGACCAGCTACCAGCTCCATAACAGAGGCTAGGTTGTTTGGAATACCAATGCAGTTTATAGGGATTATGAATCTCGACCATAGAATTTGATGGAGTAAGTAAATAACCTATCTCTGTATATCAAACTGACAGAATGAACTCTTACTAGTCACAAGATAATAAAGCACATAGTTTGTAACCTGATGTTCTTTTTCCAATCCAATGTAATGAAGCACAGTTAAGATCAATTTCACGCTCGCTTAGATTCTTATGCTTGATGTTCTGTCTAAAATTTGATATACTAGCTTCCTCTACTGTTCAGACTGAGAAGAAGCACCACAGCTGCAATAATTCAAACTAAAAACATCAAAACCAGGAAACGTCATTTTAATAGAATAAAAGAGCAACTAAAACATGAACCAGAGCAACAAATACAAATTACCTCCAAGATAAAGTGCAGATGATATCATAATGGAAACAAGAGTGACTGAGTGAGGGAAAATTACAATTAGATCTCTATCTGCTTCAACTGTGAAATTATCTGAGACTATATTCCCTTGTATGCATTTACTTCCAGTATATAGTATCTTCAAGCTCATGAAACTCAAAATATCACAACACCCATTTCACAAAATCCAATATTCTTTTCACTACATATGGGTAACCCTGTTATATATATATATATATATATATATATATATATATATATATATAAAGGAACAATATCTAAAACGAAAATTACAACACACTAGCATTGCACCATAATATGAACATGTTAAAGATGACTAAAAGAATCATAAAGCAGAGAGTGAGATAGAGGTTTCAGCAAATTCAAAACATCAAAACCAATCCCATTTCAAATTGAATTAGCTGGCCACAAAATTATTAACAAAATATATAAATTTTAGCTCCTCAAAACTGACTACCAATATCAATGTTGGAATCGCACTAACCCACCATGAACATAAATATCACTTCCTAATGATTGATTCAGTACACACCCAAAGCAGCTAAAAAATGAATATAACCTGGAGAAAATTCAATGGATGACAGGGAAGAAATATAAACCTCAGTTGATTATCAATTCAAATGGTGAACGAATATAGCAGCTCGGAATTTGGTGCCCTGTTTTGAGTCAACAACAGGCTTTTTTCATTTCGTGGGTGAAGTTAAAACGAGTAACGTTGATAACTAGGGTTCCTATTCCTGAAATTACGTAATTGTAACGTTTCTCAAACTAATCTTCAGTTTGCTAACTCTAGTCGTAAAAATTATATTATTATTATTAGACTTAATTTCAAGAAATAGCATTTGGTTTTGTTTAACCTTCGTTATACTAGAAAGTTTTATTTTACAAATTAAATCTAATGGTGTGTCTTCATTTCATTGGTACAAGGTGTTAACACCGTTAAATTATAAAATGAAAATATAAATTTTAAGTTATGTTCAACTGTCGGATTGTTAAGTTAAAATTTATTTGTGATTAAAATCTCTAATATTAGTGTTGATGATAGCCAAAAGTAAAAAATTATTTTATTTTTGTAATTTATTTGTGTTAACCCATGTTAATAGATACTTACCACGGTGTTTATTTATCCTCAAAAAGATTTCAGGATATAAAAGAAAAATCAATCAAACCACAAAATATTTTATAACATTAAACCTTATTAGTTTGGGTGTCATATTTCTATGCCCGATTCCTTAATTAATAAATAGTTAATAGCTACTGCACGTCTACAATTTTTTAAAAAGGTGAGAATAAATTTTTTTTATTAAATTAAGTTTAAAATTAATATTTTAATTAATATAAAACTTTATTAATAAATTTTAAATTTTTTATTATTAATATTATTTTATGTCATATCTTTACATTAATGATATTAATAAAATTTATCTAGCGTTAAAATTTCAAAACCATTGCATTAAACCCAGTCTTGGCAAGCATTTTTGCACAAAAAGACTTAAAAACCCTGTAAATTCCTCACTCTCTCCTTGATCTGTGCAAATCTCATCGTCACTTTCGATACCACCAGGTATCTACTCTACGGCGATTCATTCACCTCACTCTCCTTTTCCATCTCTATCTCTACCGTCAATCCAGTAAAACAAATAATATGAACTGATTAATTATCAATCGAAGTAAACTTAAACCATCACTTATCACACAACAATCCATTTCATTTTTCCACTTAGGGAGAAGTGCAACCGCCTAGCTAAGCTCACAGCCACAACATGTGGAGGACTGTGTGATCTACTTGTAATTATTTATGTTCTTGTTGGTATTTTTCTTGGTGTTAAGCTAAGACAAGCACGTGTAATATTATACAAAACCATGTGCGTGCCAATCTATGGTTATTTCAGCAGACTCACTCTTATTAAAATTGATTGCCTCATTCTTTTTAGCAGATGCATATTAATCCAGCTGCAGCGGAGGCAACTATTTTGTCGCTGTGCTGGTCACCTCAGCCGTACAAGGCATGCCAATTCATTCTTGGTAAGGAAGTTAATGCAATTATAAGTGGTCACTTTACGTTTGATACTTTTTCGTTATTTGCATTTTTCTTGGGTTTATAGTTTGATCCTATTGCATTGTCAAAGTCATCACTTTATGGCGTATAGAGTCAATAAGTTGCATTGTCTGTGAAATGTGGTTCCGAAGATACATCTAGGTGGCGTAATCCAGAGAATGAATGTATTTGACTGGAACATGAACTTTTCAGGTTACCTAATTTGCTAAGATTTCCCAAGGCAATTTCTTGCAAATTTGGTTATGGGGCCAGCCAATGCTTATAATATGCTTAAGATCTCCAAGTGTAGTGTGGTACAAGTTTATCCCTTGTTTTGCTTCTTGTTTTATTAGCTTGAAATATTCTGCACCTCATTGAGGATTACATGTAAGCGTGTATGCATTTGCACGTCTGATGGAGGGGGATCTAAAACATCATTGATGAGTTATGACTAAAAGATATGCCTTTTAAGGTTGTGATATCGAATGTCTTGAGACTATTTAATCAATCTTAAATCACTTAACCAATTAAAATTGGTGTAGTATTATGAAATTTCTCTACAGTAGTCATAATAACCTTCAATGACAAAATCTATCCTCAAGTTCCAAAGATAAATAACAAATTGTTGGAAATATGACAGTTATCATTTACCTTAACGTGGCCAGCTAACTTTGTCTTACATTAATATGCATGCAGGTATATGCGTTCATAAATTAATATTCAAATTCATTCGTACAAACGAAATTTGACTTGTCCTATATGTTTCAATTCTATAACCAATTATTTGATGTGGTTGTTTCAGAATGCATGAAATCCACGGGAGAATGTGATGTAGTTGTTAGGGTTTGGAAGATGAACTATTTGGTCTTTCATTCTAAAAACATGCTTTCTTTCTTTCCAGAGAATTCTCAGGTGGCAAATGCTAGATTTCAGGCTGCTGCAGCTATCCGAGATACAGCAATCAGAGAATGGGGTTTCCTCACTGCGGATGACAAGAGTAGTTTGATCAAGTAATTTTACACTCTAGAAGCTATGCTGTTAAAGTCTCATTAATCTTGAAGTATTAGCATCAGTACTAGTATAAGTCCAGATTTTGATTATAGATGAGTAAGAGATTTTTCCTGACTTGGTGCAAAAGCTTCTTCCTAGATCTACTTCCAATCATCACCCTATCGTTCTTGAGGTGGGGGGCTTTGAGATGGAGTCCTACTCTTTTTGTTTTGAAAATATGTGGTTAAGCCGTTAAGGGTTGAAGGGTTCAAATATCTTGTTCAAAATTGGTGGAATGGGATTAATGTTTTTCTTTGATAAGTAAAATTGTATAGATAAAGCGCTAAGGGATGCAACCCATGTACAAAACTATCTACATGATAGTAACTCCACACACTCTAAAAGATTTTCACCATTCACAAAAAAATAACCTTTAAACAAAACTAAGCGTATTGAGCCACATCATCTATCTCTAATCACTTCTATAGGTCTTTCTCCACCATCAAAATCCATTCTATTTCTTTCATTCCAAACAAGCCAAAATATAAAGTGGAATCAAAGAGTAAGTCTTCTTTTACTCCTTAGAACCACATTAACCCTAAGCCTACAATTCATCTTTCACAGACCCTGCAACCACCCAAGAAACACTAAAAACATTATAAGCCATCTCCCGCGAGCTTCTAGCCAACGAGCACTCCACACAGACTTGGCACAAACTTTACAAGTATAATACTTATTAACAAACACTTTCCCCATTTTTTTTGAAGATTATTAATAGTATCTTCTTATAAGAGGTTTCCCACATGAAGAATGGGGTTAATGTTGACAATTTTGCTAGCTTTGGGGTGGCTTAGAAGTTGAAGACTCTTAAAGAAGAATTGAAAAAATAGAATAATGAAACTCTCAGGGATTGGAACATCAAAAAAACCGTCTTGTTGAGGGAAAACAACACTACTAGTGATTGGGAAGTGAGTTGTGGCCTTTCTATTAGTGAGAAAGAAAAAGGGTGGGCAAAGAAAGGAAACTTTACAAGTTGATTGCTGATGCAAAAATCTGGAGCTCTTTGGCTTAGAGAGGGTGATAAAAATATGAGCTTATTTCATAGATTGGCAAAGTCTCATAGAGGGCATAATTTCATGAGTGAGATTGAGATTGATGTGGGGTTTTCAAGGAGGCTAGCGTTATTAAGGAGGCTATTTGCGGTTTCTACAAGAATCTTTATAAAGAAACTTGTGAGATGAGACTTTTGCGTGACGGATTTGATTTCTCTTCCATTTGGTTCACATACACGAGCGAGATTAGATGGAATTGGGCTAATTTAATCCCACATGTATCAGCGACCTAGTGTTTAGTTTGCATTAGTATCAGGACAAAATCAATCCCACCAATTCACTATTCCCACATTTTTTGTCCTACTAAGGGAGGTGAGATTCAATTAATCTCACATGACAGAACAATTACTATATTTTTTTTGGAAAATTTTACCTTTCATATTTCAATGTAATTCCAAAAATTATCCAAATTATATTTTAATGTAATTCTTTTTTTTAATTTCTCTTTTCTTTCTCTCATTGAAATACCCGGTTGGATCTTGTGGCCAAAATCGAGCAGCTGCGAGGCCAATCGCAGCCTGATGTATGGTCACGACCTTAAGATCCGGTTTGGTATTACAACGAGAGGGAGAGGAGAGAGAAATTAAAAAACAATTAAAATAATATTTCTAAAATAATATTAAATTCAAAAAATTGTTTTTTTAACCAACCCATTTTTATATATTTCCAAATTTTTATAATTTTTTTTCAGAATTAAAATTTAGAATTCATGGGGTTAGAAAATGCATGTCTTTGGCTTTTTTTTTCTTCCATTATGGTTATTAAATGTGCTTCTATTTCTTCAAAGCTTCTAAAAGTCTTCACCAAGTATACCCTTTATCTCCTTTTTTGTTTACTTAAGTTATGGAGGCTTTTATAAGATGTTAACATAAGTAACTAGAAAGATTCTTTTGTCAGGCTTTCGATGAGAGGGTATGGTGAAGAGTTTTTTTTTTTTTTTTTTTTTAATTTAGGAAAAAGCATTTGGGAAACCTTTATGGTGAAATTTGAGAGGAAGCTTAAGCGATGAAAGAAGCATTAAGTTTCTAAGGAGGGTAAATTGATACTAATGAAGAGTACCTTCTTCCAATTTTCCTTGTTGATCCCTCATTTGATTGCTACAAGATTGGAAGACATCCAAAAAAGGTTTCTATAGGGAAGTACAAGGGAGGCCCCTATAGTGGATGGCTTAAGACTTCAGATTTTTGTTTAATGGCTAATTTTTGGTAAATGAATAAGAACTTTTTGAGTTTTATAAACTTTTTGTCCTCAAGATGAGAGTTGTATATATAAGGGTTGGCATCCTTTTGGTGTCTTTTAACGATATTTCTTATACTGATAAGAAAGGTCCTGACGTATTGATCAACAGGGAAAAATGATCCATAATATGATTTTTTTTTTGGCTGAGCAAGTGTCCTCTAATATGTAGTGACTTAGTATGCATCAAAGATGAGTGGCTCAATACTTAACACTTTTGAGTTACGAGCAATCGTTTTGTAAATGAAAGAGATCTTATAGATTTTGTTGACCAACTATCATGTAGATAGTTCTTTTGTAAATGGATTGCAACCCACTTGTTACTTTTTCTACTGTTTTGGCTTAATAATAATAATAATAATAATAATAATAATAATAAAATGCAGCGAGTTATATTTCTCTTGTTTATTTGACGCAGCTCAATTATAAGGTTTGCTGAGCAGAGTTTGGACGCAGAAATGAGAGCATTGATTTTCAGTCCTCCACTTATGGAGGTAGTATGCTAATCTAGTTTTTGACCAATAACATTTTGACCTTTTTTAGTTTACTTGTTTAGCATGTCATTGTTATGGTTATGAAATATAAAAAGGTGATTTCTCACTTGCAGTAGTGTATTTTGCATCTTGCATAACTTTATTTTGGATTAATCATGTCTACTTCTAGCTTTGCCTGCTGGCATGGTTCTAAGTGTGTGGTTGATTTAAATATACAGTCATTTGGCTGTGTATGACAATATATGTCATTGCCATTAGGAAAAATGAATACCAATTTGTGGTAGGATGTGCACTATCATTTTGTTGTTATTTTTGATGAATTCTTCTACTTCGTTTCTCCGCAGAAAAATGGTTTATGGATTGGTATTAATAGATAATATCCAATGGTATGATTAGATCTTATTTGTGGATTCATACTGTTTGAACCTTGTCTGATTGTTTTTTGGTCCCGTTACCTCGGATTACTTATTTGTATGATGCTATCTGCACTCTGTGATATGGTTACCGAACATGTCCCTATTTGATTGTTCTGAATTGTATTTTATTATGGATTTCTTGTTTTATTAGGGTTTTGGTTACAGTTTGGCTATTACTAGTTATTAGGATTTTGGTGCATTTCCTTTTATGTTTGGGATTGGTGCCTATATAAGAACCTTTATCATGTTGGAATTTATTAGTTCATTAATAATAGAATTGTGAATTACTTATAAAAAAAATAGAATTGTGAATTAAACTTATCTCTTTCACCTATCCATCTTCTTCTCTTATCTCCCATGTTCTTTTATTCTTCTCCATTCTTATTCTCCCCTATTGTTCTTCTCCCACTTATCTCTTATATATTCTCTTCTCTGTCTCCCTTAATTTGTTTGTTGTTCTTTGGTTACTTGTTCTATGTCATTTTTTATAAATGTTTTTTAACATAAATATGCTATCTACAATATTCAATTTTATGTGGTTTCCAAAGTCACCATTGGCAAGGTTTCGTTTAAACTCTGCATCAAATATATTTGGTAACTGCAATTTTAACTTTGATTTATGGGGTTTATCATACATGCACCCGCATGTTGGCCCAAATATCAATTTCTACCTCACACTTTTAATTGCTACAATTTCCACCCCACACGTTACCATCATATCTAATATCACCCTATCATCTATAATGAATAAGTTAATGAAAATTCTCAGCGGATTCGATATGTGAGTTTTCACGCTGACATATATGAAAGCTCAAACACATTGCATGTACCACTAAGGGTGAATTTACAAAAAAGATTATGTAGCTCCTTTATGTTTTTTCTTGAATTTTTTGTTTGTTTCTCCAAAAAATCGTTTTCTAATACTTAAAAGAACATGTGCAATGCATGTGAAGTTTCACACATACTAAACGTGTAGCAAAATTATGTTAATTGTAATTGTATTGTGGATCGTGTGATTCTATTTGGTTTTAAGATAAAGTGTGGGGTGGACATTGTAGCAATTGAAATTGCGAGGTGCAAACTGATATTTGAGATAAAGTGCAGAGTGCATATAAGATAAAACCTCTATTGTGAGCTTACACATAAAACATGTCATATGAAATAAAAAATCATTAATTATAAATTTGCAAAGTAGATGGTACTTCTTGTATATCCAACTTACAAGTAGATATAAAAACTATTCACTAACAGGTATCTTATTGAGCGTCTATGAATATTTCATATGAAATTAGTCAGTGAATTATAGAAAACGACTCCAGTTTATTATAATCAGTCAAATTTTTTTTCCAGATTTGATTTAATTTTAAAGAAATAACTCGGTCTGAAACTCAATAAAACTTTAGCAGCGGCATAATTGAACTTAATATGATGTTTCTGCAATAGTTAACCCAATTTTTTTGCTGATTGGTTTCTGGAGATAGTTGCGTTATATTCCTAATTATGGTGGGGAATGTTTAGTTTGGTCAGTGACCCAACATGATGAGTTATTTCAGTAGGCTCCGTTATGCAGGCAGGAACAAATAAAGGAATTAATCAATATTTTGTATATCCTTGTGCCTGTTATTTTGCTTGGAATTATGTTAATTTGAATGATAAATTGGGCTAAGGTTGATGCTCATAAGAATTTATTTTTTTCTAATTGAATGGAATTGTATTTTCTAACCTTTTACTTTATATGAGATATGACTTATTAGCTCCATTGACATTTCTGTCCCCCTTCTATTATCTTCGAGTCATTTAAGGTGCTATGTCCCAGAATTCGAAAGCATTCTTAAATCTTTTGCCTTATGGTGTCTAATACTTTAATCTCCTGTAAGTGAAGAAAATACGTAAGCTGGCATGCCTTTTGTTTTTCTTTGACAGGCACTGACTTGTTACCAGCTATTGCATTCATTGATTCGACGAAAAAATATTTGTCTTCACTATGTTTCGTTGGTGAGTCCAAAGTCTTTTAGGGAGGTTGATATGCATCGAGCATAACAGAGCCTGTGCCATTTAATGAGTGCTCTTAATGCAACTAAGCCTTACATCAACTTGTTCGCTGCCTATTTTTCATCATTTTTTCTTGCACTTTCCTCTTTATAAATGGATGAAGAAAATCCCACAAAATTACTGTACGTCTGTAAGGCCCATCACATATAAGTGAGTAGGTTGCATTTGCTTAACATCTGGTGTGCAACCTTTTATCAAACCCTCAAATGGTGCAGAAGGATTTGAGTGTCCTACTTGTACGGTTGTATTGAGAATACAGGAGTTATTTCTTTGTTCATTTTAGTGCATTACCATACGTGTTATCTTGTTCGTTTTGGTGCATTGCCTTAGTACTCATGCATTACTGTCTTCATCCATATCACATCCTTTTCCATCCATATGAGTAATTCTATACTTCATATAAAGTTTTTACTCCCAGGTACATCCTAATTCTGTAACGTTTGGTTTTAAGTTAATGCTATCCTTTTCACCCAAAAAAAAAACATTGATAAATTTCTTTTTGTCAAAAAACATTGATAGATTTCTTTGCTCTAGCATCCATATTAACTGAGTTCCATTACTAAGAAAGTGTCTGCATGACTTGTAGTATTTTATATTCTTGATTCATATAAAATGTTAATTGAACTAGTTCACATTATATATTCGGGAGTCATGGCCTGACCTCGCAAATTCTTTTGCGAATGAAAAAACATTGTTCTTGCTAAATTCTGCTAGTCAGGTACGAATTTCAAATGCTTTGCTTGTGTTCAATTCATCTATTTTTGCAATTCATATTTTGTAACATTTTTTTCCATAATGTTTCAACGTTCAGTGGCTCAAACCATTGTTCTTTCAGCTTATGGAATGAGAAATTCATAGGCATCAAATCAGTAAGTCTTGCATTTTGGCATTTCTTCTACAATGCCTTTTTGCTTTTAGATTTTACGCAGCTAATGGCCTAATGTCATAATGACCTTAAAAGTCTCACTCAACAACCATATGTCATCCTCTCTGTAAGGACGAAGGATGTGAAACTTTTGCATGGTGAAACCTTTAAATTCATTGGTCATATGACTTTTCCAGAGGAATAATTGTTCATTGATAACATCATCGACATTTAATGTCGGGTGAGTTTGTAAATAGTCTTAACTCTACCTTTAATGTCTTGGTTCCGAAGAAGGTGGGAGTTACTAATATTAAAGATTTTCGGCCTATTAGCCTTGTGAAATGTATTTATAAACTACTCTCGAAGGTAGACTTGCAGACTAAAGAAAGTTATCTCCAAAGTGGTAAGTCATTTCCAAAATGCTTTTGTGGAGGGTAGACAAATTTTGGATGTTGTCTTAATTGCTAAAGAAGTCATGGATGCCCACCTAAAACAAGGAGGGGGAGAGGTAATTTGTAAACTTGATATGTAGAAGGCTTATGATCATGTGTGCTGGAGTTTTGTGATGTACCTTTTGAAAAGAATGGGGTTTGAAGACAAGTGATGTAAATGGATTTTCAAATGTATCTCTTCAACTTCGTTTTTGGTAGTTGTTAATGTGTTTCCCTTCGACAACTTTAAAGCCTTGTGAGGTTTGAGGGCAAGGGGATCCATTATCTACTTTTTTGTTCACTTTGGTCATGGAGACTTTGAGTAAAATGTTGATGAAGGTGGTAGATGAAGGTCTATTGAGCAGTTTTAAGGCCAGAAGAGGAGGAGTGAGTGTTAGTATGTCTCATCTTCTCTTTTTCGATGATACTTTTTTGAAGTGGATACCACTCAAATCTTACATCTTCGATGTGTGCTTTTATGTTTTGAAGTTTTCTCTGGGCTCAAGGTTAACCTTAGCAAGAGTGATTTGATCCCTCTTGGTGAGAATATAAATGGTAATTTTCTTGCTAGCTTGTTCGGGTGCAGTGTGGACTCGCTTACTTTTACCTACCTTGGTCTTCCGCTTGGTGCCAAATTCAAAGACTTTAAGTGTTGGAACCTAGTGGTTGAGAGGTTTGAAAAATGGTAAGCCAGGTGGAAGAGTCACTATCTCTTTAAAGGAGGAAGACTTACTCATATTAAAAACACTCTTTCTAGCCCCCCTATCTACTTTATGTCCCTTTTTCCAATTCTGGGTGTGGCGGCTAAGGGGTTGGAGATTATTCAAAAGAGGTTCCTTTGAGGCAATTTGGGAGATGAATACAAATATCACATGCTGAGGTGGGGTGTGGTTAAGCAACCCTTGGAAAAATGAGGACTTGGAATAAAAGGCCCTTACTTTATTCAATAAAGCGCTTCTAGAGAAGTGGTCATCAAGATTTCTTGTGAAAAATGGACAATTTTTGGAGGAAGGTGGTGATAGCTAAGTTGGAGTCTTGCGGGTGGATGTCCAAAAAAGGAAGAGGGCCTTATGGTGTTGGGGTGTGGAACTTATGCCCTTGTCTTTCTATGGCGGTAGGTAATGGTAGAAGAACTCGATTGTGGAACATGCCTATCAAAGATCAATTTCCGGAGATTTTTTCTTTAGTGAGGGATCGTGCATCTCCGATTCTAATGGTTTTATCATATGGGATGCCCCATTAATCTGAAACGTCCATGATTGGGACGTAGTGGGAGTGGAATTTTTTTTGGAAACATTGTATAGCTATAGAATGGATTTAACTAAAGAGGATGCGATTATTTGGAAGGAAAACCCGTGCAAAGGGTTTGAAGTGAAATCTTATTATACGATTCTTTGGGCTGATATCCCTTCGAAAAGTCCTTTCAACTTCACCTGGAAAGTTATTTGGTGTTCCAGGCCCTCGAAAAAAAAGTGAGTTTTTTGCTTGGGAATCCACTTGGGAGGAGATCCTCACTTTAGATAATTTACAAAAAAGATTGAGGGTTTTGATAAATCAGTGTTTCGTTTGTAAAAAATGCAGTGAGTCTGTATTCATCTTTTGTTAGACTATTCTTTGGCTAGAGCATTATAGAAGATGGTCTTTAAGGTTTTAGGGGTTTCTTGGGTGATTGTCAACTCCGTGAGAGATGAGGTTTGGGCTTGATGTGGATTTAGGGCTTCTAAAAGTCTCAAGAAAGCTTACTCTATGATTCTCTTTTTTATCCTTTGGATTATTTGGAACGAGTGGAATTGTAGAGATTTTGATGGCATTGAAAAATGTATCAATGTAATCAGGAAAATGTTGTTTTGTGCTCTTAATTTTTGGGTCAAGGGGAATTCTTTTGTAAATGAGATAGACATAGTAGATTTTGTGGAATATCTTTCTTATAGATAGTCTTTGTATATGGGTTACACCCCCTTCGTGCTATTTTCTTTTTAATGAAATTTACTTATAAAAAAAAAAAACTAATTCCTGACCAATTCAATTTATTTTGATGAATTAATTGCACTTTGTGCGGTTGAGTTTTAATCCATAATCAATTATAATTCTTAAAACTATGAGGTTCTTTACAAAATACTAATTTTTGGTTGTTGCTTAGTCTACTGTTGTTTATCTTCAACTTAAATTTGTTGTTGACTGGGTGGATGGACAAATTTCCTACCTAGAGGCTCAATAAACTACTTTAGTGGTTAATTTCTGCATGCATTTGCTCCAACTTTACTCGTCTCACAACATCGGCAAGGTAACCTTTGTCACCATGTTTTGTCGTCCCTTGTAAAATTGATTCTTGCTGGTCTGAAGAAAAATAATTGGGTGCAAGATTATTCTGAAGTCTCACTCTCAACCTTTCCTTTTTCATCATTGTTTTTCTAGATATCAGCTAGTCTTTCAAGCAGCTTGCTTAGTGAGGCGAAGACCGAGAAGTACGAGGATTTATGTGCTCTTCTTCAACTTCTTTCAAATCTTTGTTCAAAAGAGGTAGATCTTCTTTTAGCATATGAACTCATGCGCAAACGCACACGCATATGCACATGAAAACGCACACGTACAGGCACAAGCACATGCAAACGCGCACACACACGCACATGCGCATGCAAGTGCACATACACATTGATTAGGGCATGAAAATGCACTTCAGATAGAGTTAATTATGTGCATTTGTTGAGATTAATTTTGATTATTCATTGAATTTCTTGACAAGTGTGGTCCTTTGGAGAATTATATGTTTTAGTGTGTTTTGCAGATTTAAAAAAACAAAGAAGCCTTAAACAAAAAAATATATAAAATATGTTCGAAAGAATCCACAACATCTGGACCAGTTCAGAGCAGGGAAACCGAGCTTCCCAAGAGGAGTGCAACAAAACCCATCATTTCTAGACTGTTAAAAATAAATTGAGCATTTTGCTAAGTCATGTTGTCACTAGCAAAAGGTGAAAAGGAGTTTCACTAAATTGCTAGAATTGGCCGTACAGGTCAGCCATTTTTGCGGATTAAACCGTATTGATTCAGGAAGAACCAGAAGATGATTTTTCTAGAGAAAGTTATGGTAGTTTTAGTAGACAAAGGTCAGGCTGTGCGTGATTTCAGCGTGGCAGAAGTGAATGAGCTATTAAATTCCAATTTTTTTGGAATTTGCACGGCCTGGACAATAGCACAATCGGACCAGTTCTGGACAACAGCACAACCGGACTAGCTCTGGACAGCAGCAGAAGCACACGACCTGAACAAAAACCTTAGGGCGACTTTTCTGTCTACAAAGCCGTCTCCATACAGCTATATATAGGATTTTAGACTCAGAGAACACTAGGGCTGAACAGGGGGCTGAAGAGATGCACACTGAATTTCTAGTGAGCTGTTATGATTATATATTATTGACTAGGCTAATTTTCAACCAAGGCGAAGAGATGAACTCCTAAACATAGCGGGTTTGGCTTGTATTTAATTCAGTATTTGTGTTTTTAACATTGAATAATTATTTTGAGCTGTTCCCTTTATTTAATATTGAAGTTGATGTTTTTGTGTGACAAACAATTATATTTTCTTTTCCCATAGATTTTATTTAACTCCGGTGATTGTTGTCTTTTTCTCCATATAAGTTCCGTCATGCTTCTCTTATGTGTGGAATTTAGGATGCAATTGATTTCGGTATATTAATTATATATGCTGGTCTTTTACTGCGTTATTGTCTCCGGATATATCGTCGATTTAGGATATCATATATGATTGACCGTTGCATTACTTGTAAAAACAAGAAAGGGATTTCTCATAATAATTTATAAAAGAATATTTTTGTTGTTTTCACTATTATTTTTTGATTACGTATTTGGGATGTGAAATACGTAGTTGAGTTATAATTACTGAATTGATACAAGTTGAAGCTGTGAAATTTATGATAGATTCTTGGACACTTGTGTTACTCATTATTGATTTTTTTCACTTAATTTAATTGTATCATTTAATTCTCAACATTTTCTTAATATTAATTGTTAATTTTGTTTTCGTTATTTTTTGCCTGAGACTTTGATTGTAAAATATTCTCTTCATAAGATCGACCTCCCATTCTATATCACTGCTATCCTATAATACTGTTTGAGTGTAAGTCATACATCCGCATGCAAGTGCAAGTACATCGACACACCCACCGACCCATCACACTCAAAAACATTGTACTAATTCTTGAACGAATTTATATGACTGTTAATAGGGCTATTTATGGAACTTTTTAATTAATGCTGCAGGTTGACTTCTCATCAGATACAGCTGAGGCACAGAGTACAAATATATCTCAGTTAAATGATACTGCAGGTCTTGTGCAAATATCCATATATATTATCTCATTTGTTAATCTTGCAGGTTGTTTACTTTGGACTTCACATGGTTATCCCGCTGATATCTTTGGACTTGCTGAAATTCCCTAAGCTTTGTCATAATGTAAGATTTCGATCTACCGTTGGATTCTAACTTCATTGTCGTTGTTAGGAGGCCGATTAGCATTATTTTGTTATGCAGTACTTCTCTCTGGTATCACATATGTTGGAGGTTTATCCTGAAACAGTTGCCCAACTAAATAGTGAATCCTTTTCTCATGTGCTGGGAAGTCTTGACTTTGGTCTTCACCATCAGGTAAATCAATTGTCCTTTGCTGTCATGCAAATAATGTGCTTAAAGGGATTAACATCATGTATAGACTAAGTGTAGCCGTGGCTTCCTGCTCAAATTGGGTCGGTCACTTAAGATGGAGAGAAGAAAATAAGTTGGGCCTTTGCTCATTCATATGCATTTCTATGTATATGTGCTGTGTGGATTGCTTTCTTACATGATAAAACAGTTATCCAAGCCTCACGTGGTTTTAAATCTGTACTCTAAAAATTTGTGGCTGAGCCCTTTTTTTTGTCATTCTTTTCCTCTCTTGATTGTTAGGACACAGAAGTAGTTAATGTTAAAGGTGGAGACAAAAAGGGATAGCAGGCCATGTGGTGAGACTTGTCTATAAAGCAAAAAAGGACAGCAGCCCATGTAAAGTAGCGGCAGCTTTGGACTTGAATAATAAGAGTTGTAAATACAGCAACAACTCTCATTAATGCAGCAACAACTCTTATTAATGCTCGGCTGTATTTTCGAGCTTCTCATACAATCGGTGTCGCGTTTCTGAGCTTATAAATTGGTGTTAGTTCTGTAAAAGAAATATTGGTGTCTAGAGAATTAGAGAGAGCTTGAGAGGAAAGCTTAAAAGAAAATATAATTGAATGTGGGTTGTGAGTTGAAAGTGTTGTAAACACTTTGTATATTTTTTCTTTTAGTAAAAACAATATACAGCAGGTTCGAAGACGTAGGCACAATTGGCCGAACTCCGTTATCAAATTTGCATGTGTGTTATTTCCGCTATTATTTCGTATTCTCACTAATCTGGTTTACAGGGAAATCCCCAACAGTTAATATGTGCTTGAGAGGTCTTGGAGCTCTTGTAGCCTACCACTACAAGGAGACAAATGCCGGTAACATGGGCCTGGGATCACATGGTGCAGGTCTTACAGATCTAAATGGAAATTTGCATGAAGGGATCCTTAACCGATTTATCCGTTCATTGCTGCAGTTACTCCTGTTTGAGGATTACAAGTAAATGGTTTACCTCACATTTATCTGTATCTTAAAGTAGATCAATAATGTGATTCCAGAGTATTTGTATATATTCTATATACACTCACAAGATGTATAAGAATGTCATTTTTGCATTCGTTGCCCCAACTTACTCGAAGTTTATTTGTTTGTGATGTCAGTCCTGATCTAGTCAGCTCTGCAGCAGATGCCCTCCTTCCATTGATTCTTTGTGAACAAAGCCCGTACCAGGTAAATCCCTAGGTTTTTCCCCCCTAATTGTAAGAATGTGGAATTTTCAATTCAGACTTGATAACTTGTAGTTTCATGAAATATCAGTCAATCTTCTCAGCTGTTAATTTATAGGGTACGCTATAAGAAAAATGTTGGAACCTTCACATAGCTACTGTTGCTCTCTTCAGAAGATCCATGTAAGTTCCCCAAACAAGCACTTCTCTCAGAATTTTTACACTGAAGTGAAATATTATTATAGAACCAAACTCTGAAATATTGTCCTAACTTATTGATAAAACATCTGGATCGTTGGTGTCTACACTTGATGAGTGTACTTGACTACAGCACAAAATGGAAATAGTATATCAAAGTACCTAGGTGAAATGTCATGGTACCATTCTCTGAAATATTATTGCAACTTCAACTTAAACAGCTTGATTATTAATCTTTATTCTCTCTCACTCTCGCTGCCATGTCATTATGACTTTATATGTATGACTGCTAAGGGGATGGTGTGGTGTTTTTTGTTTCAGAGATTAGGCAACGAGTTAATTGATAGACAGGATCCAATATTCAAATCAAGGCTGGCAAATGCACTACAGTCACAAGTTCAAATCAGCTTTCGACTACCCTAGATCGTGTCAATTACCAGAGATTTAGGAAAAATCTAAACAACTTCCTGATTGAAGTTC
The DNA here is from genome assembly GCA_023935145.1 of Bretschneidera sinensis. Lineage (NCBI taxonomy): Eukaryota > Viridiplantae > Streptophyta > Magnoliopsida > Brassicales > Akaniaceae > Bretschneidera > Bretschneidera sinensis. The sequence goes on from CM043701.1 coordinate 25,940,185, forward strand.
GTGGATTTTTGCGAACAATGTGATGTGTGCAACTTGTGAATGTTGGAGAAGGTTTTCCGTCACTTTTTTGGTATGGTTTAAAGGAGTTGTTCCACAGTCAAAAAGAACATTTGTCTTTGTGGGTATTGTTGTTGGTTGCTTGTGAATATTCCAGTATTGCATAGATACAAGCTGAATGTAACAAACAGCAGAAGATGGGTCCTGATTCATAATTGTTTTCAGAGACAGGATTGTTGTAACATATATAGCGTTTTCCCCTGCTGGTTATGTTACAAAATCTATGTGATCTCATTCATTGATCGACGTAATGTCTTCAGAGCTAGGAGTTCAAATGTCAGCTTTCCTGGAGTGAATTAAGTCTCTTGCTTGAACAATCACTAAGTTCTGTAAATATCAGCTCATTACTGGCCTTTTAAACATTACTGGAGCCTTCGGTCACTTGCTCAAAATCTTTTCGCCTGCGAAATTGGAACCTTTAATTTTTTTTTGCCATTTTTAGCAACTGAACTGCAAAGTGGATTAATCTAGCTTTTTGATTTGGTTTTCGTTAGGAGCTCATGTATATCATGATTATTGGTTATAGTTAGTGATTTTTCAAAACGTAACCACTGGAATACCTGAAAATATATATTATATAATATAAATTACTTAAAAGAATCATATTTTACTAAATTTCTAAACTAAACTCTAATTGTTATTTGATCATTTCATTTAGAGATTGGTTTACGATTTGTCGTGAGGGTATCGTGCTTATTATAATCAAACAAGAAAATGTGAAAATTTCTCATATTAATGAAAGTCGGTATCCTTGTTTTTCAATAATGGTACTATAATTTGACCCTTCATTTAGAAATTTATATCTTAAAACTTTTTTAATATTTAAATTCTGAATTTTGATCGAATACGTATGAATTGTAATTTATGTAAAAACTTTAGAATGGATTTTTGGAGATGAATTAAATGCTTAACACGGACATCTTATGATTTTATTAAAAAATGGAATGGACAAATTTTTTTATTTAGTTCCATCAACCATAGAATATTTGTTTAATCAAATGAAATAATTCTGCTGAAACTTTTTGTTTGGATATGATTTTAACCAAACTGTGCCCACTTTTGATCGATTAGATTTTCATGGATTAAAGATACACCTCCACTTCTTATTTTCCTATTATGAACTGAAAATGCAACAAATAAATAGTTCACCATACACTTGCTCAAAAACAAAAGTAAAACAGTTAAAAGGTTTTTGAGGTGTCAATTTAATCATAAGGGTTCACAGAGCCAAAGATCCACTCGATTGCTATTGGAAATAAAATTATAAGATCGTGAAGCTCTTTAGATACCATCCTATTTGGCTAAACACTTGCTGACACCGTCATTAAACAAGCACATTATGGTGCTCACTTGTGCAATATGCTCTTCTTTGTAAGCTTCGGTTTCTTCTGATTCTGGTTCTGCAATGACATGAAACAGAAACCAACAATAAGAAGGCCGACAAGAATAGTTTCAAGAGATGCAATATATTATGGGAATTTTACCTTATGCCTTCCAAGAGCCTCGAAATCTGTTCTCTCCTTCCAGTTGCTCTTGCGTAGTTTGATTGGCCTGTTTCCAACATATTTACCTGCAACGAAGGCACATAATAGCACTATTACTACCACCACACCAGAAGGTCTAATCCATATTTAACCTTATGAAGGCATCGGGTGATCACCATTCATTTCCTTGAGTGCACCAGCAAGATCAGAAGGGTTGGCAAAGCTAACGAATCCATAGCCCTTTGTTTTCCCAGTCCGCTTATCTCTAACAACCTAATAGTGTGAAGTACATATAGATTAGGAGAAAACAGCACAACAGACCAACACAATCATCAAAACTCAAACAATGCATCGTTAAGTAATAGTAAAAGGTCAAATAAACGAAATCAATGGAGCATAGCCAAAGTATCAGAATATTTAGCGCAGGTGACAGAATCAAGATCTAACTTATTTAACCACCCTACTTCAATTAATTAACCTTTTTTAACCACCTTTCTATCTTACAAGATTTATGTACCACAAAACAATTTTTAATTAGTGAACAAAGGTAAAAAGATCTTTTGGAACTAGCAATCTCTTCTTCCTGATGCTTGAAATTGTGGGGAGAATATTAAAGAGTATATTGTGGTGTGATGTGGTTAGTATTCTTGGATGATTGACTTTCCTTATTATATGCTACTTAGTTTATTATATAAACCCTACCGGAGGTCTCTATGGATTCACTCAACCTATCATCAATAAAACCCTAATAAAGTTTCTTCATGGCATTAGAGAGTCACCTGAGTGCTTCCACAATTTCAGCGGGCGGCCTGCCCAGCCAAAACCCCTTCTTACTCTAAATTATTATACCTGTATTGAGTTTTAAGTTTTTTTTTCCTATGAGAGTGAGAAATCTCTTAAAATCCTAGCCACCAGCCACCTCTACAATCCCCTTTTTCAGCCAGCCATTTCTTTTCCAGCCAATTCTTTCTTGTTCTGTTTTCCTCGCTTCTTTCTCTTTCTTTGTCTCCTTTTCTTCTCTTTCTCCCTTATTCTTTTCTCTTAGTATCTCTGTATCTACAAGGTACTTCTTCTCTCCCCAATAATTTTCTATCTCCTTTTTAAACACTTTCTTTCTTTTCAAAAGAATTTCAACAGATTCTTCTCTCTTCAAAATTTCACTGAAGCTTCTCTATTTCTTCCAAAATTTCATATATTCTCTCTCTTTATACAAACTTCTCTTTCTTTGATCGCACTTTGCGCCTATTCTTACCTTTTGCTCTCACTCCCTTGTGCTTAGCCTTCTCGCACTCCATTGTGCTTGAGTTTTATTATCCCATTATTGCGTCGCACCCAAATTTCCATAAGTTTGATTACAAAATACAACCCACATAAAGATATAACCCAAAAGACAACCACCAATTTGCATAATCTTCAATAGATAACCAAAGAGTGTGCCGAGTCCGTGCATCATCTTTTGATGGAATGCTTTTTAGCTCAAAGTTTGTTGGAGTGGCTTATAGAATTATGAGGGTTTCTTAGGTGGCAGCGGGCTCCGTGAAAATGAAATTTGGGCTTGGAGTGGGTTGAAGGCACCTAAGGAGGTCAAGAAGACTTATTTGTTGATCCCACACTCTATTTACTGGTTAGTGTGGAGAGAAAGGAACCAAATAGCTTTTGATGAAGTATAAAGGCCCATTGGAAATATTAGAGATAATTGGTTCAAAACTCTCATTTTTGGTTTAAAGGGAATTTCTTTGTAAATGATGATGATATCTTAGATTTTGTGGAATTCCTCTATTGCAAATAGTCGCTGGCTTTGAGTTGCATCCTTTTGGTGCCCTTTTTAATAAAAAAAATTACTTATCAAAAAAATAAAATAGATAACGACTTCAACTCCATCCGAATCATCAGAGTGTAAGGACCCCTATGCATGTCAAGTCCACCAGATAGCCGAAGAAACATGAAAACAATTCATAAGATCACATTTGTGTGCTAGACAAGCACGTAAGTGCAAAATATAAAGCGTAGGCACGATAAAAAGGGTGCAACGCAATAAGAAAACTCTAGCACAAAGGAGTGCGAGAAGCTTTAAGCACAAAGGAGTCCAAGCAAAAGGTAAGAATAGGCGCAAAGTGCGGTTATAGAGAGAGAATATATGAAAAAAAAAATTGAGGGAAAAGAGAGGCTTCGGTGTGAAATTTGTAAGAGAGAAGTTTCTATTGAAAAATTTTCGAAAAGAAAGAAAGTTTAAAGAAAAGAGATAGAAATTTATTTGGGAGAAAAAAAAAAGGAGAAAAGAAAGAACAGAAAAGAAAAGAGGTGGCTGGCTGAAAAAGAGATGACTGGCCAGAAAAGAGGTGACTGCTAAAGATGGTTGGAAGGAAAAAGAGAGGTTGTAGAGGTGGCAGGTGGCTAGGATTTTTAAGAGTTTTCTTCACTTTCAAAGGAAAAAAAAGGTATAATAATTTAGAGTAAGAACGAAAAGGGTTATGGTCAGGCGACTCTCAAACCGAAATTGTTGAAGCACTCAGGCGACTCTTAAACCAAGATCAATCGGTTCTGATACTATGAAAAAACCTAAGTAGGGTTTTATTGCTAATAGATTTAGTCAATACATAAAGACCCTTGGTACAGTTTATATAATAAACTAAGTAGCATAATAAAAAAAAACTAAATCACCTAAAAATCTTAACCAAATCATGCTTATAAAAAAAAAAGAATCCTAACCAAATCATACCATAATATAATAATTTGATACCCTAGAATATTCTCTAACAGATCATTTAAAACAAAAGAAATGAAAAACAAGATATGGGTACAGTTATACAGGTTAAGTGGTTCAAGGACCAAATACAAAACCCATTTAACTCAAGAGGAGGCATGGTAAAATTTAAATGTGTCCCAGAACGTTTTTTTTTCATCCAGTACAGAACCCCTTCAAGGCTAACTTAACCCAACTAGCCAGCCTACCTAATCTTCATTTTATCCTTTGACCAAGAAAAGAAACTAATAAAATAGATCACTGAAAAAAGAAAAGTTAAAGGAGAGAGCAAAGTACCCCATGATTAAGTTTTCTGACAAATAATATAATAGAACCCATTTAGGAAGTTCAATGGGCTTACTAACCTTACTCCAACTTGTTCAAATCAACTCAACAGTGCTAAACTCACGTTAGTCCATAAGTCAGGTCAAATTGACATGACTCAAGCTCCGGATGTCATTCAGCTGTCCATATTCAATATTAAAGAAGGATTTTGAAGTGAAAGGAACAAGAAGAAGAAAAATAGAGAGAAGGATTTTTTATACCATTGCAATTTTGAAATGAACCATGCATAAAACATAATATAAATGATTCCATCAACTGGCAAGCTAACAAAGGGTCAAATGTTCACTATATAAAAATATACAACTGCTTCTGTTCGCTTCAAACAAAATCTGAAAGGAAATGCAGAATGTTCACATACCAAGCAAACAATTATCATCAAGAAAAGAGCAGAAGAAAACGAGTCAAGATCACTTACTCTGGCCATATTAAAGGAAGGAAATCGTGAAAATGCTTTTGAAAGAACATCATCATTCACCTCATTACCAAGATCACCACAAAAGAGGCGATAGTCATCTGCAAAATGCCAAGAGAACTAAAACTTGTAAGAGATGCATATAGCAAAAGAGGAATCTTATGAAATTTTTTTATAAATAAACATCTAACATGCAGAAATGAATAAACTAATTTAAACAGAAGTTAAGCTGAATGCAAACACATGCATCTGGGTTCACGTGCAGTGTGCACACACATAAAAACATCATGCTCACTGATCAGGAATAAGATTTAAGTAGATTGAAAATGGTGCGTCAGATCATTCATACTTTCTGGCCATTCTGCAAGTGTTGGATCCTCCCAAGTTTGGCCAGCCGCTTTACGTGGAATAGCTTTCTTTTTTGTTTCTGCTTTGTGCTCAATATCACTACTTGCAAGGGCAGCTTTTACACTCTCAAGTGCTTCAGGAGTGATTGTCTGAGCATCCCTTTGAAATAACTGTTGGGCCTGTTCAAATAGACTACAAAATTAGACATGAATTTTTCATAGGAGACTGTACTCAGAAAAAGAGAACAGGAAGAGAGAAAAGCAACGGTATAAACCTATTATAGTTGACACAGAGAACAAGTAATGCACTTTATACACAAAAAGCAGTATTTCTTTAATAAACACCCATCTCAACTGATTTTCAAATAACATAGTTTGTCAGACAGATTTGGCATCTCTTCCAGAGTATCCTGTTACAAGGATATACCTTAGGAGTTAGGACAGAGAAGTTGAAGCCTATTGTAACAAAAGATTCCTTTTTTATGTTGAAAAGGCCTGCAACAATAATTATGATTTTAAGTATGGACCATTCAGCAATATCATATATATTACCTAAATTCACTCAAAAGAACTATATTTTTCGCTTATTCTTTCAATCCCAGAAACAGAGAGCAAACAAAACAGCACCAGAACAGTGAGAAATCATAAGTTCCAATGCCCCACATAAACACTAACACACCCATCCAATTTCAAATAGCAGGAATACAAGTCCAGAGAAACAGTAATAATCTTATTCATTCAATTCAAAGCTCTCAAAAACCAAAAAATAATAAGTGGTTTTGTAATTTGTGGGGCTTTTAAACCCCTTAATATTTTCCTAAAATTCCACAATTCCCTTCCCATGCCAATACCAGAACCCACAACAAAACGCAAAATTCAACAATACACGCAAAACATTCGAAAAAACATACACTCACCTATGTACTTACTCTGATATATTTACAAATACATCTATAGAATCCATATTCCACATGCCCATAAAACCCATTAATTCCCACAATCCCTAATCAACCCAACTCACCAAATTCGAAAATATAGACAAACAAGGAGTAAACAAAAATCGCAAATATATATATATATATATATTAATTTGGTATGTATAATATATGTAAAAAAAAATTATATTCAAAACGTAGTGACCTGTTGATACTGAGGTAGCGAGTAAACACCAGCAACGGAAGCGACGGGTGCGGGGTAAACAGGGGCCACCACCGGTGCAGCCGGTGCGACGTAGGGATGAGGTGGCTGAAACGGCATGGGGAAGTATGAATTGGTCGCGTATGTGAATTGCGAAGAAGAAGGAGCCAGAGGAGCCGAAGCTGAAGAAGACGGGAGCGACATCGAAGATGGAAAAAACTTCCGGATCGGGATCTCGGTTTCGGGTGTTTGGTGAGAGAGAAAACGATGGAATGTGTAGGGATTTGGAAGAAAAAGAGGGTGAGATTTGGGAAAAGCTCGTTTCAGAGAGAGAATTTCTAAAGTTTTCTTGTTGGCATCAACGAAAGGAACGAGAAGAAGCAAAATTAAAAATGGGAAACGGGGCCGTTTAATTCTTGACCGCGCAAGTTAAAATACGTACGGATACAGATTTAGATTTTGTAACCGGTTAGAAATTAAACCATATCCAATTTGGTCGGTAAAAATTCTGATTGAATTGAGTCAACCCATGGATTAGCAGGTCGACCCATTAAATATAAAATTTATTCAAACCAACCAAATAATTCTAACATTGTTAAAGAAGAGAAAATTAACCAAAGAACAGAAAATGCAATGCTTAGGAAACTTGCACTTGATGGTTTTTACTATGTTTCGTTTAATAGCTGTGCCTTCGTAACCAAAAAAAAAAATGGTAATGCATGTCTCAATAATAATAAAAAGTTAAAAAATAAATAATTTAATTTTAATATAAACTCATAAATTTATTTATTTTTTAAATTGGTTATGTATGAATACGAAATAATAAATCAATTAAAAAAACAGTTTTTTTTATTTGTGTCTATTGATTCATGACCCGATACACCGACTGTGCCCCGATCGGCCGTTCCCACCTAGAACTCTATAGAGCAAAATAGAGAGTAGGATTTTTATACCAAAAAGGGTATTTTTGTCTGCCCACTAAATGATTTGATGCTATTGCTGTTTTTTTTTTTTTTTGAAAACCCGAATTGTATTTAGGACTATTCACGTACTGTAATTTATCAAAAAACCTTAAAAAGAACTTGACTGCAGCCGCCCCTTTCCTTTCCCTCTCTGCGCGATTTCCCTGAACCACACTTTCTACTTCATCAGTGCCGCATCATTCCTGCCCCAATCCTTTTGTTTTCCGCCACACGCCGTCTCCCTCACACACATCTCATCAACATCAACCCCAGTTAACTCACAGGTCCACTCTCATCTCTCTTCCATTTTTATTTCAAGTTTATATTTAGATGTTGGTGGTCCGAGCTTGAATTAGTGTGCTTGTCCAGAATTAATCCTAAATTTACTTGATAGAACTTGAGCTGCTGTTGCTTACTGGTTTGTTTTGCTTCTTTTCTTTGGTTTAGATTCTTCAATTGGATCAACAATAATAATGAGGGCTTTAGTTTTGTTTTTGTTAGATTGAGACTTTCTTTTCCGATTGTCTGGCTGAATCCTGCTGAGAACCTGAGTTTGTTTCGCACTTTCTGTTTTGGCGACTGTTGTTTTGTTGGTGAAATTGTGTTGTTGGTCGGGATTATATTGTCTTTCCATGTGTGACTTGCTGTGAACCGGGGCCTAATCCTACTTCCCTTCTTCTAACCAATGACATGTTGCCATGTATGAAGTATATCCGTCCAAATGTTCGAACTGAAATCTAGTTGTCCATGCCAATAGAATAGGTCCGCTCCTCAAAGCTCATTTTCTATTCTTGAAAAGAGTATACTTGTTTTATTGATTCAATCGAGTTTGATAATATTCCCTTTAAAATTAAAAGGTAGATTATGCTAATTTTCAGAGTTTAGATGTAAGATGATCATTTACTTTGTGCTTTACTTGGTTTAATTTCCTTGGATGCATTTTCTTGGGTTAAACCAACAGTAGCTTAAAAAGAATCGAATGGTTGAACCTTCAATTTCTGATACTCTTTTTTTCTTTGGTGGTGGCGGCATGTGATGTGTCTCATTTTGTAGACCGTCTATGAAAATTTAGCTTAATTTGATAGTACTTGCTTTGGAGGGACTTCTTGTGAAATTTAAAATGTTGTAGCTGATTTTTATTAGTAATATCTATGAGCCACATTCGAGTGGTAGTAGCTGCATAGCGTCCATTTCTGCTTAAAGGAACTACTTTATATTGCACTTATCAAATTGGGTGTGTTGTATTTCCTCATGCTGCAAAGATCATTTATGGGTATATATGATGATTTGATGTAACAAACGATTATTCCCAATGATAATGTGAAGCATGGTTGCTTGGACTACTCATTTTACCCTGCTGAGCCAAATACGGACTCTTCCCTTCAACACTCCAAATCAAAGGAAAACTTACAAAAAAAAAAAAGAAATAGATAAGTTTAACACTCAGAAGAACTCAAACACTCGGACAAATAGCAGAATCTGAGGAACCGAGATGTGAAAGTGTCAGGTTTGGATATCATAATTATCAATAAGAGCTACGTAGAGACGCTAGACACTTATTGGCCTAGTAAAAGAAAAATTCATTTTGGCAACAGAGTTACTTGCTGATTTCTTTTCCCTCTTTACTTATTCAATGTAATATACTTGTTGCTGCCTCCTGATTCAACTGATCTTTATGAGCACTTGTTTATAACATAATTTTCTTGAGAGATATGTTCCTTTGTCTTCAACTATCTTATCTCCTAATACTCTAATAGGCTAATACTATATGCTATATTTTGTATTTCATTTTTCCTCTCCAGTTACGAATCATTAGAATTGTTTTACCTGATTAGTATCTGCAGGATTTACATGGTACAGTACATGATGCGCTACTGATATACAGAGGTCTTACAAACTCAAAAATGGCTGTTGGGTCAACAAAGCTTTGCAGAGTTCTTCCTAATTTTCGTTATTTTGTCCATTCAGTCCGCTCAATATCTTCATTGCAGACGGTTGAAGAAACTATCAAAGCTGCAGTCGACGCCAAGACCTACCAACAGATTCCTGACCTTCTCATTTCATTAAAAGAATCTTGCCAGAACCAAAATCCGTTCTCATTCCTCTCCAGCTTCCCTCACGACCACAGAACCCAGATCATTGATGAAATGCTACAATCTTTTATCCCTCTTAGACCCCGCTCTCGGTCCAAGATTGCCTATACATTCCTTCTTTCTTACACTCTCCAAAGTCCCCATCCCCTTCCTCTTGCTCTTGCCATCATCCAACGTACTCTTCGTTCTGGCTGCCTTCCTATTCCCCAAGTCCACGTCCTTCTCTCTTCTGCATGGCTCGATAGGCGACACCAATCTCAGTCTGTCTCTGATATACTACTAAAGATGAAATCTATTGGATATCATCCTGACTGTGGCACATGCAATTACATTTTATCATCTCTTTGTGCTGTTGATCAGTTGGCGGAGGCAGTTAAAGTCTTGAAGGGCATGGGTTTTGCAGGTTGTGTTCCTGATTTGGAGAGTTATAACACTGTAATTGGTGCAATGTGCATGGCCAGAAGGACTGCTGATGCTGTAGAGATGATGAAGCAAATGGTGGTCAAAGTCGGATTGGCTCCGAGGCAGGGAACTGTGGTGAAAGTGGCAGCAGCATTGAGGGCGAACAGAGAGATGTGGACAGCAGTTGATATGATCGAGTTCTTGGAGAGGGAGGGTTATCCCGTCGAGTTTGAGAGCTATGAGTTAGTTGTTGAGGGGTGCTTGGATTGTCGTGAGTATATTCTGGCAGCAAAGATCGTGATGGGGATGACAGATAGAAGGTTTATACCATATATCAAGGTCAGGCAAAAGGTGGTCGAGGGTCTGGCGGGTATTGATGAATGGAAGCTTGCTTGTGCCGTGAGAAAAAGATTTGCAGAATTGAGGTCTTAGCTGCCTCACATTCTTCCGGGATTGTAATGTAAAGTCATTAATAGAAGATGAAGCATGTAAATGATCTGGTGGGAGACTTGACATATAAATTTGGGGATGTCTTCTTAGGTATGTAATGTCATCTGAATTTGCGTTGCATAGTACTACTCTACACAAGTTACTAGACTACACGTGGCCACTTGCTTATATATTACTCTAAAGTATATTTTCCTTTTCATGTGAGTTGTGTTCCCACCACTTGAAATTTGAAATAGCAACAATGACCAAAGAAAATGTTGGGTTAGAAATCAATTGCCTGTCCTTTTTCCGGCTGAATGAGTTTTTGTTTTTAAGATTTAGTGTACACTGTACTATTTCAAATTGGCATGATTAAAGAGATACCCCCTTCCCAAAAAACAATGTTATAGAACCTGAAGCTGAAATTTGGATGATCCAGAGTGTCAACATAACTATTCTGCTTAGGCTTTTCAGAGTTAGGGTTGTTTTTCTGTTTGTAGATCAATTAGTGCATGGCTTATATTTGGGTCCTGATTCATGTACTAATATTTCTCTTACGTAGTGCTTTATTTTATTTTTTCTTTGATAAGTTTCATAGTGCTTTATTTTATTTTTTTGTATTATAAAGAGCCTTCTGGTGTTAGATAAAAGAAAAGTAAGAAATGATAAAAATTTAGGAGAAAAATGAAGACGATGCATCAAGAACAAATGATCACCAATTCAAGTAGACCTTGTTATTGAACATGATATTATATTCAATATTAGTACCCATTTCTCGAGATTGTAATGTGTCATTTTCCCTAATCTGCTTCTGTGCTTCATATGAATCTCAAATCTTATCTTTCAACTCTACAATTGCATCTTATACTTGAATTTGATGAGCAACAGCTTGTAGGCTTTTCTCATTATTCATGGGTACTTTTTCATATCCATTTACATGATTTTTGGCTTTGGCTTTGTCACAGGTGCCATCCTTTCCTTTGTAAGGATAATTGTCCTGAGTGGGAAGTCCATTCTTTTTGATAAATTCAAATGCTTTCTCCGTGAAGTAACACACAACTGCAGCCTTGGATGTCACAATCAGTATCACAGTCCATGAGTTCTTGTTTTGACAGGGATACCAATTTTCTCGTTTTGATTTTGTTAATGCCTTCCACGCCTTCCATTGCTTCCACTGCAGGGAATGCCCAACAACTTCCTTTATCAAAATTCAAAAGGTAGATATCATCAGATCTTGCAATCCTTGGCTCCAAGACCCATACAATTAAATTAAATTACAAAGAAAAACATAGTATCAACCAATAGTTTAGCTGATAATTGTTACAAGTAGATATTAAGAAACTATTCTCAAGTTAAGGTTCAAGTATCATACAGTAGTTAAATTGTTTGTCTTAGATCTTGAACTTCATGGATGGCCGAGTACAACTACCTACAAGGATTCTTCTAATGTCCTATACTTGGTTCTCTTCAGTTCTGCATTTTATATTCCTACTGAATCAAGACATCGCGGGCAATTAAGTTGGTGCAAGTTTGGTGGACTAAACCTCAGGGCTGGTTCAAGCTTTAGTACTGATGGAACCTTGAGGCCCCTCTCTAATAGAGGAGCAGCTGGGGGTTTAATTCGAGATAACAAAGGCAAGTGGCTGGTTGGTTTTTGCTGCACTATGAGAACTAGTTCAGATCTTGCAGCTGAGCTATTGATTATTTGATTATTATAAGACTAAGGATATTTTTTTGGAGAAAAGAGCTTACAACCATAATATTATTATATGTTACTCATATGTAATAATGTATGAAATAATCTGATTTTGTTTTTTTTTGTTATCATATTGTTATACTTACGCTAACGAAAAGTACTAGAACCAAATATAAAATAAAATTGATGCATTGTTTTTTGTTCTTTTGTCTAATTACCAAAAAAATATATTGAACATATCTTTTGTTAGAGAGATAGAACAACTCAATATTAGGATCTGATAGATTGTAAAATATAAATTACAAATAATCTTGTTATTTAATTTTGTCAAAAATCTATTTTAAGTTTGTTTACGATCTAACTTGATTAAATTTTTTAGGGGCTTTTAAATCTTTATAAGTTTAATAGATTGAGTTTTATATTAGATAAATAATCATAGAATTAAAACTACTTAGTTTAAATAAAGATATTTTGATCTAAAAAATGTTTTACAGTATATTCAGATTTTTATATATGTTATAATAAATTATAGATTAGACTAGATTTACCGTGTAAAAATTATTATTTTATAAAAAAAAATCAAAATAATAAATTTAATTGTAGTTAGACACAAAACTCGAAACATAGATGTGACTCATCATATAAATTGATGTTGCGTGTAAATGAGATTCTTGGTTACGTCAGATGCAAAACAAAATTTTTATACCGATTAAAAATTTGATTAACAATTTTTATTAATAATATTTATAAATATTTATTTAATATAATCAATTAAATTTTCAATTGTTGCATGCACGAATGTAGTACTCAGTTAATATTATCCGTAAATAACAATCGAGAACAATTCGACGCATGGAGCACAGCGGGCGGGGTTTGTCATCTGTGAACCGTAATTACGAAACTGTCCTTAATTAAGATATTCTTAAGCTTCACAAATCACGGAAAACCGCCTTACAGTGTTCCATTCCTCAGGGCGCCCGTAGATTTGTGATTTTAGGAAGCAAAAATATCTCTCTACACTCAAGCCCTTGTTCTCCTGATGCAGCAAGTAAGTCTCCAAAATATCGCTAATTTCTCGCGTTTTTTCCTCTCAATTTCTCCTCCTAAAATTAACTTAATAATTTTCACATCTTAAATTTTTATTAACCCTTAATTTTGAACCTTTCTTCCCAAAATACCCTTTAATAAATTGTCAATTTATTATCTTGATTTTTTTTAAAAGTAAAATATATGATTCCAAATTTCCAAAGCTATCAATAAATTATAAAATTGGTACTTATTTTCAGTGTTGTTTTTATACAACTTAAATTATTATTATTTTTTTAATTTTAATAATTTAAATTTTATTTAAATAAATACCAAACAACCGCAACAAAAAATTAGAAAGCAAAAACAGAAAGCAAGCATCATTGATTTAAGACAGATGCTGCACTTATTAATAAAAAGGTAATTTAATTATACCCAAAAATACACACAAGGCTACCAAAATATTTATATTTTCTACATGAATAATCAATTTTATTACTCCAATTATATAAATATATATTTTTGTTAGTGTATGTATCTAGAAACTTATTAGATATATATGTAGTAGTTTGTATTTTTCTGGCAATTTCTGTTGTGCAAAACGCAATAATTTTTCTACCGAATTTACCCTTATCTTCTTCTTTGTTGAATTGTGCACAGTGATGATTTATACTCAAAATTTCTAGGGTTTTGTTTGATGATTTTTTTCTTGCTATTGAAAGGTGTGTCTTGTTGGTCATATCTGGATTTGTGGGGTACCCTTGAACTTCTTTTTCTTTTTCTCCTTTTTTTCTGTGGAAAAAAATAGTGTGTTTATCTTCATGCCATCTGATTTAGGGTTAGGTTTGGTTTTGGATCTGGCAAAATCAGATTTAACTTTTTTTCTAATTTTAAGTAATATCTTGAATTAGGGTTTCACATTTATTTATAATTTTATTTTCAATTTCTAATTTTCTGGGTTTTCCCAAAATCTGGTTCTAGTGAATGGAGTTTGAGCTGCTTTTACTGAACTGAAATCCAGAATCTTAGATCAAGAACATGTAAGCACAATTTTAATTTACTTTAGTTTTATGCAATGTTTTGAGTAATTATGTCCCTTTATCTGTTAATTGGCTGATTGCTAAAGTATTCATGATATAACTAAAATTTTAAGGGCCTTATTTGATAATTGGTGATGAATAATGGGTGGATCTCAATTCAGTTGATGATTTTTCAGTTTGTGTTGACATAAGCTTATAATCTTATGGATCAAATTATGATATGTATATGATTTCTAATGATGGAACTATTTTATGGGTTCTGTGAACTCTTTTCACGTTTAGGATCAAATACACCTTGCTTGAGCTCATCTGAACTAATATTTATATTACTGAGATAAAAAAAGAGAGAATATTTTAGAGTTTTGGATCCAGCTGTAAACTCATTTGAGGATCTTAATTTAGTGTTTGTTTTATTAAATGTTTATAAATGTATTAAGCAAAAAATTTGAACTTGAGGCTAATTTCTATCTGAATAGTGAATACTAAAGTATGTTGATAGCTTTTATGTGATGAATCTAGCCCAATCAGAGCTTAAAATACTACAATGATCTGACTTATAAAAAAATTACTAAGATGATGTGGATTATTATTTCATTCGGCGTTTGACGTGAATGTAGTAAGCCTAGAATAGCAATATTAAAGTAATTGTACTGTAAATATGGTATGGGTGCCTGCAATCATATGTATCAATGAGTCTTGAACAAAAAATGGGATTGTTTTTGTTAGATGAGCTCGTGCTCTCCTTTCAAGTTTGGGAAATATAAATGTACTCTGCAATGTAGAGGCTTCTTGATACTAAGAAGCTGTTGAAATTGAAAATGAAAATTTTGAGAAAAGTTAACGACCAGAGGAGGTTACTTTTGGAAAGATTGTGGCAATATTTTGAAAGAGAGGTGTCGAGATTTGGTGCTTGAAGGATGTTTTTGAATTATTATGACTGTATGATACACTCTAGAGTGGGTGTTATCAAAAATTGATTTACTTAGCAACTGAATTGTAGAGGATTGTAATGTGAATTATGAAGGTAATGACATGGAAAAATCTATGATTGTATTGTTATTGCTAGACATGGATAATGTTTGATCAACCCTTATAGAGGAGTGCTAGGTTTCCAATGCATAGGATATTGATCAACTCTTCGACATTGTTTTCTTGACAAGAAACTATATCAGGATAGGCTACGGAATTGACTAGTATGCTAAAAGCTGTTTGATAAAGGAATGAATAAAATTATGTTATGTTAGTCACCAGAGATAAAAATATTATTCCACACTCGCGGATGGCAGATCACTGCCTGCTCTTCAGGCTAATTCTAGGGGGGTATAGTTACTGAATCATAGTCGTATATTTATTTGTGTAGCCGTTCTGTGATGCATTCATGATTGTGGGATTGGCTCAGGTTTGAGATGAAGCAACATGTATTTAATGTGCTTGAATCACCAGGGCTGATTGTGCATCGAAATTGATCTGATATGATTTGACATGTAAAGAGCTTCAGAATCGTTTGTTAGAGTGGGGGTTGAGGCATTCAAGACATTTTTGGATGAAAAAGAGTTGGATGAGGTCCTCGTTGAAAGTGAAGGTACTTGATGCTTGGATGCCCCCTATTGCATTCATGGAGGTGGGAATAGATAGTTAAGTGATTGTGGTGTGTTTGCACCACCTAGGATATGTTCTTCAAATACTTGAAACACTGTAGAAGCTGGACTAGTATTAAACAAATTCTGCCATGCTGTCTCTATAATCTAGAGAATTTGCAAGGGGTAGCATATCTTCATCTTAGGCATCTATGCCAACACGTGCTGTAATTAGTTGTGAAGTGAATTCTGGCATGAAATGGTGATGGATGAAGCAATCTCTTAAGCTATGCAGGTTGGCATTCTAATGCTTTCCTTTCAGGGAGAAAATGGGTGAAGCGTTTGTGAAGTCTTTATTCAGGTTTGCATCGGAATGGGTGGGAGAAGCTTTTCTCTAACAAATACTTATTGCTCTTTCTTGAAAGTTGTGGTGGGAAAAACTTATCAAAAAAAGAAAGTTTTGGTGGGAAAAACAGTGCAGCTTTTTTTTTTGAAGATGTATGTGGTTGTAAGGAATGAATCTCTTGTAGGAAAAGTTATCTCTTCTTTTGATCTCCAGTTCCAATTTGAATAAAAACCCCATTGTTTTGTGGGAGCGAGTGTTGGCTTGTAAAATTATCAGATCTGATATTCTTCCCTATTGTATCATTTGCAAGTATGCCCAGCTTAGCTTGTTTTCATACATTGTTTCAAATTACCAGAAAGCGAAGAGTATGATATCTTTTCCCAACCATGAAGCTTGTGAATCTCATTTTATGTGGCCTCTCTCCCTCTCCCTCTCCCTCCCCAATTCCTCCCTTTCATACATTATTTCAAATTCCTAGAAAGCAAAGAGTAAGATATTTATTCCCAACCATAAAGTTTGTGAATCTAATATTATTTGATCTCTTTCTCTCTCTAACACACACACACATACGCGAACATATCACATCATTTATCATTTTTTTGGTCGATGATTGCTTATCATATTCTGCTTAATCCATAATACACTTTTTTCCTGAGGATTACCATGTAATCTTGTCTTAATAATGACTATGGTTTAAGAAAATTATTAGTGCAAGATGCTTTTGACATATGCTGATCTCAGATAATCATGATAATGGACTAGCTTATTGTATGAAATTGAACATTGATCTAAGTGATTATTTATAGTGTTATTGTTATCACTAGTTTGTGTGTTTTTTTTCCTTTGCTGATAAAGCCTTCCTTTTTTTCCTTCCCAGCAGTTTTGAAATTCGGAATACTGTATTAGCTACTCTGAAGTTGGGTTCTGTGAAACATAATTGTAACATTAAGCCACATGGTAGGTTCTATTAGACCTGAGATAAGCCACTGTCATTTTGGAATTTCAACTTTTCCTTTTAGATATGAATAGATATAGGGATACTATTTTCTTTTGTCCTTGTGTCACAGTACTGATGGGGACGGAGCTCATGAAAATTTGTGTTAAAGAAGAGAATGATGAATTTCCATCAGTTCCTCCAGGTTTTGAGTCATATTCATCTTTCACCTTAAAGAGAGTACAAGATAGTGGAAAAAATAATAGTGATAACGTAATGAGTTGCTCAGCCTCTGAAAGTGCTTCTGAAGCACAGTCAGTCAAGATGGAAACTGAATCTGGCATTTGCAACTCAACAAAGATTACAAGGTCCCTTCGGCATAGACCTTGGATAAACTATGGACGATTTGACAATGGTTCAGAGGATGAGTATGATTCTGGAAAGCATGATCAAGTTAGTATTTTATTTTTGACATTTTGACTTGTTATTTTAAGTTTCTGTATTTTGTATTGTTGATGGACCTTTTGTTTCTGGATCTTAACAATAGAATACGCTATTACCTCGTGAGAATGCTTTTAGCCTTGATGGTGTCTTATAAACCATTTGTTATTGCAGAATTTTACTCAAAAGCCTCGTCTTCCTAAGGGCGTTATCCGTGGATGTCCAGAGTGTAGTGATTTCCAAAAGGTTAATTGTCTATTGTTTGTTTACTTCATTAAGCTTTGGCAGTCTGGCATTGGCTCCTCCATAATCTGATAGACCATTGATTAAGAGCACTTATGTGCGGCAAAGGCTCAACAAGGTGATGAAGGATTAGTTGCAGGGGAAGCTTCCAATTTCTGTTAGCAGGGAGTTAGTTAGATGAGCTGGCTTTATTGAGTTTGTTATTTTTGTTGGTTAGTTGAGTCTGTTAGCTGCTGTGAGCTGATGCTTCAGATATAAATAGGAATAGGGAGGGAAGGGGGGGGGAATTTATGAGATCAAAAGGGAGAGACTAGGCTCTCGAAATCCTAGCTTTCATTCACTGTTTTCCCTGTATTTTCCATTGCTATCTTTGATTAATATCATTCAGTTTTTCTAATCTTACTATATCTTCCTTTTTCCTTATCATAATCATTGAGATTTATCAATCTGTTGAAAGTGTTCTACCAAGTTGGTATCAGAGCAGTTCTTTTCTGGAATAAGATGGCACAAAGGAAAGTGGAGGCGTTGGAGGAGAAAATGGAAATTGAAGCTCAAAAAATCGGTGGGTTGGAAAAGTCAGTAGGGAGTTTGGAGAGGATAGTGGGGAGCATGGAGAAGTCAGTAGGGAGCTTAGAGAAGTCGATGGCTATTTTGATGGAGAAGATGGATCAAATGGCACGGAGGGATGATTCGTGCTCTTCATCACGAATGGAAGAGAAGCAGAAACAATCACAGCTGATGGAGTCGCAAACGATGGAAGGTGAAGTTACGATGAAACAATCACAGTTGATGGAGTCGCAGACAATGGGAGGAGGAGCTGTGACAGAGACGTTTGGGAATAGGGCGTTTCGAAGATTGGAATTACCAATTTTCACGGGAATAGATCCGGATGGGTGGATTTTTCGAGCTGAAAGGTATTTTTCTTTGAGTAAGATGAACGATGGGGAGAAATTAGAAGTGGTGGTTCTAAGTATGGAAGGGAAAGCCCTTGCATGGTTTCAATATGTAGAAGATAGGTTCAGATTTCGTACCTGGAACGAATTCAAAATGGCCTTCTTAAATCGGTTCCGATTGAAGATGGAGGGATCTCTGTGCAAAAAGTTTCTCGCCGTACGGCAAGAAACCACTGTCGAAGAATATCAGGAGCGATTCGAAGTCCTGGCATCACCATTAAAGGGGCTTTCAGAGGAAATTCTTGAAAGCACCTACCTCAATGGCTTGAAATCGACGATCCGAGCGGAGATGCGTCTTCTCAGACCCAACAATCTGATCGAGATGATGGATGCAGCAAGAATGATCGAAGATAAGAACAATGTCTTCCAAGCGTCGCGGATCGGACCTGGATCCAATGGGTCATGGAGCATATCAACAGGTCATGGGTCGGGTTTCTCTTATTCGAACCCAAGGTATACAGCAAATAGTGCTACGACGGCGTTTCAACCGATATCAGGTTCATCTTATTTGAACCCAAGGTATACAGAAAACAGTGCAACAACTGTGTTTCGACCTTCAAACTCAGTACGACCATCTTCGACGACAAGTACAGGTCACGCCAGTCCAGATTAGAGAAAAAGGGCACCGGAGACAACGATGGCGAACCGAAACTCATCAACCTATAAGCAATTCACAGATTCTGAGTTGCTAAGCCGTCGCGCGAGAGGATTATGTTTCCGTTGTGATGAAAAATACTCTCCTGGTCATTTGTGCAAAAATCGGCAGCTACAGGTGTTAATTGTGGATGATGCCTGTACGATTGAAGAAACTGGAGAGGAAGAACTGGAAGAAGAAGTTCCTGAGCTAGTAGAAGGAGCAATTGAACTCTTTATGAACTCGGTAATGGGGTTTACCGATCCCCATACTATGAAATTGCGAGGCGAGATTGGAACACAAATGGTGACGGTGCTGATAAATTGTGGCGCATCACATAACTTCATCTCTAAAGAGGTAGTACAGAGGCTGAATCTCCCAATAACGGCGACTACGACTACGACGTACAAAGTGATAATGGGAACAGGAGGCACAGTGTATACCAATGGCATTTGTAAAGGCTTGTTACTATCTCTTCCTGAAGTAGAGGTGATAGAGGATTTTCTACCCTTGGAGTTAGGGAAAGAAGATGTCATTTTGGGCATGCAATGGTTAACGAAACTAGGAGCGATGCAAGTCAATTGGAAGGCATTAACCATGAAATTTACCTTGGGTCAAACCACGGTAACACTGAAGGGAGAACCGGGACTTTGCAAAAAACAGACATCGCTCAAGGCAATGATGCGTACTGTGCAGCATGAAGGACACGGGTATTTGCTTGAATTGGGGACCTTAGTGTCATGGAATGAAAACAAAGAAGGAGCTTTGTAGGTGTCCCAAGCGATCAACACACTGCTACAAGAATATCTTGAAGTGGTGAAGGAGCCAAGGGGATTACCCCCTCAACGGGAGCTGGATCATTGTATCACTTTGAAGGAAGGAGTTGAACCGGTGAGTGTGAGACCATACCGGTATCCACAAGTGCAAAAAGATGAAATCGAGTGTTTAGTCACTGACATGCTGTCAGCTGGTATCATACAGCCAAGCCACAGCCCATTTTCGAGTCCCATGATTCTGGTTAAAAAAAAAAGATGGTAGCTGGAGGTTCTGTGTTGATTATAGAGCTTTGAATCGAGTGACTGTTCCAGACAAATTTCCAATACCGGTGATAGAGGAGCTCTTAGATGAACTACATGGAGCACGGTTCTTTTCTAAATTGGATCTCAAGTCGAGATATCACCAAATTAGAGAAAGCCCTCGAGATGTGCCTAAGATGGCCTTCAGGACTCATGAAGGCCACTACGAGTTCCTGGTGATGCCGTTTGGGTTGATGAATGCACCGGCAACTTTCCAAGCTTTGATGAATGAGGTATTTAAGCAGTACCTTCGGAAATTTGTATTAGTATTCTTTGATGACATCTTGGTATATAGCAAATCTATGACGGATCATCTGGAACACTTGAGGACGATTTTGGAGACGATGAAGATCCATTCATTGGTAGTTAACCTCAAGAAATGCATTTTTGGACAGAATGAGCTGGAGTATTTGGGTCACATTGTATCGGCCACAGGGGTGGCAGCGGACCCTAAGAAGATCCAAGCGATGGTGGAATGGCAAACTCCTCCTAACCTAAAAGCCTTACGAGGATTCTTGGGTTTAACAGGGTACTATCGGAAATTTGTCAACAATTATGGGCACATAGCGGCACCACTCACCAATCAACTCAAGAAGGATCGTTTTGGGTGGAATGAGGAAGCGCAACAGGAATTTGAGGCTTTGAAGGTGGCCATGAAAACTGTTCCCGTATTAGCTCTTCCTAATTTCCATCAACCGTTTGTGGTGGAAACGGATGCTTCTGGTTTTGGCATCGGTGCGGTATTAATGCAAAACCAGAGACCAATCGCATTCTTTAGTCAAGTACTTAACCAACGGGGTCGGTCTAAGTCGGTATACGAGCGCGAGCTGATGGCTATTGTTTTGGCAATCCAAAAGTGGCGACCTTATCTTTTGGGACGCAAATTCATTGTGCGTACTGACTAGAGGAGTTTGTGATTTTTACTTGACCAATGATATCTTACGAGCACCAGAAATGGGTTCGAAGTTGTGGGGTTACAATTTTGACATCGAATACAGACCTGGTCCTGAGAATAAAGCAGCTGATGCGTTATCACGAAGAGAAGAATGTTGCGAGCTGGCTGTTCTCACTGTTTCATGTTGTGTGCAAGACGATGAGCTGAACAACGAAGTTGACTCCGACCTCATTTATGGACCAATCAAACAGCAGCTATTACAAGGGTCAGACTCATTTCCGGACTACAGCATACCGCACGGCATTTTATTATACAAAGGACGGATGGTGATTCCATCGGAATCCACTCTCATTCCAACATTGCTAGCAGAATATCATGGGGGGCAAAGTGGGAGGACATTCTGGGGTCTTAAGGACAGTTCAGAGGCTGTCTAGAGATGTTTATTGGCGGGGTATGAGGAAACAAGTGCAGTATTATGTGGCCGAATGTTCAATTTGTCAACAGAATAAACATGAGACTCTAAGCCAGTTTTTGAAGACTTATTCGTGGATTTTGCGGAAGGATTGCCTAAATCCGATGGGTTCAATTGTTTATTTGTGGTGGTTGACCATCTTTCGAAATACGCTCACTTTATCCCACTCAAACACCCTTTCGATGCCCAAGATGTTGCAGTGGTATTCGTCAAGGAGATTATCCGCTTACATGGGGTACCCCGCTCCATTGTTTCGGATCGCGATAAGGTTTTTCTAAGCAAATTTTGGACGGAGCTGTTCCGTTTACAGGGCACATCGTTGAAGCACAGCACCGCTTATCACCCGCAAACAGATGGGCAAACCGAAGTGGTCAATCGGAGCATTGAGACCTACTTAAGGTGTTTTGCGGGAGACAAACCCAAGCAGTGGGTTAAATGGTTACCTTGGGCAGAGTATTGGTACAATACTTCATTCCACTCTTCCACGCACACTACGCCATTCTGCGTTCTCTATCGCCGTGATCCACCACCATTGTTACGTTTTAAAAGGGGTTCCACTCTTATGTCCGAGGTGGATACTCAACTACAAGCTCGGGATCACATTTTAGATGAACTCAAATTTCACTTGAACCGCTCTCAGAAACGCATGAAGGACTATGCGGATCAGAAGCGCCGCGAAGTCGAATTTGAGGCTAGAGATTGGGTCTATATTAAGCTGCGTCCTTATCGTCACAAGTCTTTGGCAAGGAAAGCAAATGAGAAGTTATCTCCTAAGTTTTTCGGTCCTTATCAGGTGCTGTCTCGAGTTGGCGTTGTGGCATACAAGTTGGACTTGCCTTCTACTACCTCCATTCACTCAGTGTTCCATATTTCGGTGCTGAAGAAAGCAGTAGGCGTGACTACCAGGGTGCAACCCATCCCTGAGGTCCTTATGGAGGAGATGGAGTGGCAGGTGGAACCGGAAGCGGTGGACGGGCTACGCTACAATGCACACGGGAAGTTGGAGATATTGATTAAGTGGAAGCATCTTCCAGATTTTGAGACATCATGGGAAGAGTTCGAGTTTCTCAACGCGCAATTTCCCACCTTTCATCTTGAGGACAAGGTGAGATTCCGAGGGGGCGGTATTGATAGACCATTGATTAAGCGCACTTATGTGCGGCAAAGGCTCAACAAGGTCATGAAGGATTAGTTGCAGGGGAAGCTTCCAATTTCTGTTAGCAGGGAGTTAGTTAGATGAGCTGGCTTTATTGAGTTTGTTATTTTTGTTGGTTAGTTGAGTCTGTTAGCTGCTGTGAGCTGATGCTTCAGATATAAAAAGGAATAGGGAGGGAAGGGAGGAGGGGGGAATTTATGAGATCAAAAGGGAGAGACTAGGCTCTCGAAATCCTAGCTTTCATTCACTGTTTTTCCTGTATTTTCCATTGCTATCCTTGATTAATATCATTCAGTTTTTCTAATCTTTACCATATCTTCCTTTTTCCTTATCATAATCATTGAGATTTATCAATCTGTTGAAAGTGTTCTACCATAATCCTTTGCTATTTTTCATCTTATTGTTGTTACAATCATCAACCATAGCAGTCACAACACAGTATAATACTGAAAGTGATGACTTGGAAGTGCCCCAAGATCTTTGCAAGATGACAGAAGAGATGATTTGTACTATGATGGTTTACTGTGACTGCTAACCAGCTGGTGATTGTCAGTACCATAGAGGAGTTGAACCCTATCTACCTAACTTTGCAATCTGTTTTGCCCCTTCAGTGGCGGATTTACCAGTTAACTTCTGAGAAAATAGAGAATAGTGTGTATATTTTTATAATTACCATCACTGATTGTCATTAAAATAATTCAATTTCCCCCAAAAGATTTGAATTGAGAGAAAAAAAAACTGAGATTTTCGAATTTGATTTGAACTGAGAGAGAAAAAATAAAGATTCAAACTGATAGAGAAAAAACAGAGATATGAAGAGTCTTGGAGAAGCAGACTGTCAAGTTGGATCGTGTAAAAGAAGGCTTTTGTGGGTAATATTAGTCTCACCTGTAAGTGAGTTTATTAGGTCATGAATGTCAAATGTAATTTGATCTTACTTTTATTGGCTTTGATTTTACGTTTTCACCACCCAATATGTATTTAGCTTGTTTACTTTAGATTTGAGAGAATGATTTCTTGAGCCACGTGCCTGCAAACTGTTTCTCCAATTTACACTTAAATCTCCTACCCCTCCTATCATAATGGCATGGCATATGATCATACATGTAAAATGAAATTATCCTCTTTTATTGTTTAAAAATGTAAAATGAAATTGTCATCTTAAATAAAGTGGGAGTTTTGAGTAACATATTATTAACATGGAATTTTTTTAGTATTTTTATTGGAACCGTACAAAGGAATAGAAACAAATATAACTATATAAACTATGTATTGTATATTCTTTTTTTGACGTGTACAAGTATCCGTGTCCAACTTTTGGATCTTTTTAACCGAGTCCCCAAGTCTCATGTTTTGAGTGTTAAGCAAGACATTTAGATACGTATCCATACCCAACACTTATACCCGAGTCTATGTAACATGGTCGATATTTATATAACTTATATATAATGTGAATGTGTATATATGTCGCTCCCACAAGAAAAAATTTCTGGATCCACTTCTGTTCCCCTTCCTGTCTTTTTGTTCTGTCTTCCAATGTCTTTCACTATTATGCAATTAATATTTATAAGTATTAGAACAGGTAACTGCAAGATGGCGTCCAGAAGATGCTTGCAAACCTAAAGTTGAGGATGCTCCTATATTCTACCCAACCGAAGAGGTTTGTATTACCGCTTATAGTTTTTGAGATGTTTGAATTTTAAAAGTTTCCATCCATATCCTTGCTCTTGTCAGTTGTAAAATTTGGAGTTCTTTATTTTGAGAATTCAGATTTCTGAACTAGGTTATGACCTTTTTTTAGGAATTTGAAGATACTTTGAAATATATTGCTAGTATACGACCAAAAGCTGAACAATATGGAATCTGTAGTATTGTTCCTCCTCCTTCGTGGAAACCTCCTTGTCCTCTAAATGGAAAACATATGTGGGAGAGTTCTACATTTGCTACTCGTGTCCAGAGGGTTGACAAGCTTCAGAATAGGTATTCAATGAGAAAGATGTCAAAAGTTTATAACCAAATGAGAAGGAAAAAAAGAAGATTCATGAAAATGGGTGTGGATGTTGGGACTAATAGTGGAAGTATCTCGGGTTCCAGTGATGCTGGATTTTGTGAGGCTGAGAGGTTTGGATTTGAACCTGGTCCAGTGTTGACTCTAAATAAATTTAAGAAATATGCTGATGATTTCAAGGCCCAGTACTTTAGGAGGAATGAAAATGTTACAGATACGGAAGGTAATGTGATTGTATCTCCAGAGCACTGGGAACCATCAATTGAAAATATTGAGGGTGAATATTGGAGGATAGTAGAGACAGCGACTGAAGAAATTGAGGTACTATTTATGAGCTTGATATAGATAATCCAGTTTTTATCATTTACTTATTTGTTGCATCCTTTTTTACCATGTTCTCTACCTTCTCTCTCCTATTCTTTTTCTTTGTCAAAAGAAGTTGGAAAAAGACTTGTAGTTCTTATTGGTTATTTTGGTGTTTCTACTTAGGTTCTATATGGTGCCGATCTGGAGACTGGGGTTTTTGGTAGCGGGTTTCCCAAAATGTCCAGTCAAGTTAGCTCTTCTTCAGACGAAAAGTATATAAGTTCAGGCTGGAACTTGAATAACTTTCCTAGGCTTCCTGGATCTGTCCTTTCTTATGAAAGAAGCGATATATCTGGTGTCCTGGTACCATGGTTGTATATAGGGATGTGCTTTTCCTCCTTCTGCTGGGTAATGGTTATATCTTTCTTTTCTCCTTGCATAAACCAAGTGTGGGCTCAGTACTTTCTGCGTTTACTTGTAGGTAGATGTGTTTATGCATGCTTTTGTATATTTGGCTAGGTGAGTAATATTATTACTGCAAGGATTTTAA
This sequence comes from Bretschneidera sinensis, assembly GCA_023935145.1. Taxonomy (NCBI): domain Eukaryota; kingdom Viridiplantae; phylum Streptophyta; class Magnoliopsida; order Brassicales; family Akaniaceae; genus Bretschneidera; species Bretschneidera sinensis. Next base: position 25,965,949 of record CM043701.1, read on the forward strand.
ATAAATTAATGCATAAAATCTTACTTGCTGTGCAAATATATTATTTATCTGTTTGGAATCAAAGCATGGGGAATTGTTTGGCCTCAAGAAATAATTCATTTATCTGTTATGCAGCTGATATCTGATGCTTTTCTTTGCTTCTTGTCTTGTCTGAGAACAGCATGTTGAAGATCACCACTTATATTCTCTGAATTACATGCACTGGGGTGCTCCAAAAATATGGTATGGTGTTCCAGGGAAGGATGCCCTTAAACTGGAGGAGGCTATGAGGAAGCATTTGCCTGAACTTTTTGAAGAACAACCTGACTTACTTCATAAGCTAGTAAGTAATAGTTGTTGTTCTGTGCTACAGTGTTTGGTAGTCTTAAACTTGATGGATTGAATCATTCTAGCTGTTGTTTGGACATGTATATAATCAACTACTGCCAGATCCTTAAAATGTACTTATTCATAACACAGTACCATGCATGAGCTCAACTTGTGAGTTCATTCATTTATATTCAAATGACTGTTCAAGTTCTTTACCATTTATCCTCGGCAGTAATATATTTATTATTTTTCTTCTATTTAAATCAAGTTCTTCCTATCCTTTCATAGCCACATATTTGTTTTTCTTTTAGCTCTTTGAGACTGCATTAACAGAGAACTGGGTGGGTACTGTGGAAACCTTTGTCTTTATTTTTTTGATATTAAAAGGTGATACAATCAAACCCTGTTCTCCTTTTTTTTTATTTGAAACAGACAGAAACGAAATAAAGATGGAGAATCCATTCCTTGTCCTCTTTGTGTACTCCTATGGTCTTTTACAAGGGTATTTGTCCTCCTACATTGTTTATTGTAATCTGAACTTATTCTTTCTTGCAGGTCACACAGCTTTCCCCATCTGTAATGAAAACTGAAGGGGTACCTGTCTATCGGTGCATTCAGAATGCTGGAGAGTTCATCCTGACCTTCCCACGAGCATATCATGCAGGGTTTAATTGTGGTTTCAACTGTGCAGAGGCTGTAAATGTAGCTCCTGTTGACTGGTTGCCTTATGGACAGATTGCCATAGAGCTATACCGTGAACAGGGTCGGAAGACTTCCATCTCCCATGATAAATTGCTGCTTGAGGCAGCAAGGGAAGCAGTGAAAGCTCATTGGGAGCTTAACTTACTGAAGAAGAATACTTTGGATAACTTAAGATGGAAAGATTTTTGTGGAAAGGATGGGATCTTAGCAAAAGCATTCAAGGTAAACTTATCCTCTCTAATTTATTTCTTGATCGGACTGACTCAGAAATTTCATATTACAAACTCCGAAACTTGTTAAGTGCTAGAATTGATTGCAAGCTCTGAATTTGTTTTTATTTGGGATGCCGATGCTAAAAGGATTTGGGTACGTAGATTTGGGAGAAATGGCAAAAATAAAAGATAGGACTGGAAAACGATAGTTCTTTTCTCTTTTAACTCATTATGTCCTAAATATTTGTATCTCTCACTTTTATGCTAGCTATAAAATTTACAATTTTACTGGCAAATTTGTGCACTCATATATCACTTTGGTGCCTCTTTTGACTTGTATGTTTCTCTTGTATAGACACGTGTTAAGATGGAGCGTATGAGGAGGGAATTTCTTTGCAATCCTTCACAGGCACTGAAGATGGAGAGCAATTTTGATGCTACCAGTGAGAGAGAATGTAGTGTATGCCTTTTTGATTTGCACCTTTCTGCTGCTGGTTGTCACTGTTCCCCAGATAAATATGCCTGCTTGAATCATGCAAAGCAGTTCTGTTCGTGTGCTTGGGGTGCCAAATTTTTTCTCTTTCGCTATGACAATAATGAACTAAATATCCTTGTTGAGGCATTGGAAGGAAAATTAAGTGCAATATACAGATGGGTGAGACTGGATCTTGGATTGGCCCTGAGTTCATATGTCTCCAGGGACAATATGCGTCTCAGTAAATTATCTCTTTCTCCAGAAGGAAAGATGCTTAAAGAGCCAAGATTGCAACCAACAGCCAATTTCCTGAAAGATTTAAAGGTAAAGGAAATCCCCAAAGAGATCACTGATAATTCAATTGGGATCTTTGGTGAAACCTCTTTGCAAAAGAAAAGAAAACCATCAGAAGCGGAATTACCTGTGAAAGATACAAAAGGACCACCTACATCTTCTGTTCTTCTCTCTTCCAATTTGAAAACCCTTGTTTGCCATTTGTCTCAAGACGCATCATATGCTGTAGATTTGGCTGCAAAGGAATGTGGCGTGAAGAAGCCTTCAATATTTGGACATGATGATGTCATACTTCTTAGCGATGATGAAGGTGATGATGAACCTAAGAAGCCAGTTCTGGAAAGAGCAGGAGAAAGTTCTTCTGCAAAGCATTTGGAACTTACCGAGAGGTCTGCATATTCTGATGACAAAGTGAGCCAGTGTAGTTATAGTGAAGATCCATTCTTGACTACCTATGTGACTGATGCAGCACTGATGAAGCAAAAGGACATCAGTTCTTTACCTGATGTACAAGGGAATAATTGTTCACCTCATTCTGTGCAAGTGAAAGATGAACATGATAATGTTGCAACAGTTGTAGAATCTGACCCACTAAACTCTATGACCAATGTATGTTTTACCAGTACAGAAACTAGTAGAAAAGATTCCTTCAATACTGGGGAGACCAGTGATCATAATATGGCAAATGTTGAGAGTTACCTGCAGCCTCTACAGCCTTTTGGTGGTGGAAAACCTAACAATGAGGATAAGTATGACAAGGTTGGATCAACTTCCATCTCAGATTTAGTTGGGAGTGCAAAAGCTGACATAGGAAGCCTATCTTGCTCTCAAAATAATCTGGACAGATGCTTTCGCCAGAAGGGTCCTCGCATTGCAAAGGTAGTACGGAGAATCAACTGCAATGTTGAGTCTTTGGAATTTGGATCCGTGCTTTCTGGAAAACCATGGTGTAATAGCCAGGCCATTTTTCCCAAAGGTATATTGCACAGGGTTCTCCATAGAGAACATAAATTTGAAACATTTGGTTGTAATCTGTTAATTAAGTAAAAGGCTGCATGCACTTACACATTTATCTCTTTGATGCAGGGTTTAGGAGTCGAGTTAGGTACATTAATGTTTTAGATCCAACGAATATGTGTTACTATCTTTCAGAAATTCTGGATGCTGCACGGGATGGTCCTCTGTTCATGGTAATTGAAATTTTGTTTTGTTCTAAGACTGCGATTATTGCACCATGTTATCAGCTAGACATTTTTGTTTAATTTTTTTAAGGAAATGGTCTTTATTGCCTTTTTACTCTGTGCTCCCTCTTAACCTCTAACCAAATGAAGGAATTTGCTAGAAGGCCTGGAATAATGGTTTATCTTCATTGTTGACTTGTTCACTTCTTTATAGTCAATAGCCGCGTGAAAGTATTTCCCCCTTATCAAAGATTACAAGAGTGCTTGTAAGAGCTTATATATAATGCTAATAAGATATGTTGAAGATTGATTGTGAAACTTGTTAGGGTGGTGCTTGCTGTCACAGCTGCCTTTCACTTAGTGACTGCTCCAGTACTCTAGCACACTAGATATTTAGTATTTTTTATGGATCATACTTCTGGACTTTCCATCATACAGTTTAGCCTTCCTTCAACTGTTTTATGATATCTTATTCTTTAATCTACCCTTTAGTAATTGAGTCAGTACTATGTTCCTGATGTAAAGTTCCATTTACAAAGCAGCTCTCCTCCAAATTGAGCAATTGAAAAGCTCTGAAATTTTTCATATATACTAAACTAGTGAGTTGGTGTTAGAACGTGTATGACATGTGTTCATTTAACTTTCAGGTTTTGTTGGAGCATTGTCCAAGTGAGGTATTCATTCATGTTTCGCCCACCGGATGCTGGGAAATGGTGAGAGAGAGAGTGAATCAAGAGATCACAAAGCAACATAAGTTGGGAAGAATAAACCTTCCTTTTTTACAGCCTCCTGGGAGTCTTGATGGCTTTGAAATGTTTGGATTCTATTCGTCAGCAATTGTACAGGTAAACTAGCCAGCAGAGCTGGTCACAAGCTTCTTGTTATACTGCAAGTACCCCTTTCATGCTGTGGATTAGGCTAAACCTGTTTTCTGCTTGCACTTCTCTTTTTTTGTTTACCTCTTCAATTTTCATTTTTTTTTTTTTTTTTTGTCCCTGGTGATCCAGACTAGGATGCATCCTACTGCAATTCCTGACCTGGTGAAATTAAATGGAAAAAACTTGGTTTACTTTTTGAATTTGCTTTTCTTAAATAATTGTTCAACTGTCTCTAGAGTCTTGAGTCTTAATTCCAACTGCAACTAGTTTGGTTACATGAATTCTTTTCCTCCAATTCGCATGATCGAATGCCATACGACTCATAACGATATAGAAATCTTGTCATTCTTCACTAATCAAATTGCTCTCCCCCCTCCCTATGAATTATAATCTCTTATTTTTTTAATTCTGAACTGCAACTAGTTATTCTTTTGTTTTGTTCCTCTAAACAGGCAATAGAGGCACTGGACCGAAATCGAGTTTGCACAGAATATTGGGATTCCCGGCCCTACTCCCAGCCTCAAGTACAGATTCCACTACATTCTCACTTCAAAGACAATGTTTTCGATTGAATATCTGGGGAACAAAATGATGTTCAGGCTCCTGGAGTTGATGTGATACTCGGGCCTCTTCAAGAAGGCAAACCCAGAAGAATTACACTCGTTGCGCAGCATTTTAAGTGACAATAGCCCAATGACTGATCGAGGCTCAGTGAATCGAATTCTTAGTGATGAGATTCAAAATCGTCCTCGATGATTAATTATTCAGTCTCATGAGGATTCGAGATAGAGCTTGCAATTTTTTGACTTTGTATATTCTGAGTTCTCACATTCATGTTGCACATACATCTTTCATTCAGTCAGTCAGACCATTCTTTCACCTAGATAAGAAAGGAAAATTGATCAAATTAGTTTATCTCCCGTAATTTTCCTTTAATGAGCAACCGATAAGAAAGAAAAAAATGATTTGATTTTGCTGGGTTAGCTTATTTGTAGCGTGAAGAATCTGGCAATTCATCCAGTGGATAACCACATTTTTGTTTTCTGGTATCCAGTCTTCAAGTAGAGGGGTAAATGTTCGATCTTTACCATTTTTGTATGTTATTTTATTTTCCCATGATCTTGTTTCTTGACACTATATGCTGTTAGTGGACTGAGTTTGCATTACAGGTTTTATTTGAGACTGGAGACGAATTAACAATAAAAAAAATGGAAAGCTATAATATTTTTTAACAAAAACTAATACATAAGAATTTTCATGTAAAGAAAAACACATTTTGAAATTTATATTATTCATAGACTTTTCCGATATATAATTATCTTAATTATAAAACTATAAGACCATTAGGCTTCGCTCATGTGGAGATGGACGCATACTTGATACAATTGGCTATTAGTAAGGATGTTTAAACGATGTTAATCGATTTTTTTGATATAAAATATTTTCTTTCGATCCGATCGATTTTATTAAATATATTTTGATATTTTTTCAATCGATCGGTTTTGGTTAACCGAACATTAAAATTATATTATTTTATAGTTATTAATAATTCAATAATATATATAATATGAGTTCAAATGAGTTAAAAAATTTATATATTTATAATTATTAATAATTTAATTTATTAAATAAATCAAAGTTGATTATTCGACGGTTTAGGTAAAGATTTTTTTCCACCCACTAACTTGACTTTTCAATTTTTAAATATAAAATCCTCGATTTTATCTCGAATCGAATTGATCTGATTTGTTCGAAACAAATCAATTGTCAAACTGATACTAATACACACCCCTAATTATTAGCCTAATATAATAAGGTAGTTACAAAGAAAAAGACATAATGTACGTTTTTTGAATAATCAATAAGAAGTAAATAGTGTTATTTAATTATGGGTGATATCAAAAATCTAGTTTTATGATAATTATTACAGAATCGAGAAAATTTATTAATAATATTAAAAAAAATAAATAATAATTATTTTAAAAAAAAATTAAATATTTAAATATCAAAATTATTATTTAATTTTTTATATTTCACAATAGTTCTTACCTATCCGAGTCTATAAAATCAACATTCTTATAAAATTTGTTGGTGTACTCCCTTATTTTTAAAAGAAGATTTTAGATTTAAATCTCTCATTCTTATCAAGAAGAATCCACCAATAACAAAAGAGAAACATTCCATTGAAACTTACAAGAACCAATTGTTTTTGTTGTCAAATTTCAAGATTAAATAAAATATTTAATTGACTGTTTTTGTTCATAACAATAATTAATATACTCCACTAGTGTACTACAGTTTGCATAGTAAAAGAGATTAAATTAGAAATATTACCCCCAAAAAAGGATCAAGTTACAAAGGAATGAGAAAGTGGGGCCACCACTTCCACTGAAAAGAGAGGCCCTCCTTAAATAGTAAAAGGGACAACGGCCGAAGAAGGAAAAACACGCCTCGTACGGACATAATCTTCATCCAACGGTTTCGATTTTCTTACGTGGCGACAATCAGGCCAGTTGAGCACCAGATACGAGGAGTGGGTCCTTCTGCTGCTGGTAGTGGGAAATTGTCTGGTACCCGACAAAAAGTACGAGTGTTGACGTGGGAGCACGCGGTTGGTGGGGACCACTGCTAGAGGTGCACGTGTCGACTGCTAGATGTCCCATCGAAGTTTGACCGTAGATAAATAGAGTTAGGGTTTGTTTGTTTTTTCTCCATTTGATAGGTTTGGTATCTTCCAATCACGTGACACCTAGGTTAATTCTAAAGTTTTATGGAGTTCTTTCCAATTTGTGAGTCCAAAATTTGTATCGAGTCCGAGTTACGTGAACTTTTTGTTGGTTAGTGCTCATTTATAAACGACCTCATTTAAGTCGCCGAGCTCAATTTCCAGCTTCAATTTGAATTTGAGTGTCAATTTAAGATTTTGATTATCTATTTGAGTTTGAATCAAAATTTTAATTTTAATAAATAAAAATATATATTTAATAAGTAATTAATAACAAGATTTGAGTGGTAAGAAAATATTTTTATTTGGATCGAATATAAAATTTTATTTTATATTATGATGAAAAATTAATTAATAATTTTTAAAAATTTTAATGGTAACGTTATTTGAATATATACGAATGTTATTAATAAAATTTTTCAAAATTATCAACCAAATTTATTATTTTTGTGTAAAAATTGTTTTTGCTGCACAAGTTCAAACAAGATTTTTCCAATGAGTAAGTCCTAATAGAACAAGTAGTTTGACTTGATCAGCAAATATTTAATGCCTATAAATAAGAGGGTTAGGGTTAACAAATCAAAAGAGAAAAATGAGTGAACTACTTAAATCCTTTTGTTCGTGTGTGATTGTTTTATTTTTCCTTTTTATTTTTTCTCTTTCCATTCCACTGTATTCTTAAATCTCTAATAAGAATGTCTTATCCTAAGACAATTTTATCTTGTCATCATAGCATAAAAATCTTTTTTTAATTTTATCATGTCTTGTCTATCAAATACGCATTAAAGCGTGATAAATTATTTCATCGTGAATATCACTAATCATAAAGAGTTAAATAGCATAATATCCAAATCCAATTTAAATTAAGATTATCTATACTTTATAATTTTGTACTATTTATGTTATTCATGGAGAAATAATATGTCTACTCACTTATAATTGAATCTACAATTATGCTTGAGATATGTAATTTATCTTAGTTAAAAGTAATTCATGGGCTACAAGTAAATGGTTGTGGCTTAATTAGCTTGTGGGATTTGAGGCATAAAGGCAACAAATACGCAGACTTTTTCCTTTTGATAAGTACAAATACAAGTTAATTTTTTTTCCTTTTATTTTAGATTTATTGTTAGTGTTTAGTAAGACTGATTCAAAATTCATTCTGCCTCACCCTTCCTTCAATTACCAGTAAGATTGATTCAATTACCAATTCCCATGTGTGTCTTGATTCAAAATTTATCTCTGCTTCCTTGTCAAAGAAAATTTTTTAGGATTATGGAACATATTTTTTCAAAAAAAAATAATCAAGACACACATGGGAATGTATTTTTTTATTTATAACTGAAAAAAAAACTATCATATTTTCGCCAACAAGACTACCTAAGTTAAGAACTTCAAATTTTTTAGAATACAAGGGTTTATTTTTTATTTTCACGGTGCATGAGTTATTTGTTTGATTTATACATCGGAGTGAGTTATGAACTTGAGATATTACACTAGGCTTCCTATTGGGTAATAGGTATTCAGGTGTGGGTGGAGAAATTTGATAAGAGAAAGACATATATATATATATATATATATATATATATATATATATAGAGTAGTGAAACCATTAACTAAAGCTTTTTTGTTTGATGAAGGTGAATATAACCCGACGACAACTTGATTAATATCGAAATCCTTTTTACTCATAATTTATTGGTGTGGGTCCCAAAGTTACTTGATGGTAAGAATAAGTTTCTTGATGAACATGCAACTTGATAGGTAAGTTATTTTAAAGTTATAAATATGAGCATAAAGAGACATGGTCCCTCAACCATTTCTTGAAGTATGAATATATAGTCAGTCAGATGTAGAGTGCAGTAAACGAAATACTAATATAACTTGTAAGATAAAGTTTTATGGAGATTCAGTAGTTGAGTGACTATTGGGTGTATTAGGGTTTGAGTTGTGAGATTGGAAAAATGTTCAAACATAATTTTGCCTTAAAAAATATGTATTGTTTGGCAAGAGTTTTCAAACAAGTTTGTCTAGAAAAATCATGTAAGTGTCTTAAAAATGTTAACTGTATGGCAAAAGTTTTCACATTATTTTGTTTAGAAAAATCATGTAAGTGTAGTTAGTTTTAACAGTTTTCTTTTATCTCAAAGTTGCAAAAGAAGTAGAATAATAATTGACACGTGAACATATGCAAAAAATTGTTTCGAATTATACTAAATTTTTTTTTTATTTTTATTATTATAATTATGTAGTTTATTCAGAGCGATTCCTACCACTGCTTGTACGTAGCGTCGTATCACTTCAATAAAATAAAAATCTATATTTTTTTTAATCCACTCACAACAACTATTTTTATCTACTATAAATGAGTTCAAAAATACATTTGAGTTGGGACGAAAACCAAAAAGCCAAATAAATTTTCATATTTGAATTTTTAGTATAAAATTTTAGAATTTAATTAAATTATCATGTTTCATGTTCGAACAAGAAATTGAATCAAATGTTTAGATTTTAAACCATTTTATCGAAGAACTTTATCATTTCTATTCAATTATAGGAGTAGGAGTTTTGGTGAACATAATTTTTTTCATGTCATTTTGTGAAATTCGTTTATAAATTCAATCAATTTTAATATGATTTACAATAAACTAACTCAATTTCACAGTGAATTCATTTACAAATGAATTTCATATTTTTTTTTTGTTTTTTCAAACATAATAAATACGAAGAATAAAATTATAAACGATATTATTAATTTTTCATCTTTTCAAATATAGCAAATATGTAATTATAGAATTCATTTATATACACGTGTCTCATGTAATTATAGAATTCATTTATTACAAACCAATGTTTTTAGAGGTGAAGGTATTGGGCGAATCATTGGGGCGTAAATTTTTTGAATATGTTAGGACGTTTCAAAATTTGAATAAAATAATAATTAATTAAAATAATAAAATTAATTTAAATTAATTAATTTATATCAAAATTTAATACTTTACTAACTCTCTATAGTGTGATAATTATAATTTTATAAATATTAATATATATTTATATATAAATTATATAGAGTATAATTTATATTTTTATATTGTTATAGCTTGTAAGTGATTAATTAAATAGCTTGTAATTATTATTAAACTAGATAACATGTAATATATATTTATAAATTGTAATAATATCACAACAAGAATATTAGCTTAACGATTAAGATCTACGACCCTTAGGTCATATGCTTGACACCTAAATGGGGTGCCCCGGGATATTTTTGGTCAGCTTCGCCCTCGGACTCGCCTTGGACACGCCCCACCATCGTCTTTTAATACACTTTTACAAACATTCTCTTAGTGTATGCATATATAAAGAATCCACGCGATCTCACATAAGAAAATTAATTAGCAGCTACCACTATCAAACTTTGCAAACTTGTCAAAATTTCAATTATATAGGTGCGTTTAATAGGAGAGAAAAGTAAGAAAAAAAAATATGTGAAATAAACTTTTCTATTGTTTAGTAAAAGAAAAGAAAACGAAGAGAATTGATGTTTTTCACTTGCATGTATAAATCATAATCTTCCACAATTAAGAGGATTGGAGAGTAAAAAATATGAGAAAAAATATAAAGAATTATCAGTTTATCAATTAATCTACATCTAATCTCTCACATTAATATTCATTAACATTATGATGATATGATAGTAAAACTAATACTATTTACATTTTTTTTCCTATCATTTTTCCACTCTACTAAATAAGAGTAGAAGAAAACTATTTTTTTCCTCTTAGTTTTACATCCACTTTACTAAACACAAGAAGAAAAAAAAATCAATCCTTTTGATTTTCTTTCCTCTTACTTTTCTTTCTTCTATTAAACACACCCACAATTATGTACAATGGAAATATACAAATATCAGAAGTTATTCATACATTTTAATTAAGCTTGAAAAAGGATAAAACCATACATGAGCATTAAAATAATTTAATTTTAATTACAAACTAAAATTTGCATTAAAAAAGGTGCACCTAAATTTTTTGATAGGTTTCTGGATTAAGAGTGCATTTTCTTTTGTGTGTGTATATATCTGCAGACTAAAATTACTGTAACTGGTGAATAAGATTGGTCTTTTGCAAGATTCCTTTAGGTTAAGAACATTAACCTAAAGGAATCTCCAAGTACTGGACTTAACAACAAATAACTGCAGTACAGTGCATTCAACTCATGATCTTTGCCCATAAAAAAAAATCATGATCTTTGAAATTAAACACCTAAAGAAATATCTCACTGAGAAAAATTTTAAAGGACTCAAAATCTATTTTAACATAGCTATTCCATTTCATAATTTCACATTCAAATCAAAATTCAGTGGACCAAAATGAATCATAAGAAAGAAAAATGGAAAGCTACTGCTCATGGTTTGCATCGATGGATCAATTAATTATTTGAAAGTTTAAATTAATATCACATTTACCAAAGAAAATGTGCAGTTAGATTAATTCTTTAATATTGAAGGATATATAGTCCTTGATTTCAATGCTCATGTGTTTCATGACAGCCATAGGTCACAAGCAATTGTAAGGAAAATCAATATGTCATGGTAGGACTCATCCTTAAGCATCAAGGAGTAAATTCTGCTAATTTCAATTAAGAATTTGATATAATCTTCAAGAGAAAGATATCTCAACCTCATTGTACAGACCTGCATTTATATTAGGGTTTTGTTATTTTTTCCTAATCAGCTTTAATGAGTGAAGCCGATTCTGTGTAAATGAGTTTGAGAGTTCTCTTGAACCCTGTACTGCGCTATTTACTTTATTTTCTTGTACTTTTCATAGGGAAAAGAAAATGGATAGCACATTAATTTCATCAAATTAGGAAGATTTAGAAAGAGAGAGTATACATCTGTAATTTAAAAAAAAAATTACTATACTCATCATTATATGCCTAACTTTTACAATAATTTTTATTAATGGTGGAAAGATTAGTACGTAAAATGTCTTCTACCCTTTTCTTTCCATTCTTTTAAAAAAACATTTAAATTACCAATGGTACATGACCACTCCATTTTCTCTCTTTTTTGCTTGTGGAGTGAAAACATCTACCACCCAGATAGCATGCACTTTGCTTATAACAGCAGGTTTTTACAATATTCTACATATATACACTCTTATCAATTTTAGATTTTGAGACAAGCTTTTACAATTTAATAATCAATCTTTCAAAAGGTGAAACCAAACTTAAATCAGATACCCAAAAAGACCAATCCAACATCACCCAATTAATTAAAAAAACTATAAAATATTAATAAATTACTAACATGATAAAAGTTTGTCCCCCAAGTGGAATAGCAAATAGCATCTGATCAAACTAATCAATATTTCAATATTCCATTTATTGTTATTATTATATATTAGTGGCCTTATTTTTACATTAGGAGTACTTTATAATATGTGTTATTAAATTAGCTGGCATTAATACTAGAAAAGATGAATCCGCTTTTTGTCTTTTTGCCTAATTATAGATGTATTTAGATTGTATTAAATTGAACTAAATCAATACCAAACCTATTACTCTATTCTAATTAGGCTCGTGTGTTTCCACCTCCTATGCTTTGTCCTTTCTTAGTAATATTTTATTTCCGAGCTAAATTCTTTGAAAGAAATCATCTTCACACATGAGATAGAGATGCCCATTCATAATGTCTTCGACATATATATTTGAGGTGTCAAATTTATTTATTTTAAATATTTTTTTAAAGTTTCAAGTGTTCAAAAGTCATTCTCTTATTAGAGTGTTGAAAATTTGACACCAGTATAATAAAGTAAAATAAAAAATCCATATATAACATAAGACAGAAGCAATGTCCTTTATGTTCCATGCCCAAGAAACAACATTGGATATCACATTGCGTGCGAAGTTAACCAGCCTCATGAATCATGCATGAGTTTTGTGAGTTTCAGATTTATTTATTTTTAATAAAAAAAATTTAATTTAAAGTGTGTAAGTGTTACATTCTTATAAGAATGTTGAAGATCCGAAAAGTTTATATATAACATAAGACAGAAGCAATGTCTTTTTCTACAATAAAATTTTGATGATAATTGTAAGCTGTCCAAAACATGACTTACAAAATTTTGACCATCCCATTAGCCAAGGCCTATCTGGGTTTTATAGTGGAAGACATCCATATATGGAATCCTTATATGTTTAATCATATCATCTCTTATTGAGTACTAGTAAATTCTAATTCCATTTAATTCCTTTAAACTGAAAAAAGATTCAAGTAAATTTTTTGTCACTATTAAAGTCACAAATTTAAAAGTAATAGACTCTGCCTTATATGCTAAATCAATGAGTTCTGTCATTTCAGACAATTTGAAAGTTAATAGAATGAGATTTTGAAATTTATAAAATTTTATTAGTGAAACATAATAAATTTAGTCATAAGCAGTCTCTAAGAATTACTTGTAATTAATGAACAAACCTTGAACATGTATATATATATATATCCACTACCACTGCTCATTAAATAGTTTTTGATCATATATTGCCATCAAACATTAACAAAGTTCAAAGATATAAGTAACCCACACACACACAATAAATACTTAATTTCTATAGGAAACCAAATAATAAAAAAAAAACACAAGCTAATAGCCAATCTTGATATTCAAATTGGAAAGAAAAGCATCACATACTAACATAACCATCCCTATACATACTCTTTGACAACCATCCCTTCCTCCTCCTCCCTCCAAACCAAAAAAAAAAAAAGCAACAAAATATTTGTATAAATTAAACCAAAAACAGATAGTAGTACGAGTAGTAAAATACTTAACTGGTTTCTACATTGATTTCTTCTTTTCTTCAATCATCAATCACTGAGTTGCACCAGAATTATTATTAGGCAATACTGCTGATTGTTGTTGTTGTGGAGGTGGTGTCACTTTCTGCTTAGGCCGCTTCCTTTTCTTCTCATAGCTAACACCTCTAGCTTTGGCCTGAAAATCCCTCACCTCTCTCAAATGAAGCCTAACTGCTCTTGCACCAAAAGGGTTCACTTCAGGCCTCCCTCCGTGCTCCTCGTAAGCAGCCCGAAGGCGGCCGATGAGTGCATCGAGGCTTCCCCAAGCTTGCCGGAGAGGACAAGGGCAAGGAGAAGGAGGATTTGGGAGACCAAAGAAAGGGCAATTGTGGTTATGGACTTTGGTCTTGCCAAATTGGTCAAGGTACCTAAGGAACTCAAGGACATTGGCTCCACTGCACATTGGGAGAGAGAGTGGTGGCCTGTGGTTCCTTAGGTATTGGCAGAAAGTATTCCAGTCTCTTCTCTTCTGATTCTCATAGCGGCTTGGGGTAGTTGTTTTGGAAGATGGGGATGGTATGGAATTAGTGATAGTAGTAGTGTTGATGGTGGTAGTTGGTGTGGAAATGGAGGAGATGGAGATGGGGGTTGTTGTTGATGATTGGTTTGGTGGTGAGGAAATCAATTCCATCGAAGAAAATTCAAAGATCTATTTATGTGAAAAGCTTTAATCTGTTGTGTGTAGTCAAGGATTTTTGCAGCTTTTTCAGGGTTTAATTTCTTTTTTGGCTTGAATTTTGCAGGACTAGGGTTTTTTTGGGGGTAGGTTTCTCTGCCTTTCTTTGTAGTTTTTTTTTTCCTTTCCTCTGCTCTTGTTGTCTATAGATAGTACTGCTTTTCTTCCAAGAGTACTACTCAGAGAGAGAGAGAGAGGAGTAAATTGCTTGTTTTTGAGGACAAAAACAGACGCACCTACCTGAAAGAAAGTGAGGTTTCTTCTTTTGTTCTGCTGCAGATATTGATGAAGAGTATAACTTCAGATCATAAATGCTAGATCTTGCTTGGTTTATTAATCCATGTATTTTGATGAGGAAGACCAAGCAAGAGATGGTGAAGCGAGAAGGGTTTTCTTTTTCCTTTTATGGTAAAAATTGAAGAAGAGCAAGAGAATAAATATAATTGAAGAAAGTATTTTTTTTTTTGGAGGGGTTTCCCTTTCTTTGTGAGAGAGCTAAAGCATCATCTAGGCAGGCTGATAAAAAATCTTTGGAAGACTGCAGTTATTGGGTAAATGATTTTCTCTGCCAATGCTTGAGAGAGAGAGAGAGAGAGAGAGAGAGAAGGGAAAAAAAATGAGATCAGAGATCATCACATTATTATCTTTCTAGCAAAAGAGCAAAGCAACTGAAGTCACTGTAGAATAAAGTTAAAAGAGAGAGGCTATCTAATAGTCCAGTGGGTCAAGAGGGGAATTCAAGTCTGTGAAAGTGGGTGCTCTCAGGTAGTACTACTAATAAATGGGAGTAAAGTAAGTAAACATTGGCAGGAGACTGTTTTGGTAAAAACAGGACAAAGTTTGGCAGTGCACAGAAGGTGATGGTGACCAATGGTTGTACACATGTGTGCATGCTAGTAATAGTATTCACTTGTCACGCTTTTCTAGTAAAGTACCCTCCCTCTCCCTTCCTCCCTCTCCCTCTTCCTACAAAAGTAGAAACTAGTATAATTTGATAGCAACATACACTTAAAATCAATATCGGAGGAACCTTCACGGCAATTACCCATATACTCTCATCCAAGTTCTTTGTACCTCATAAACTACCATCCCTTAAATCTTCAATTTAATGTGGAAAATGCCATAGGGTATGTATTGGTCCCATCATTAAAACAATGCCCTACATATCTTTATTCAAAAAGAGGGTTTTTTGTTTTGGTACCGAAAAGAGAGAAAGTAGTGTGAACAATTGGAGGGATATATGATTTCCTTATAAAACAAAATTGTACTATTTTTTATAATATTTAAAAAAAATATCTAAAACAATCCCTCTCGTACCATCCAAGTGAAAGATGAATCAACTTTGCAGACTCTTGTAAGATAATAGTGCAAGCTTAAGCCTTTTTTCTAAAATTTTAAAGCTTTGCCTCGCATGTAATCCGAGTGAAAGATTAGTGAACTTTGCCTGCTCGGGTAAGATTGTGACGAATGCTAACTTAAGAATGAGTAATGTGATATATATGTACTAAACTCCAAGTTTAGGTAAAAAAAATTATTGATGAGGGGTAAAAGGATGTGGGTTTTAAGAGTGGAGTATGTGTGTGTGATATATACATACTAAAATCTAAGTTTAGGTAAAAAAAAAAAAAATCATTGATGAGGGGTAAAAGAATATGGGTTTTAAGAATCGAATCTGAGTGAAAAATTAGTGAACTTTGCGTACTCGGATAAGATTATGGTGAATGCTAGCTTAAGAATGATTAATGTGATATATACGTACTAAATCCAAGTTTAGGTAAAAAAATCATTAAGGGATAAAAGAATGTGGGTTTTAAGAATCGAGTGTGTGTGTAATATATACTTAAAATCCAAGTTTAGGTAAAAAAATTCATTGATGAGAGGTAAAAGAATGTGAGTTTTAAGAAATTTAGTTTTTTTAATATTAATTAGGTATTCAATTATTAAAACAAAAAAAAAAAAAACCTAAGCTGATATTGTTGTTATATCATTATTATTTTAAGTGAAAGATTTCTTATTTTTTCAAATCGCAAAAGTAGAGATTTTGATAAAAAGACATAAATTTTATAGTAAAATTAATACATTAAATGGTAAAATTTTAATTTTTTTATTATTAAATATATTAATTTTTACCACTAAATGCAAATTCTTTTTTAACCACTATAAATGTATTGTTTTATACTATAATTATATATATATTTTTTTAAAAAAACATGATGTCTTGCTATGCAACAAAGCATCGTAATGATAGATGGACCCGTGGTCAGATTCTGAAATATTACACTCCCAGAGGAGATTGGGAATGGAAAGACTGAGAAAATTATAAAGTTTCCACCATCTAATTTGTTTTCAGGTTGGTGGCATTTCTTACATAAGAATTTAAGGTTTTGACCTATGCAACCTGAAATTTCGAAAGAAAGAAAAGAGGGTGACATTACTTTGTTAGAATTAAAATAAAATAAAAAAAGTTATATATTTCAGAGTATAATTCAATATTAATAATTACATATCCATTTGAGAAATTTTAATTTCAAATCTCTTGTTATTTTTTTAAAAAAATAAGTGTGCATGATCACTTTATTAAAGTTAAAAAAACAAAAATATTATATATATATATATATATATATATATTGATCTGGGTATAATTTATTAATAATTATATAATTTTTTTTAAAAAAATCTCAAATTCAAATATAACATCAATTTGATAAAAAAAAAAAATTAGTGCAATCACTTTGTTAGGTTTTAAAAGTAATGTCATATATATAGTGATTGCGGTATGGTTAACTAGCTAATAATTAATCACTCATCTCTTAAAAAATAGAGGAAAAGAAAAGATTGAAGTTTCTCAAAGCAAATTTCTCCATAAACTTTTTTGAATTATAATTAATTTTAAAGAAAATATACATAAATGAGTAATATGCCATAATTATTGATACGTGAGCACGGATAGATAAACATCCCAACAATAAAATGTATATTTTTTTATCTGAAAATCAAGGATAATTTCATGACAGTTAAGTGGTAACATGAAAAGATTGAAAATAAAATTTTAATTTCAATGACTCACCACTGCACCAAAAGCATGGACGATACATTTTTATTGATTAACAAGAAAATATGACGTTGGTGTTGTTTGCATTGTACTTCCATTTATATATATCAGCTAGCAAAATAAAAAGATAAATAAATTTTATTTTTAGTTATTTTAGTTTGTTTAATGTATTTATTAGGTTTTTAGAGTTTAAAATGTTTTATTTAGTACTTTAAATTTTGATGTATGTTTCAATTAGGTTTTTCACTCAAATGATTTTGTTTCATTAACTACTAATTCAAATGTGTATGTTATCCGCATGGAAGTTCCCAAGTCAATAGTCATTTAACTTTATTTTGAACATAAATCGTGATTGATGTAATGGAAGACCAATTAAACGAGATTTGTGAAAATACAGTGATAAAAAAATGATATGACTGAACTATTTGAATTTGATAAAAGTGTTTCTGTCTCTGTTGTTGAACGTGATGTGAATGAACTTATTGTTAATAAATTTATTGTGAATGAGTCTGCGGTGAATGAAATTATTGGGTTACTTGAGTGAATGACTTTAATTGAAATAAATACTAAACCTAAAAGATCCAATAAAAATTTATAAAAACTAAATAAAATCAATAAACAAACTAAAAAACTAAAAATATAATTTACTGGTCATTAAGTCAGTTAACCTGAATGATTTATTGGTTGGCTCGAGTTTAAACCCAACGTTTTAAACTAGTTAGAATTTTTTTTGGTAATCTTAAGAATTTTACTGATAATGTTAATTTTTGGGTCCAATATCTAAATTGACGTTATCAATAAAGCTTTTCAAAATTAATAATGAAAATTTTAACTTATCTAAACATAATAATTTAGAGCCGAATCAACCAATAATTTTTATTAAACCTGCAATGGCAGAATCTTTTTGGTGTTTTTAGGATCGTTATTGCTACTTACTCTAAGGTCGAGGATGCCTTCTACTATAAGGCTTAAATTGGCTTCATTTAAATTTGTTATTGCCTGATATGTTCAGTAAAAAGAAAAAAAAATTACTTAGGAGGGAAAGCGGTTTACTTTATACGGAGTAATAAATTAAGTCTTTGTATTTTGAAAATTTTAATTTGACTAACAAAGGTTTATTCTGTTACTAAACAGGTATGATCCCATTAAACTAATGTAATAATTTTTATGGTTTAATTATAAAAAATATTTTGCGATTGATTATATTTTCAAAAAATACCTTAAAATTTTTTTATGATATAAAATATTCTATTGTTGATTTAATTTTCAAAAAATTATCATTGAAATAAATCGATAGTTAAAAAAATATATTTTTTTTACTACTATTGAAATAAGCTCGATGAGATTTACATATGACACCGAGTCTATCACCCTTATTGGTCAAGTCATCAGTGTGAGTAGTGGAAGCTCGACTAAAGATCTGCTTTTTTTTGAAGAGGTTTGTTGGAAGTCATCTACCCCACCAACCCAAAAATGAAAAGAGAAAGTCAATCATACAATCACGATGACGAACTGATAAGATTGAAATCCGACTCAAGCATTGAGATGGAAGTGAGTTTTCAAATTATTATTCATCCGATGAGTAAGGGAAGAGAAAAAAAAGCTTTTGTCCAAAAAAAAAAAAAAAAAGAGTGAATCCCTACTTTATAGACATAACTAAAAGGTTTTTGAGTAAAAAAAATTATGATACAATTTTAACTGATGATTTAAATTTTAAATAAGTTAAACACTTCACTAACCATCTTAGTTAAAAACCTCAACCGGATCCACTGAAAAAACTTGGTTTTCAATTGTAGGGTAGGCTGACACAACAGTGTAAGCAATTAAGGCCCATAATTTTTTTTATAGGAAATTAATTAAGGCCCATAATTTGGAATCTCAAACCCTAGAGTGTATATGTTGGCATGACTTACGTTAAGGATACCTATGACCAATAGGCTCCCCACAGCTGCTGCAACCAAGAAAAGAATTCCATTTTTGGTAAACATCATTTTCCAATTTTGGAATATTTACACATGCACTCCTATAATTCCCCCTTCACTCGCTTGTTTCATCACCAGGGAACAGCATACATGTTTTTAACTACTAAAATCTAATTTCCCCATCCCTAAACGGCCACAACCCCATAATTATATACTATACGTGCAATGTTTATGTACACATATTGACAAACAATAGGTAATTTATTAATGATTTATTTTATGGATACTAATGATCGGGCTCGAGAGTTAATAATCGTTGAATTAATTACAATTTTTTTATTATTGAAATTTTAAATTTAAAAAATCCCCAATTATTACGGCATAGAGCTCATTAAATCGTTGTCCTTATTTTTGTTGCATGATACCGAAATTCATGAAAATGAATAAATTTTTTTTTGGATTTTGAATACGGTGTCCGTTGGACTTTTAAATAAATACATTTAACCGTTTTTCAAGGAATTTTTTTTATAAAAAGTTGCATATAAACAATAACTTCAAAAGTTGAGTACTTGTTTGAAAGTTAAATGGGTGTTTCTAAGTCTAATATGCCACGATCTTCATTCCTCTATTTAATGTGTGTTTCTTAAATAAGTTTTAAATGAAAAAAAAAAAGTCGTTTATCAGAACGAGCAACACAATAAAAGATAATTTTTTTTATCTTTTTAATTTTTTGTGTAAATGAGATCTGATATTAAATTTATTGCGTGATATAACAATCATGAGTCACAAATAAATTATTGCAGTCTTCATATAAAACATAATTAATATTCTCTTTGTTTTAATTTATATGTCATAGTTGATTTTTTAAAATAATTTTGATTATATTTCTTTTTGAATATTTTACTTATTTAAAATTATAAAAAAATAATACTTAAATACTCGTGAACTTTATAAAACTATATTTACAAATTTTAATTACTTTATTAATTTAAAATTAATCATTTAATCATATAAATAGTACACTACGATATATAATTGGCACGTACATATTAAAATAAGTTTGTGGGCTTTTTTTTTTGGGGGTTCAAAATGATTGGAAACCAAGTCCAAAGCCCGATAGTCCATTCTAGTGATAATTCCTCAAATCTATCAATTAATCATGGAATTACCACCATTTTCTGCAAGGATACCAAACGAGAAAAGAATTTTAAAAACAATTAACCTTGTTCAATACAAATGATAAGATCTTGAACTTATGAGAGGATTAAAGAAGATCAATGCTAGAGGTGAAAATAACCCGGATCGTGTTTCAGTTGGGATCAGATCATTTCAAGATGCAAGTCGTTCAAGAATTGAATCATTTAAATTGCAAGTTGGTTTATTTCTTATTTTGAATCGTTTGAATTACAAGTCATTTCAATTTGATCAAGTCGCTTTAATTATATTTTGGACTGATTTCAAGTTAACCTATCCAATTGACTCAATTTTTATTTATTTATTTATTTATTTTTATTTCCAACGATTTTATTTTAACCTTTTTTTTTGGAAGATGATATTTTAACTTTTATTTAAGTTCAGGTTAACCAAATGATTTAATTTTTAAAATTTAATATTATTAAGTTTACTAAACAATAATATAGTATAATTTTTTTATTACTTTATTTTTTTTGTACTAGCATATTTAAATCCAAATCGTGGTAAAAGAATACAAATTTAACTACTTATGCTATGGTATAAAAGGAACAAATACAATTTATACAATAAAAATTATATAAATTGGAAAAAAAATATTAACTTATAGATATATGTTTTTAACAATATCATGGGTGTTACTTTACTTTTCAGTCCAATGGCTTATATGCAAACAATCGGTATAGTATCGATTGATGCATGATTTTTTTTTTTTTTTTATAAAAAAAAACAACTTAATTTGGTTTGATTCTTGAAGTGTTTTTTTAAGCAAAAGATATTATTCCCTTATCGATTTTTTTTAATCACTCATATATTTTGTCTTGTCTTCTATTTTGTCTGTTTTGATCCGTTTCTACTAAAATATTACTATGCTAATTCTTGAGATAACAAATAAGAATTAGAGATAGATTTAAGGTTTTAGAGAGAGAAAATACTGAGAATCGAATCTTTAGATGCTAAAACCATTATAACAGAACTTCTGTGAATTGCGCCATCTAGTTTAATAGTAAATTGCATCTAAGTCGATTGAACTTGAAAAAAAAATAGAATGAAGACAAAAATAGAGTTAGGTTTTAGAGAGAGAATATATCGATAATCGAATTGAGAAATTGAAGTGAAAAATATTTATTTTTAGGTTTAGAGAAAGTACTAGTCGATTGGGTCATAAAATCAGTCCATTGGGTGAAGTTATCACTCGACTGGGTCATAAGACCCGTCGATTGAGTAAAGTTACCACTCAATTGGGTCTTTAGTACCAGTTGACTGGGAACTTACTATCCCATATTTTCCAGTCAATTGGTATGTAGATACAGTCGACTGAGTTATCCTTCAACCCAGTTTTCATGTTTCAAAACAGTTTTTGAGTTAGAAACTTTTTTTGTATTATAGTTTTGTCAAAATCTTTTGTAAATTGCATCATAGATTAAACTAAGTAATTGAATACTAGAGATTTACAGTTGATTCAATTAACTTAGTGCCTATTCTAAATATTCTGTCTTATTTTGGTATTTGAATGTGTTGAGTTCTTGCCTTTTGTTTATGTACTGAATGTTTTTATGGCTTAAATACTTAGATAAAACTGTTAGTGCAATTAAAGTAGTGTTTTGTTATTATTAAAATCAAATATGGGTCAACATATATATTGAAAGGTTTGTAATTTGATAGTAAAACAAAGTTTCAATTTGGATTTACACAAAAAAAAAATATAATTATTTTAATGCAAAAATTTGTGTAGGATTAATTTGTATATTTGATTTTTTTTTATGATTTACATTTATGATTATACATTTTTAAAAATATATTTAATTTAACATGTATATATTTGAAAAAACTATCAAATCTGAAACGATGCATCAAAACAAACCGAAATTAAAATGTTTTATTTAAATAGTTAAACCGAAACGTTGTCCGATCAAAATTTACAACATTGCCTTAAACTCCATAACCACAAAAGGCTAGCAACACACCCATCACTACACCAGTATTCAATTTTAATGGAAGGAACATTAAAAATTAATTATTTTCATTTTTCTTATTTCTTTATCTCTCCTTTTTACTTATTTCTTCTTTGTTTCAATTTTTTTTCCTCTTCTTTCCACTTAAAAAGAAGTCCTAAAACTCAGGTATCAGTTTTTGCCATCGATTTCGGTCGCAATATAGATTTTACTTTATTTCTGACAAGTCAAAGTAAACAACGACAAGTCCAACAAATTGAAA
Source organism: Bretschneidera sinensis (assembly GCA_023935145.1). NCBI lineage: Eukaryota > Viridiplantae > Streptophyta > Magnoliopsida > Brassicales > Akaniaceae > Bretschneidera > Bretschneidera sinensis. The sequence continues at coordinate 25,988,645 of CM043701.1, forward strand.
CGTCACAAAACGAAAACTCTTACAAGTCAGTTTGCACTTATCCAACCAGACGAGCCCTAACATATAGTCAGTTACAGGTCCAACAAATTGAAACTTCACAAAACAAAGCTCTTACAAGTCAGTTTGCACTTATCCAACCAGACGAGCCCTAACGTATAGTCAGTTAACGGTTAACCGGACCCATTGTTTATCTAATACCATCGGAAGAAAAAATTATTACTCCGATATCTATTCTGTGTATCACATGCTTTGTACTTTGTAGAAGGAAAATTTTCAGTGAGCTCGTGCAGCCATAGAATCATTTTCTTGCTTAATATCGGGTTATAAAAATACATGATATAAAAATATGTTTAACTATTGAATGGTATAAAAAAAAAAAAAAATTTGTTTTAATACAATGTTTGAAAATGCCTTAAATCATATATCTTTTATGAAATAGGGCTTGGTAAGATTTTTTCTTGGCTCGAGTATGCACTTTTACCTGATCTATGTCAGCCTTCCCTGTAAAGAGAGAAAATCATTCTCTTTTTTGAAGGACTATTGACATGCACAATGCTTGTACTCGGTTCAGAAATATATTTTCACTTCGGTAGAAGCATTCTTTAAAATTTTCAAGCTTAATTACACAAAAAAAAATACCCTATAGTTGATTATATTTTTAAAAAATACTTTTAGATTTTTTATGGTAAAAAATACCCTGTGATATATTTTTGTTAGCAAAAAATACTCTGTGATTGATTAAAAAAAACATATCATAGCGTATATTTGGCTAACATAAACATATCACATGGATTTTTTGTTAACAGAAATATACCACATGACCACAAAAAAAATCTCAGGGTATTTTTTGAAAATAGAGTCAACCACAGAGTATTTTTTACTAATAGAAACATATTACATGGTATTAACCTCAGGGTTTTTTTAAAAATTATGTCAACCATAAGATATTTTTTACCATAAAAAATCTTGAAATATTTTTTGAAAATATAGTTAATCACATAGTTATTTTTTTATAATTAAGCCAAATTTTAAAGAGAAGAAGAAAATGAGCATTTAAAAACTAAACCTAAAGGCCCAATTAATTAAGGCATAACAGCATAAGGCATCCATGTATAGGGCCAGCCCAATGTGAAACATAAACTCCTTTGCTCAAGAGCATGGTTAATATTTGAATATAAAGGAAGGGAGAAAAAACATGTTACACGGTTGATTTTCAGTGGCCAAACCTTCGGGTTATGACCGGTAGAGAGAAGAAAATAAAAGAAAAAACAAATTTTTTTTTATGGTTTGATAAAAAAAGAATTCATTTTAATTCTATAGGTAATTATGGTTGGTTAAAAAAAATGTAAAATTCATGTAGAAATTAATTGACCACATGTATAGTTTGCTTAATAAAAATATATAATTCATTTCAGAATTTAATTAAATAAACTTTTGATATGTTCTACTAAAATTGATGAAATTTATAATGTGAGATTTTATAAATGAATTATACACTCTACTATACCAAACATAAAATCCCTTCAAGCTTATTTATAAATTAATTATAGCAATTTCAATTCATTTACAAATAAATTCTAGTTTCACTTCAGTTGAAAATAAACTGAATTTTATATTTGAATTCATTTTTACTAAATAGATTAAACTGTTTTTTTTTTTCCACATGAATAAATTAAACATTTTTTTTCTTCTGAAATAAAAGATGAAAAATATCAATAATTTCATTTTTTTACCCTCTCCCTCTTATTTCTTGGCACTTTTCTTCTACAAATCAAAGCCTCAAGCTTCCCTCCACCGTCTTTTTAAGGAATAATTCTTAGCTAAACCAGGTGTAAAATATTATTCGAAACTTCATTTGTAACATTTTTTTGGGTCTCCCTAAAATTACCAATGAAATTTCCGACAATCTAGATAAGAATTTTTGCTTTTTAAGAGCATGAAGATATGATTGGCTACATACTATTCGTTTAAATAATGAAAGTTGTAAGAGTGAATCCAAACTTGAGTTGCTTAAATAATCAAAATTACTTTACCATAAAATCTACATTTCTTAAATGATTGGGGTATCTAAATCCAAAAAAAAAAAATGATATTCTTGCCGAATCTGAGTTTAATGCAAACTACCCTGTTTGCTTATGCTTATAAGCTGCTTATTGTTGTTTATTGAAAGACACAAAGCTGTTGAACATCAACAATGCCACAAAACTAGTGATTCACCCACTAGTTGTCCATAAAGTTTCAAGCATTTTTTTTACAGAAACAGTCAGAAATGAGCTTAGAGAGAGAAGGGTAGCAATTTCACCCACAAGTTGCTACTCTCTTTTTTTCCCCACTAGATGCCATTTTCTTCTTGTGTTCCAGTTAAAGCTTACTGCAATATTGAAGTAAAAAAAATAACAATAAGGCCCAACTTCATGGAAAAATTAGCAGCAAAAGGCAGAGATTAGTTTGATTACCTGAAAGCATGACAAAGTGTACTGCACATCATTTGCTGAAATTTGGTGGTGGAGGACAATTCTAATTCTGAAATAACAAAAATGAACTAAAACTCAAAATCTAAGGTTTAAAGGACATAAAATTCGACAATAATAGATGATGTTTGAATGCTTAAACAGACCTTGATGCGCTCTCACGCATCACAAGTATCCCTTGATCTTCCAAGTTCTTGCAAAGTTTATCTGCTCTGATTTTTGAGCCATCCACTATGTGGAAATATACCTGGTGAAACGAATCGACAAAAGAATGTAAAAACATTGAATCTTAAAAGAGTAAATCTTATAACAAACTGTAAGCAACTGGAGGCCGAGATCGTTACTCTCCCCAACCCCCTTTTCCAATGGTGACAAACATACTCTTGATGACACAGAGATGAATATGAAGTTACTGGAGAATATTCAATCAAGCAACTAGTGTACTTACAATATTGGTCTCCACGGTAGCAACATCCACTCTTAGACCTTTAATTTGATTCAGTCCCTCTGGTAAAGAAAAATCCATCAATTCGCAAGTAAACCTCATAATGGGAAGCGGTTATACTATGTTTGGATGATGGACGGGAAAGTAAAGGAAAGGGTACGAATGTAAAGTAGAGGAGAGGAGAGGATTTGGATGATTATCCTTCCTCTTGTTCGAATGCTTTGTATAAAGGAGAGTAGAGTACCCTCTCCATCTTTATTCCTCCAATATTTGTTACATGGACTCTTCACTTTACTATGTCATACCCGTGTCGAATCCCAACACTCCATGTACGAGTATGACACTTGAACGTTTCAAATTAAAAAAAAAATAACAAATTTTTTCTTTAAAAAAATAAAAAGACGAGTCTGACACTTGGACACGTATCTGTGTCCCACACTCATACCAAAGTCCGGGTAACATAGCTTCCAATTTAGGGGAATTGATAAAATGGGGTCTTGATGTGATTTGAAGAGGTAAATATACCCCTCCAAATCCTCTCCCCTCTTTTAGAAAAAATATCTAAACAAGGGGAGGATGCACACCCCATATTTTATCATCTACTCTCTCTTACTCTTTCCCCATCCAAAACATACCGTTAATCTTCTTCCGTTCTTCCAAACAAAGAGATCGGAATAGGAAAATCACATTGTTTACCTGCTAACATCTTAGCTTTCTTGTGATCACCATCAAGCTTTGTAACATTCTCCTGTCTCATTCCACCACCTAAGGTTTTCCTGAGCCTTGTAGCCTAAGAAGCAAGAAAAGAAAGTTTTTTTACCACTGAATTATCTATCTGAAGGGATAAAAAGGAGCTGCTATTACTTCTCAATGTAATTTTCTCATCATTAATTACCTTGGTAATAAAGCTTTTGGAACCAACAATAACAGATCCAACTGGTGCACCAAGGCCTTTTGATAAACAAACCTGGTTCAAGAATTTAAGATAAATTTTGCCTATGCAAGACTTTGAAATATTGGCTTTTAAAATAAGTGGAAAATTTATTTCAACAGTTGAAATTGAACAAACTAACAGTGTCAAAGCTAAGTGGTCATACCGAAACTGAATCAGCAGCTTGTACAAGCCTGTGAACAGGAACTCCAAGTGCCTGGACGACCAATAATTTTTGGATTAGATTCCCTTACAGTTTATTTTGTAGCCCAAACTTTTTATTTCCGTAGTTTCATTTTGATTATGAAAATGAGAATAAAGCTCAAACTTGAATTTCAAGAACTGGGGGAGAATTAGGTTCATGGAACTGTCAGATTCAATATCACCAAATGTTGATAGAAAAAAAGACATCCTCAGAATTACACCATTGTTCGCTCCACAATACATAGCTGGTTTTATGGATAATATTGCAGCATCATACAGTACAACTGCAGAATGATAAACGAAGAACATTGAAAAAGTTTTACTCACAACTGAAGCATTGAAAATGGAGCCCCATCAATGTGAAGCTTCAAGCCATGCTTCTTAGCTATCTCTCCAACTCTGTCCGTATAGTGTACAGAAAGGCATCTAACCCCAGAGCTGAGCTCATTGAGTAAAAATCACACATAAGACACCGTTGAAAAGAAAGAAAATAATAACAAAGTTACCTAAGTAGTAATAGTAGAATATTTAATTCAATGTCCACCCAATCCTACAAGCTTGGTCCAAACATGAAAAGAAGAGGGTCTAAATGGATTAGTCTTGCCCAAAATACAAGTTTCAATAGTCCCAGACAAGGTAAATGCGTAACTTAGGTTATAATTGATAGAAAAGAAAAGTGAGAGAAAGGAAGAGGGAGACAAAAGAAAAGTGAGTGAAAAACATTTTTCTATCGTTTGGTAAGAAAAAAATGAGAAAAGAAAAATAGGAGAATTGATGTTTTCTTCTAATATATACAAATCACATTACTCTCAAATTGAGGGAATTGGAGGGTAGAAGTTAAAATAAGTTATTTGTTTGTCTTTTTCTTATTTCTTCTCATTTTTCTATCGTTTTTACCAAAAATATGATAGAACACATCAGCCCTCTTGCTTATCCCTCCTCTCCCTCTTCCTTCCTCTCATTTGTCCCCTCTATCGTCATGAAAGATTACAACTAGTTAATTTACCAGATCCATTTCAGTTTTGAGTCATTATTCATATCCTAATGAGTTTAATTTATCAGACTAAAGAACTCAATCAGAATTCTAAATACATACAATCTGCAAAAATCAGCCAAAGAGATGTAAGTATTAGTTACTCATTCAACAGGATTTTCCAAAGCCCCGAGTTCATATCAGAAAGAAATGAACCAACTTAAACTTGCTATGATGATCTTAAAGGCCACAGACTGTTGAATTTATTCCGAGTTTTATCCTGTACATATGGACGGGATGGTTTGCTACAAGGGATTAGTTTGGCCAAAGTTCCGGATACCCTCGTCACCCAAAAAACAAAAAACAGAGCTTCATACAAGTCATGCAAGTAAAAAAGCTTACTTTGCATGTGAATTTTCCAAGCAGATAAGCCTTGTGGTCGGGTATAGAAGCTCCCCTCGAGGATCCCTAATGGCAGCTTCAATCAAATCAATATCCATCGTTCCATCTTTGTTGTTCTTAACTGTCCTTGGGTGTACACTTCCAATTGTTGCAATACCTCCATTCTCATAGATATTGATATGAGAAGTGTCTCCGAGAATGACTTCACTTCCCCGAATTTCACAATGTACAAGCACACTGACAAGGTTACTCATAGTTCCTGACGGAACAAATAGAGCAGCTTCCTTTCCCATTATCTTTGCCATCTCTGTTTCTAAGCGGAAAGCGGTTGGATCAGACCCTAACACATCATCATCAACCTCGGCAGTTGCCATAGCAGCACATATTGCCTCCGTTGGTTTGGTAACCGTGTCGGATCGGAGATCAACTGTTCTAGTAACCATTTTTGCTGAAGCTAATCCCAAAACAAAAAGAGAAAGAAAAATCAATTCATTTTTCATTACTTGATCAATAATATAATCCCAAATGAATTGATTCTTACAGTATTGCTTTTCTGCCACCATGTTTGATGATATTGACAAGAACAACAATCTAGTAATAATCAAGAAAAATTAGGGAAAAATAATTGCCAATTCACAATTGTGGAAGGGAGAAATTTATGACAATTTTAATTTAACCAAATAGTAGTTCCTAAAAGAAATTAACAGCCACAACTTTGAAGGACCAAATTAATGAAATTTTGGATCTAACATAGGCAGAATTTTGAGATCTGATCAACAGATGATTTTAACTATATATTCTGACCTCAACTAAAGCATGACTAGTTCTAGCTAGTAACTCTTTTTTCTTTTTTACCCATTTTTTCACTAGTAGTTTTTCTGGTCAAAACAAGAAATTTGTGAGGGACACCTTATTACCATGCTAAAACATCTTGAACAAGTCTTAAGGAAATACAAAAAATAAAATAAAATAAAAATCAGCTTAAAAGCCCAATAAAGTAAAAACTGAAACTCCATTAAAAAAAAGTAGAATCTGAAGTGACAGTGAGAAACTTGACTGCACCTGCACAAACTTTTTTTTCAATGTCTTCAAACAATGATTAAAATAAGCCAATTTAATCTAAATTTCTCTTTTGGTATCAAAACCCCAACCTTTCAACTTGATTTCAGCAAAATTCCTGCATGCCCAGATCCTAATTTTCTGCAGAAATGCAGGACACATGAAAACCTTTAATAGAGAAGAAATTTAACTCAAATCATATGGAAAAGATAACACAATAAAATAAAACCCAGGTTCATTAAATGTGTGTATATATATATATATATTTATATTATAGTAGTTCTTTCTAATATTTAAAAAAAATGAAAATTGGAATATACTGTGTAGCTCTTTTTGAACAAGAAAATGAAGATGCAGCCGTCACCTTGTAAAATATAGTTCACGGAATCTAACTTTTTCAGTGTGAAATGAGCCCAAAACAGTGGAAAAAGGTTCCCCCCACCGAAAATGAAAGAAGAGAAAAGAGAGTTTGCTAGTAGCACATTGCCATGTTACAAACTTGGAAATTGACAGTGACAAGTCTGCATGTATTGAAATTGAAGATTTCTTAGGCATGAAAGACGTATTGAATCTGTTGACAGTATACCTTTATATGTAATTAATATTTAATAGTACGGGTCTAATAGCCCGAAACTTGATAATTTTAAAAAATTTCATTGACAACATTATTTTTTAAATGGTACATTTATATTGATTTTACCATTGAAATTTTTTTAAATTATTAATGAAATTTTGAACAGATCTAAACTTGGTTTTAGATCATTAATGTTACTATTGAAGTTTTTCAAAATTACCAATAAAATTTCGAGCAATTTAAAGTATTGATTTTAGATTGGTCTAACCAAATTTTTTTCTTTTGGCTAAATAATGTCTTGAAAACTTCAATTTAAAAATAAAAATCTATTTAATTTCATGTACTGCCATACCTGCTTGCTGGTTGCTACTGTACTCACAGAAGATAAAGGGCTACGCAATGCTAATTGAGCGAGAGAAGTATTTATGGAGCTTTGATCGAGGATGGCTCAAGTTTATCTAGAAAGGAGAAATGATCCTTTTCGCTTGTGCTGCTTAGTTGGGATGATAATCTTGAAGGTTACTTGAAATTGCCTCTCATTATTTTTTTGTTATGGTGACTTGATGAGTAGATTATGGGTAAAGTGGATAACGATAGCCGTGATTAACATACATCCAAACTTGTCTACTTTAGACAACTTTTCAAGTAGAATGTTATTTATGGATTAGAATCTTATCTATATTTAAATATATTATTAAGTGAATACCACGTAATTTATAATATTAATGTCACATTTTTTGAAAAAATTTTTGAACTCTTCACTAATATCAAAGTAAATATAAAATAAAATAATATAATTACTTACGAAGACAGTTACAGTTACAGCAGCTTGTCTTGCCTGGTAAAACCATCTGAGTATGGGCAATCAAACTAAGCTGAACCTGGCTTAAGGCTTAAAAAATTGAAAATCCAGAACTAGGAGAAGTAAACAAAATCCACCCCAAACGCTGAACATTATAACGGTAAATAACAGTTACACCGTACACATAACATGACTAGATTCAACGTGAACAAATCGGCAGGAAGCATCCAGCTCTACTAAAAAGGTCCCTAATATTTCCCGATAACCATATCAATTGTTAAAAGGAACATACAAGAGAAGGTTCCATTAATGGTTCCATCAACACCTAATATGGGAGGTTTTCATGCATCTTTGTCTTTCATCTGGATATTTTTCTCAATATGCGATTACTGCTTACACTCTTTTCTCCATCCAGGATAGGCAGATTCTCTTCACCATCGACAGATCTTCGTTTTGTTCAAAAAGTCCTGATCCAAATTCACTATTTCCCTTCTCAAGAGGAAACCTGCATGGTATCTGCATTAGCAGAATTATCTTCACCTGTTTCTTTCACACTTTCTTCTTTATTGGTTACACTCTGCCTCAACTCCACCGGCAGATCCTCTGTAGCGTTAGTGCTCGTTACCACCTTATCACCAGCCACTCCATCAAGAAAGTTATCATTCATCTTATTTTCCTCTGTATCAACCGCATCTGATGCTATATCAGCTTTGTCAATACAACCTTGAGTTGGATCACTACTTGGGTCATGTCCATCTGACCTAGAGACCTGAGTTTCAATACCTTCACAGCTATTATTAGCTTGTACCAGAGTTGCATGTTCTCCGGCCACAACAGAATGCACATCATTACATCTGCTTTCATCCTTGGCCGTCTCTGACCCTTTCTCTTGATCAACATCCATATCAAATTTCGGGCTTCCAGAAGCATTCTCGGGGGCATCATCCATTTGCTCGCCTGGAGTACCATCGGGGGGTGGGGCATCTGACATAGAGTTTTCATGTGTATCTGAGAAGGGTAAAGGCTCAGAGATCTCAGTGGACTTATTTGTTGCAGCCTCGGCCAACTGAAGAGCATGATTCTTTGCTGCGATTTCTTCTTGTTTTTGTGCTTGTGCTTGTGCTCTGTACTCATCTACAAGGCGTTGTACCCTTTCCAGCTCAGCCAACAGGTTGCCATAGCGCCTTTGTAAAGTTTGCTCAAGCTCCTTTTGCTTCTGAACTTCCTCCCAGAGATTATTTATTCTGTGTGATGCTGCTAATTGCTCTTGCTTTTGTAATGCTTGGAAGCACTCGAGTTCTGTTCCTGCAGTGTCTATCTGCTTTAAGGTTGAATCAACTTGGCGCCAAACATTACTAGCCCGTTGCTGATAATTCAAAATATTAATAAATTAGTTTCTTAACTTCTGTTTCTAAATAAGCTCCAAACATAATAGCAATTGGAATATAGATTGCTATTTAAGAATCATTTAATGTGCAAAAAAATTGAAAGGTCATTCAGATGGGTTTAACCATTGGAATTATCACATTAAACCAACCCCCCCACCCGAGGTGGGAAGAACTGCCATATTATTATTTAAAAGTTTCTAGTGGATATATTATTATGCATGTAATGGAGTTGATAACAAATTAACTACAGATAATAATTAACTGACCGTGGGTTTATAACTGCAAACAGGGTCCCAGTTTTAAACTTGGGGTAGCTCTTCAGGATCAGATTAATAACAGTAAATTCAAAAAATAGCTAACTAAATACGGATAAAATGCATGTTTATTTCAAAATTCCCCAGTTTTTTCTTCCTTGTTCCAACCAGAAAAACAACCCTAGAACTCAATAAAAAGACATTGAAAGATCTAGAGTAACTTGGTAAATAGCTTGGCTTAAAAAGTACAGATGGAACTTAAATTTAAATTCCGGACTCTTTATTTATAAGAAATTCCTGACATATATCTTTAATAATAATATGCTTAAAAAAAACTAACTGATTTCGGGGTTATCTGCATTAGTTCCAAATAAATATTTTTAGAAAACATAGATATTGTTATCTTTTTCACTGGAAACTCAAATGTTAAAGTCCTCACTTAAAAGTTATAACTTCTTGACGTGTGTGCATAAGCAATTAAACTTGAATTCGTGTTATCTATTTCGGTTCCCGGTTATTTATTTATTTATTTTTCTAGCAAATATACTTTTATGTTATCCATCTCCTAACCTGTTACTTAATTTACATTTTGTAATGAATTTATGTTTCCCAAGTCATTACAAGAGCTCAAATGCTTCTTGACACTGGCCCTCCAAGACGCGAATAGCCAGATACATGTACGTTGAATTGCTTTTTCTCTTAACCTTTGGGGACCGTATCATGTAGAGGGAAGGAGTATTAATTTTGGATGCAAATGAGCAGTTTTTTTTTATAAGTACAAATGAGTAGTCATTACAAAGGAAATAGCAACATGTGCTAGGAAGGTAGAGGGAATATAATGAGAAAGAATGGGTAGACAGACTCTTAGACTGAGAAGGATAAAATGAGAGAAACATAAGTTAGAAGAAAAACGTGGAATGAATGATAGATTTCAGAACATTTTAATTATAAATAAATTTTATCTTTTTAACCCTATTTCACAGAATGTTCACATATTTAAAAGGGGTATATTTTGACAATTTATAACAGGTGGTCTCCTCCAACACATGGCAGAGTGGCAGACCAATTCAGTTGTTGGCAGTTAACTCTAATATTATAGATGCTTGATGGTCCAATCCTGGGCCTATCCTAATCCATTCCTATGGATCTACCCTAAAACACAACAAATTTAAGGCAATCTCAATCATTCACTAAATTTGGCTCACTAAATTAAGCAATCCTGCGATCAATGTATTGACAACTATGCGACAAAAGTAAGTAAATCAATTTCACAACAATATGCATGTCAGCATGTGTGTGCGTTTGCATGTTTCATGGAATCAAACAGCTATAACAATAACCAAAATTTTCGAGCCAAAAGTAATTAAAAAAACACACATCATTCTAATGCCTAAAAATAAAAGCAACAAAATGTCTTCTGGTGTGCCATTCAGCAATCAACCCAACTCAACTAAGCCTTAAAACCAAATTAGACACTGCAATTCAAAGACCACCAAAATCCTCAAATAAAATTACTACTAAAGACCGATAATGACAGCAGGAATACAGCTACAGAATGGAAGGGTAATTCAACAGAAGTGGCAGAAATGACCATGAAAAAAAAGTTATGCAGGTATCCCACAACATAGCATACCTCGTAACCTTGTGTTAAAGTTTTGAATTTCTTTTCAAGATGTTCTGCCTTTTTCTTATCACCTTCAAACTTCTTTCTCGCACTCTCTAACTCATTCTGCAAGGCTGCAAGTTTCTCCATGTTCCCAGCAACACTTGAGAGACCATAAGCATTACGAGTAGGGAAGTACATCAGATCATTTAGGCAAGTATTGTGAGCTTCAACAAATTCATCGAGGGATTCATTTTCATGTCCCATTGCCACACGAAGATACCGAGCCTCCTCTCTAATGAAAAGGTCAGACTGCAAAGAAATATTGAGCAGTTTGTGAATTAATCATTGTTAGATATGCACAATACTTGATCTCAAACAGTACTATTGTTAAACCTAATGACAAAACAAAAGTGACTAGCAATATGCAGATATTGGCATGAAAAATCAGAGAAGACTGGGAAGAAGGCATTCAAGAAAGGAGCAACCAGCACAAAAACAAAATGGATAATAGCCCTGAATACATCGTCATAATTTAAAATCTTACGTGATCTACGTAAAGCAAAATCAAAGAAAACCTACAGCCAGATATACAAGTCCTAATTACCAAAATATGCATATAAACTCATAAAACAATTCTCTCACATCTATGCCACAAACGCTTTCGGTACTTTATAAAGATTCAAATCCATCAAAAGCAAGCAAATGCTGAGGTTTGGAAGGAAAGGGAGGGGGATTGGAGAGAGATACAGGCATAACCTGGTTTCATTTCATATCACGACATTGAATTTAAAAATACAGGCATATAATTCTATATCACACACACACACAGATATATATATGATTACACAAATATTTGTATTTAGTATATTATTTTATTAAAAAATAGTTTGTACTATTTCATGATAACTTATCACAGAAGTATATGTAGTTTCATATAGTCAAGAAGATATTTATATCCAAGAATAGAAAGTTCGTAATCTATAAACCTAATTTCCAAAGAACTATTGGATATATTTCCAAATTAAAATTTTATTTTAGATTCTGGATATGCAAAGTATACTAGTATAGCATCTGTATCATAGGGGTATCGGGTATCCCATATAGTTGTATCCATGACAAGGTAAAATACCTCGAGTCCACAAGTCATCAAACTAAGACCCATCCAACAAAAAGAAAAATACATCAATTCTAGGATACTGATTGCATAAAAAACAAGGGGACAACTTAAAATAATTACAGAAGCAATACAGAAAAATAAAATAAAAAATAACATGTTGATGGAAGACATAACTAAATGCATACCTCTTTGAGCTCATCTTCTTCATAATCTTCTATCTCAGGAACATGAGTAGACCCATTTGCAGGGCGCTTGACGCCTTTCTTTTTTTCCACTTTTTCATCAAGGGGATATTTTGCATTGTCATGCTCTAGTAATCTTAGAAGCTCCTTCCTTATCATTTCATCAGCCTGCTCAATCATAGTAGGAGGAACAAAGGAACTCTTGTCTCCGTCACCTGTCATCAAAGAATTTCTAATTAGTTCCAACGAAGCAGTTGGAGGTCTAGGGAGCTCCCTCTGCAGTACTTTGGATCTCTTCCTAAGTAATGCCTGTTGTCGTGCTTCTTCCTCAGCCTTTTCTCTAGCTATCCTATCAGACATATCTTCTTCAATCTTCTCCTCTGGTTCTTCATTATCCTCCGGAGGGGATGGGAAAACTATCTGGTACTCATTCTTTGGCTGTGGAAGATTACTCAGACCAGAACGCAAGTTCCTTTTCAAATCAGCTTGTCTTCGCTGCTCAAGTTTTGCACTATCATGCATATCCATATCTTCATTTATGTGGAGCCCATCCCTGATAGGAGTTCCTTTCGGAGTAATGCCAAAAGAATAGCCATCCCTCGATGGTGTCATGCCAGTTCTAGGAGTAAGACTAACGCCTCCAGGAGTCGCTGAAGGAGTCAGCATTGCATTAGGAGTTTGGATTTCCTTTTTCTTAGGAGTGACCCCTGAAAAATCAGAAGGGTGCAACTCTGGATTCTCTCCCCCTAATAATGGAGTCTGAGACTCTCTCAACCTGGCCAGATTTTCTGCTTCCATCATGATTGCATCACCCTTACCAGCAGGGGTTCTTTGAGGGGTTCGCAATGGTGTCATTCCCTGCCGAGGTGTCTGGGAATAATTCGCAAGAAGAGCACGAGTAGCACCACTCCCTTCTGTTAGTTCCTCACTCCCTGCAAGAAGATCGTTGGCATAACCCATCTTTGCAATTTCCTCCAATTCATGGTCCGAAATCTGTGGTGCAGGAAGCATTAGTTTTGACCTCTTCCTAACAGTTTCTGGATCATTCAGCTTGTTAGCTTGAAGTATAGATGATGGAGCATCCTGCCTTTCAGCAATTTTATTCTTTGCTATGTCTTGTTTTCTTAATTGCGCTTCAACATCAACCCTTCTTTTGCCCTCAAGCTCTTCAATGGTGGTTGGAAACTTAACTTGTTCCAGTGGCCTATCTTCATCAGCAACATCAAAAAAGCCTGGAGGAGGCCTCTTCTCAAAGGGAATTTCCGCATTATAGTCAATTCCCTTCCTTTTCCTCTTACGTTGCCTAGTGTCAATACCAGCAGCCTTTAGTTCCCTCCTTTTCTGCAAAGAAGCAAGTCTCCTTGCCTCTTCAAGCTGCTTCTCCCTCGCCTTCCTTTTCGCCTTCTTGCCTCTAGTATTCGCCAGTCGAGCTCGTGCTTCAGAAAGCATTTCTTTCTCATCCTCATCCATATCAACAGGATCTGGACGCGCAGGCTTCGATTCTGGGTTTGGGTCAATCTCACCAGGGCGCAATTTTCGTGGATCATCTGCTGCTTCATAGTTCTCATCCTTAACACAGGCTGCGTCAAGGAGTTTCTCATACCGTTCAAGGCACTGGGAAGGAGTACGGCCAACAATTGGGGCAATAGTTCTCCACTGCGTGGGCATAAGCTTTGCCAGATGAAGCAGTTTCTCATCCTCCTCTCTGGTCCACTCAGTCTACAAGATCATGGAAAATCAAAACAATAGGTTTCCACAATGAGAAAGTATAATTAAAGCCATAGAACAGCATTCTCCAACGTAATAAGATTAGGAAAGTTAAAAGTAGTATTAAAACCTCAATGTTTTTCTGTATGGCAAAGGAAAGTTAAACTATCCCTTCAAACAAAACCTCTTTTTACCTAAAATCTAATGAATAATCAAGGCATCAAATGTTCAAATCATCTCGAAATTCCAATCTCTTATATATCCTATCTTCAACAATTCTCTTAGCACACAAACAAAATCCACAGTTAAAGAAAATAAACACAACAACCACAGAGCCTATAAATACACGATACGCATACACATACATAAACGTATACAAATAATGTATGTGTGTAAAGAGACAGAGAGAGACAATGTACCTTTTTGATGGAGGGGTCGAGCCACTCGTACCAGCGAGCCTTGCACTGCTTAGCAGACTTACGAACGAGAAGGGAAGAGATTCGAGCCCACTGATTCTTCCCATACTTCATAACCGCCGCCTTGAGGATCTCATCCTCCGTGTTCTTCCACACACCACCCTTTATCATAATCCTCATCTTCGCTCACTCTTTTATTTCACCCCTTTTCTAGGTTCAAAGTCTAGGGTTCCAACAATGAAATCTGAGTTGCCTTCGTATTCCAATCTAATTAGCCATATATTTCGCACAATAAAACAATCTAAATCGCTGGAGAACTTAATTCAACACTGAAAATTCAAGATTTTACAATAATGGTCACGAAAGAGAAGAATTTGAAGGGAAAAAAATGAAAAATATAAACCGAAACCTGCAAAAACGTTAATTAAAGGAAAATAAAACTAATTTACCAGATATTTTACTCTTAATCCGAGAGAGCGAGGGACGGGTGAAGAGAGATCAAGCAGAAATTTAGAGTGTGAAAGAGAGAGAAATTGCATAAGAGATCACACAGTTCTATATAGAGACCGGGTGATGTAGCGGTAGCTCTTTCTAAATTGGACCCAAGTTGAACATTAGCAAGTTTAAATTAAGAAATAGAATTTTGTATATTTTTTTAAAATTCCAACATAAAATTAATTTGTGAAATGATAATATCACGTTGAATTGTCCAAATTAGACAGGAAAAATTGAATAATAATTATTTCAAAATTTTAAAAATAAAAAATTTAAATACTAAAATTATTATTCAATTTTATATGATTATTAGTAGGCTTTTTCAATTACGTAATAATTCACGGATTCACTCAGAGTATCACCACTCAATAATAAAAATGATTATATTTATAAATTGAATGAATAAGTTCTAAAATAAAATTAACTCAAAAGATTTATAATATACAATAGATTCATAAATTTTCACATGATAAAAAAAGTAACTATTAATTTTACATGGTTGTAATCAATTATGTATTAAATTTGGGCTTTAAAGTTTAATTGGATGGCTGTAGAGAAAAATTTAAAGGAACAAGAGATTTTTTATATTTATCTCTAAATATAAAACATAGTCATATATTAAATGCATTTTTATTGTTTTCATTTTCAGAAAACAATTCTTACTTTGGTTAACCAAACAAGTTTTTATAAAATTGAAAAAAAAATTGTTTCTTATTTTTTGAAAATATAAAACACAAACGAAAAAATGTTTTCTAAAAACAGACATTTATTCTACCCATTTGGTTGAGGATAATTTGAAATCCATTACCCCTAAATTTTACATCTCTCACCAAATTGTTTGTTGTGTTTGATAAAAAAAAAAGCCGGAACTATAATTCGATGACAATCTCAATTACTCCAAATGATTATCATTTGCTATTCTATCACCACATGGAATGAGTTTTGTTCATGTAAGGTGATGTAGGGGAAAATTCCATCTCCAATGACTTGATGGCACGTGGATGATTTACCTGTCAATGAAGGTCATACGCGTGGATGATTCACCCGCCAATGAAGGTGAAACATGTGGATGATTCACTCGCCAATGAAGGTCAGACACGTGGATGATTTACCAGCCAATGAAGGTCAAACGCATGGATGATTCACCTGCAATGAAGGTCAGACGCGTGGATAATTAAAACTTTCAGAATGCATCATGAAGTCGTTACAATGTCAGCGCCTGCAAAAGACGCGTGGCAGAGCACATTATTAGGTCGTTACTGCCAACGACCCTCTCGTGCAATACCCTAGCGAAATTCAAGAGATAGCGTCGTTCCCGAATGCGATAACGGATTTAATTCCCTAAACTGCTATAAAAAGGAGTCAAAGGTACGCAAAAAAACATTCATTCATTACAAACACTATAGCCACTACTATCACTGCCCTTATTTTCTCTCTCAAAACCCTGCACTAACAAAGGTATCTGAGAGTCCTCGGAGGCACCACCTCCTTTTCCTCCAACAACTTTTCAGATCACTGTTTTCCCTTGTGCAGATCCAACGTTTCAGCCCTCCGACCCGGCAACAGATTTTTGGCATCAACAGGTTGGCACCGTCTGTGGGAAACTAATCTCTAGCTGTTCAGTAGAAGCGGAGAAGTCTTCAAAGAACTCATCTGTTGCAATGCCACCTATAACCACCACCAAAAATATCTGCAAGGGAATCACTGGAGCTAGTGCTGTACCTACGCGAACTGACACTCACAGCCAGCACTCTGCCTCGAGGTTCCCCTCAACGTCTGAACACATGGCTCCTGACCATGACTTGCGTGCCTTTCTAGGAATGCAACATCCTCACCCGAGATCGACAGAGATGAAGCACCCCGAAGATCTCAGAGGGGTTGCCTTGGAGCATCCCGCCATTCTGATGATCCAAGCACAGTTTCTAGAGCTCTCCCGTCTAGTGACGAATCTCACCACTGAAGTTCGAGGAGAGGGCAAACAGCTCTCGCCTCCATCTCTCCACCATGCTTCTAGGCAAACCAGCCATCCAAACGACGGTCGCCCCGTCGACAGTCGCTCCACTGTAGAATCTAAAATATTTCTCAACATGTTTAATCCACTACTCAACCTCAATAGGATTTACAGATCCTCTAAAAAACTAGGGTTTAAATTTAATAAATCTCACAAAACAATCTACATGCATCTCATATGCAAACATACCCTCTCCCTCGTAAACCTATTGTCTCACCACACCAGGTTCTGTTTTAGCCCTTTCCTCTAGTCTCCTATGTAAATTATCAACCCTATCTTCTGCTGAATTCATTCTCTCTATAGCACGATCAAGAACTTCTCTTAACTCATCTCTCCTAATATTAGATTCTCTCACACCTCTACTAGTACCAGCTGTACTAGCAACCTGTTCTCTTGCATGAACCACATACTCGACCTCCATCTCACCTTCAACTCTTCTAAATATTGGGGGTTTACCACGTCCTTTCTGGTTTAATACTTTACCTCTAGTTCTAGCACGTTCACATGTCATCCTCAGACTCGCATTAAATTATAGTTTATTTAAATTTTCTACTTCTTTAAATTTTTATGCAGTCTACAGAATCATAAAAACCTAATGCTTTGATAGCAAAATTGTAACGACCCATCCCGGGTTAGCTACTCCTAAAACAGTGTCATTACATTTTGAAATGCCAGCACGACACATATATGCAACAATATAAAAATATTTATCGACTAAAAATATATATTAAGTCTCAACCATCAATAGGGAAGTTATATTATCAATATCCTATCTGAAAGAATATATACAACATATTAAAGATGGATGAATATTTACAAAAAAAATTATTCTTCTTCTTCCATTAGTCTGAGGATATGAACCACAAGACTTACATATAATAACTCAGTCTGAATCTCAACTCACAAATTTATTTGTCTTACCTGCTACATGAAATTATTTAACAATGCATAGTGCGTTTCACAAGCTCAGTGAATTAAATTTACTAAAAGTACTCGATTTATATACTTCTAGTTATATTCAATCATTATTAAATCAACAAAATTAATTATCTATCTCTTCTCATATACTAATTCAATCATTTGTCAATCTCTTTATAAATAAATTATCAGACTATCATCTTTCAATATATATATCTCATATACCAATCATTTCTGTTTTCTTCTAATATATTTTATCAATTTAATATCATCATTTACCCCATCATAAGGTTCACATTATACAAACAATCAATCATATAATTTTTTTATTATATCATCCTTTCAATTTATTTATCATCAAAGTTGTCTCACTATGAGACTCATTCGTCTATCAATCATTTCATAATTAAGACTGATTCTTTAGTATCTCAACCAACATGCAAGCAAGCATACATCAAAGTATTCAATTCAACTATCTTTTTCTCAAAATTATTATTATTATTATTATTTCATATATATTAAATTGTCCCCTTATTTATCATATCAATTTTTCAATCATATCTTTCACGAATTTCATATATCTTTTTAGCATATTTTTCATTTTCTCTTCTTTGAAACAAAAGTTCCTGAGTGCCTCTTGATGCATGGATGAATTTTGGAAAATATAATTAAATTCTTTTTCTTTTTATTGTTTTTGCTAGGTAGAATATGAACAATATTAGTCATGGGATCTCATCCTTATATTACCAAATTGAATCAATATTTGTAAAGTTCAAATAGTCAATATTTTGTTTGGTTTTTTTGGTATACTTGATTGATTCAAATGATCAAAATGTTCACTTTCTATTGTCAGTTATAGAAAGAAGAATAAGAAGAACATCTTTTGCTGGGACTATTGCATCAGTATTTGCCCTCACTGCATCTTTCCTCACAACTCTCACTGACTTTTATAGGTCTCCCTTCCTTTAACAAATTAGTTATTTTTCACCAAATATTTTTAAAAAAATGTTTTAAAATCCTTTATTAGTACTTGGCAGTGCTAATTTTATGTTAAATTTGTTAGTATTTGTCTTAGCATTAAACGATTGCAAGGAAAGAAGAAAAAATCAGCATCAATGCACACCAATGTGCGCCGCGGCCCAGCTTATTCCAGGGTGTGGTGCCCAGTAAGGAGAAGTACTGGAGGAGGTGTGCATCGTGGCTCAGCCTCCCCCAGGCCGCGACGCCCAGAAAGGTGAGAAGTGGAGAGGTGTTCAGCACACTCCAGGCTGCGACATGCCCTGTTCTAGGCCGCGGCCTGAAGGCACACTGATGCCATTTTGTTCAGCCTTTTGAAAGGTGCATGGGGCATGTACAAAATGCACAACTTTACTTAGGATTGAGGGAGGGCCATGGTTAATTGGTCTTCAAGATCTAAGGGTGGATATTGACCCTCAAGATTGGTTAAGAAGTTGGTGTACTATATAAAGGGTCACCTAGCTCCAATCTCTAACAAGTGTGAGGAATAACTTGTGATTGAAAGTGAGATCAATTGTAAGAGTGCAAAGACACTAAACTCAAGAGAGATTCTATAGAGAAGCTGGTTGTTTAGAAAGAGAGAGTAAAATAGAAAGGGATTCAAGGGCTTGTAAGGGTATTTTTCTTGGAAAAATTTCAGGGTTAGTTCTTATCACTTTCTTCTTCTTCCTTTTCTTTTGTTCTTCAAGAACCTGTGAGTTCTTGGAAGGGTGTTGCTGATTGTAAAGAACTCCATTGAAAAGATAGTGCATAGAGCTCGGAGGAGCTCACGAGGATGTAGCTATATTGCCGAACCTCGTCAACAAATTTCTTGTGTTCTTTTCTTTCTTGCTTTAATTGGTTGATGTTTCTTTTCTTATACAAATCACTCTAGACTTGGGTGTTTGGAAGATCACCTCTTGGGCATCATCCAAGGTGGTTTCCCAACAGTGGTATCAGAGCTTTCACAACTGGGTATCGGATCAAGAACAGAAGGTATCGGAGCAAGACTCCAAGAATTAAAGAACAAACTTCTTGGGTGATTCAAGAACTGAGTAAAGATCAATATGAGATCGTGTTCTGGAGGGTGATTCAAGAACGGTGTTGAGATCAATCTTCAATCGTGTTCTTGAGGTTTAGAAGAAGTTGGAAAACATTTATGGGTGCTGCACAAATTTGGGATCATCTCCGCAAGATGGGTTCAAATTTCGTTGTTGAGAAGTTTGATGGAAAAGGGGATTTTTCCCTGTGGAAGCAGAAGATCAAAGCTGTTCTTATGCAACATAAGGTGGACTTAGCTATTGGAGAAGATGATACTTTTCCAGTAAGTATCAAGGAGGACCAGCGGATTGAGATGAAGAAGATGGCATACAGTGCCATTTTCTTGCATATGTCAGATAGTGTCACAAGGGAGTGCGGAGACTCGGAAGATCCTGTTGTCATATGGAAGAAATTAGATGAGTTGTTTCTTACCAAAACTCTCCATAATAAAATTTATCTTCTTAAAAAAATCTTTGCTTTTAAAATGGATCCTAATAAAGAGTTGCAGGATAATCTTGATGTCTTTAATAAACTAGTTCAAGATTTGGCTAGTTTTAATATTAAATTCCTGGATGAACAATTAGCTGTTATGTTATTAAATTCTCTTCTTGATTGTTTTGATAGTTTAATTAACGCAATTGAATATGGAAGAGATACACTAACCAAAGACATTGTGGTCAATGCTATAAAGGCTCATGATTTCAAAGCCAAGAGTAGGGAGGTATCAAGTGGGGAAGGGCTATTCGTAAGAGGAAGGCCAGCAACTCGGAATGGCAGTAGCATTCATGGAAACTACAGGGAGAAATCAAAAGGTAGAGGGAAGAGTCATGTGTCGCATTCCAAACCAAAGTTTGAAGGAAGGCGATGCTTCTACTACAACAAGAAGGGTCACTTCAAGAAAGATTGCAAGAAGAGGTTGTGGGATGAGAGAGGGAGAAGCCATACCAACAATCGATAGGCTTCGGTTGCCAAAGGAGAACAACAAGATGATGTTCTTGTTGTGTGCTCAAATGTGAGCAGGAGGCAAGACAGCAAGAAATGGATTCTGGATTCTGGATTCCGGGTGCACTTATCACATGTGCCCTCATAAAGAATGGTTCAAGAATTTCAAGGAAATCAATGATGGAAGGGTTTTCTTGGGGATTGACAATTCTTGCTAAGTGAGGGGGATATGAGACATCCAGCTGAGGATGTTTGATGGAGTCACAAGGCTGCTGCGAAATATAAGGTATCTCCTGGATTTGAGGAGGAATTTGATCTAATTGGGGCAGCTGGATTCCATGGCGTATACATACAAAGCAGAGGGAGAAAAGATCAAGGTAACTAGGGGATCTTTGGTAGAGATCAAAGTAGTAATAAAAGATGGACTCTATGAGATGATCGAAGAGACAAAAATCAAGAATCAAGCAGCAAGCTTAATGGTTGAGACGGATAGGGCATCCCTTTGGCACACTCGCTTGGGACATATGAGCGAAAAGGGCCTACAAGTTCTTAGAAAAAATGGTCTACTTGGTGGTGACAAAGTAGAGAAATTGGATTTTTGCGAGTGTTGCGTTCTTGGGAAGCAATATCGGGTCAGCTTCAACACTGGAGTGCATAAGTCTAAGGGCATGCTTGACTACATTCATTCGGACCTTTAGGGACCAGCAAGAACACCGACACAGGGAGGAAACTTTTATTTTTTGTTTTTAATTGATGATTATTCAAGAAAGGTTTGGGTTTATTTGCTTAAAAATAAATTAGATGCTTTAAATAAATTTGTGGTGTGGAAAAAGTTGTTGGAGACTCAAACGGGTAGGGTAGTTAAGGCTTTACGAACTGATAATGGCTTAGAATTTTGCAATAAGGATTTTGATAAATTCTGTGAGTTAAATGGCATTCTAAGACATAGAACGGTTGTAAAAACACCTCAACAAAATGGAGTTGCTGAGAGGATGAATAAAACCCTTACGGAAAAGGTTAGGTGCATGTTAATTGGGTCTGGTTTACCAAAATATTTTTGGGGGAAAGCTGTGTCTACTGCTGCATACTTGGTAAATAGATCACCCTCTAGAGCTTTAGAGCTCAAGACTCCCATGGAGATGTAGAGTGGGAAACCCCTTGAATTGAGCAACCTTAGGACTTTTAGGTGTGCTGCATTTGTACATCAAAAGGATGATAAACTTGACCCAAGATCTAGAAAATGTGTATTTCTAGAGTATGGTGATGGGGTTAAGGGGTATAGGTTGTGGTCCTTAAAACCAAAAGGAATGAAACTAATAATAAGTAGGGATGTTATTTTTAATGAATTGTTATTTCCCTACTTGGAGAAAACTAACTCTGCAGGGGCTAGTGAGCAAACTAGTCCGGAATTTGTGGAGCATCGCATTAAGGAGAATTCAGTTCAGGTAGAGCAAGGAAGACAAGAGAGTTCGGACCAGGTATATCCCACTGATGAAGGCTAAGCTCAAGAAACTTAAGAGGAGGCTGAATTGCAAGGGGATGCAGCAAGTCAGAATGACTACCAGCTCATAAAGGACCGAGAAATGAGAGTGGTTAGACCACCTTTGAGCTATGGGTTTGCAGATGCTAATGTAGCAGCTCCTTGGACAGAAGGAGGGATGGTTGAACCAGAAACTTACATGGATGCCATGGAGTGTAAGGATTCGTCAAAATGGCAGCTAGCTATAGAGGAAGAAATGGATTCTATGAGGAAGAACAACTTTTGGGTATTGGTGCCCAAATCAGAAAAATAGAGAGTTTGTGGATTGTTGATGGATTTACAAGATCAAAGAAGGGAACACTCCAGGGGATGAAGTCCTGTATAAAGCTAGGTTGGTGGTGAAGGGGTTCACACAAAAAAAAGGCATAGACTTCACCGAAATATTCTCACCAGTTGTGAAATACAAGTCGATCAGGATAGTGTAGCATGGGTTGTCCAATTTAATTGGGAAATCGAGCAAATGGATGTAAAGACAACGTTCTTACATGGAGAGCTTGATGAGACCATCTACATGAGGCAGCCAGAAGGTTATGAAGAAGGAAGGCAGAGATATTTGGTGTGCCAATTGAAGAAATCTCTTTATAGCCTGATATAATCACCTCGGCAATGGAATAAGAGGTTTGATTCCTTTGTAACTAGCCTGGGTTTCATAAGGAGCTACTATGATTCATGCTTGTATTATAAGGGGCACAAGGTGGAGAAAGTGGTGATCATTCTCACCTATGTTGATGATATGTTACTGGTTGAGAGCAGCATAGAGAGGATAGAAGAATTGAAGTCTCAACTCAGTGAAGAGTTTGAGATGAAGGATCTTGGCCATGCACGGAAGATCCTTGGGATGAATATCATCCGGGAAAGGGGGAGAAACAGATTGAAGATCTCTCAAACGTCCTACATAGAGAAGATGATATATAAGTTCTCTATGGAAGATAGCAAACCAGTGAAGGTTCCCCTTGCTGGTCATTTCAAGTTCTCCAGCGATCAATGTCCAAGATCGAATGAAGAGAAGAAGGAAATGAAAAAGGTCCCCTACTCTAGTGCAGTTGGTTCTATAATGTTCACCATGGTAAGCACTAGACTTGATATTGCTCATGCAATAAGTGTCCTCAGTAGATTTATGAGTAATCCTGGAAATGACATTGGCTTGGGATGAAGTGGCTGCTGAGGTACTTGAAGGGAAGCCCAGATGTGGGGCTGGTTTATAAAAAGAGAGGTAAGTCCATCTGCCTTGAGGGTTATGCTGATTCAGACTTTGGAGCAGATTGGGATAAAAGGAGATCGATCACTTTCTACTTCTTCAACTTAAATGGATGTTGTGTAAGTTGGAAGGCTCAGTTGTAGCCGGTGGTAGCACTCTCAACAACTGAGGCTGAGTACATAGCGGCTACGGAAGCCATCAAGGAGGCTATGTGGTGCAAAGGGTTGTTAGAAGAGTTAAAGGTACTAGAGGAGCAGGTTATGGTGTATTCGGATAGCCAAAATGCATTGCATTTGTGCAAGAATCTGGTGTTCCATGAGAGGACCAATCATATGGATGTTCGATACCATTTCATTCAGGAAAATGTTACGGAAGGATGCATTCATGTGGACAATGTGGCCACAGAAGAAAACCCTGCAGATTTAGGTACTAAAGTTTTACCTCTAAGCAAGTTCAATCATTGCCTTGGACTTCTTAGGATTGGAATCGGTTGATATGATGACTCAAAACGAGTTTGGATACTGAGTTCTCTGCACATAGGTTCGAGTTTAATCGCTTAGACAAAGGTAGAGATTGTTGGTATTTGTCTTAGCATTAAACGGTTGCAAGGAAGGAAGAAAAAATCAGCATCAATGCACACCAGTGTACGCCGCGGCCCAGCTTATTCCAGGGTGCAGCACCCAGCAAGGAGAAGAGCTAGAGGAGGTGTGCACCGCGGTTCAGCCTCCCCCAGGCCGCGGCGCCCAGAAAGGTGAGAAGTGGAGAGGTGTTCAGCACACTCCAGGCCGCGGCATGCCCTGTTCTAGGCCTCGGCCTGAAGGCACACTAATGCCATTTTGTTCAGCCTTTTGAAAGGTGCGTGGGGCATGTCCAAAACACATAGCTTTACTTAGAATTGATGGAGGGCCATGGTTAATTGGTCTTCAAGATCTAAGGGTGGATATTGACCCTCAAGTTTGGTCAAGAAGTTGGTGCACTATATAAAGGGTCACCTAGCTTCAATCTCCAACAAGTGTGAAGAATAACTTGTGATTGAAAGTGAGATCAATTGTAAGAGTGCAAAGATACTAAACTCAAGAGAGATTCTGTAGAGAGGCTGGTTGTTTAGAAAGAGAGAGTAGAATAGAAAGGGATTCAAGGGCTTGTAAGGGGAATTTTCTTGGGAAAATTCCAAGGTTAGTTCACTTTCTTTTTCTTTCTCTTCTTTTGTTCTTCAAGAATGTGTGAGTTATTGGAAGGGTGTTACTGATTGTAAAGAACTCCATTGATAAGATAGTGCAGAGAGCTCGGAGGAGTTCACGGGGACGTAGGCATATTGCCGAACCTCGTCAACAAATTTCTTGTGTTCTTTTCTTTCTTGCTTTGATTGGTTGCTGTTTCTTTTCTTATACAAGTCACTCTAGACTTTGGTGTTTGGAAGATAACCTTCTGGGCATCATCCAAGGTGGTTTCCCAACAAAATTTGAGGGATTTTTTTGTGTGTTATGTTTCAGATAAGAAGGTATGTTTACAACGATGTTATAAAGTTGAGCTGCTGGAAAGTTAATGATTAGAGTTTGAATGCTGTAATTTTATTATCAGGTTGAACACAATTTGAATTTAGAGGGCTTTGTTTTCTTTTTTAAGACATGGAGCAAGTGCGCATCTGGTCAAATTGCTACCAGTATCTTTTGGTTTCCTTTGTCAATTGTACTTAGTGGTCAGCTTTTCTTTAATGATCAGTACAGGAGGCGTGATGCAAATTTCTAACATAGGTGTTCGATCTTTAGTGCACTTATACAAGTAAGCATTGTATCTAAATCTTTCACAATATTCTCTCTTTTGGATATTCTAACAAATTTTTCATTGGTAGTGCATTGCTGATACATTATCCAGTAAAAACATTTGGGAAAATACATCTTCCGGGGTACAGCATATACTATATAGAATCTTTTTTTATTTTAGTTATTTTGCTTTAACCGGTCTGAAGTGACTCTAATCTAATGTTTGAGATATTTTCTTTCACTGCAGAGCTGAAATGTGCAAGTAAACAGTTGAAGGTTCTCTATGTAGTATTAGATAACCAATTGCATCAGTTATGTGCAGACTGGTTATTAGTCTTTGGCCCATCGTTACTTCTGATGGGTGCTGGTTACAGCGTGAAGATATCAGTTCACTGAAGATTCTGCACAATGTTTAGAATAGATGAGGTAACTGTTCATGTGTTAGATTATTAGCATGTTAATGGGTATGTGGCTTGCTACCTGCATTTGTTGAGATTAATAAAATTAGCAGTAAACAAAGATTAATTGAGTATTGTTTTGGAGCGAAAACATGATTACCAGTTTGCCAAAAGAAAAAAAAAATGGTAAAATAATACAAAGTAGTCCTTTTTTCTTGAGTGTATGGGTTTGGGATTGGGCTGGGTGGGCATAACTAATAAAAAAAATATATCATTTCTGTTGGGAAACCACCTCAATGATGCCTAGGTGATGGTCTTCCAAACACCCAAGTCTAGAATGACTTGTAAAGAAAAGAAACAACATACGAAGCAAGAAAGAAAGACACAACAATTGTTATCGAGGTTCGGCAATAGCCTACGTCCCCGTGAGTTCCTCCGAACTCTCTGCACTAAACCAATGAGTTCTTACAATCCAGCAACACCTCTCCAAAAATCTACAAGTTCTTGAAGAAACAAAGAAGAGAATAAGAAAGTGATAAGGTCTTGAGTTACCCTGGAACTTTCCCCTTTTGGAAATTCCATTTACAAATCCCTTGAATCCTCTTTCTATACTAATCTCTCTCTTTACAACCAGCCTCTCTAATGAGTCTTTCTTGTATGTCTGTACCTTTGCACTCTCACACAATTCTCTCATTCACATGTTCTGTCACACACACACACTTGTGTTTCTATCACATTACATTCATAAGTTGTCTTGTTGAGATTGAAGCTAGGTGACCCTTTATATAGTGCACCAACTTCTTGTCCAATCTTGAGTGTCATTCTCCACCCTTAGATCTTGAGGACTAATCAACCTTAGCCTTTGATCATTCTTTAGTCAAGCTGTGCGTTTTGGACATGTCTCACTAACCATGGAAGATGTTTACACATGTGTGCATCAGTGTGCCTGGCGCCACAGCCTAGAACAAGGCGCGCCGCGGCCCAAGGCAGATCACACTTCCTCAAGGTTCTGGGAGCCGCGGCCTTGGGTAGGGGGGGCCGCGGGCTGGCCTCCTCCTCCAGCACTCCACCTTCTGGGCGTCGCGGCCTGGGATAGTCTAGGCCGCGGCCTGGGGTAGTCTGGGTCGCGGCCTGACCTGATGCACACCCAATTTGCTGCTTTGTGCTGAGGCACACTCCAAGTATGCTGAGGCTTCAATGACTTGATGCTTGACCTCTTCCAACCTTGTTTAAACCTTGACCATGTTTAAACCTTAGACAAATAGCAACAATTTCTTTATTAATTTTGTGGATTTGTTGTTTGTTTGGAACTTTCAGCTGTTGACATTTTGTTAACAGGAAAGAAACTTGAATTCTTGTAGTTAGATAAACAATCTGTCTTTTGTCAGGTTTCTAGAGTTATATGAACTTATCATATTTTTGGTGTCAATTTAATCTCTAAGGGTGTCACTTAAGGACCTGCTGCAACTTTTCTAATGATTGTATGTAACTCTGGGGTATTTATATTTTCATAAAGTTCAAAACTTGCTGGAATGGTGTTATTGGTATTGACTTGAGTACCATCAACTCATGTGCCTCAATCATGAAGAGGAATATAATATCAAAAGCATTCTAAACGATCTTATCCTCTTTCACTTTTGAAGGTTTTGGAAGTTTTGTGCTTGTTCCTTAACTTTAAACAATAAGTGGTAGCATAATTTTTATTACTCCAGTAACTACTTTTGTACCCAGAAAAATACAAAAATAAAAAAATTAAATACAGTCTCTTGTATTTAATTTTTCTTCTGAAATTTGTTGGGAAATATCATGCTTTGTTATGTTTCTTGTTTGCATTGTCATGGTTTAAGTGATTTTTCTTATTTCTATTTTCTTTTGGCAAAACATTGTACACAAGTATTGAATTCAACAATTGGCTACGTGAATGTTAGCCTTGCAAAACTATCAACAAAGTAACCTCATTCTAACTTAGCTAATCATTAAGTGTGATTCCCTTTGCTGCATACTTTTCCATCTTCAGAACTAGGGCATGTTTAACATGGATGCAAGCATTCATGTAGGTGGCTTTACATATGTATGCATAACGCAAAAATGAACTAAGTATGGTATCTAGTTTTTGAGTTTCCATTTTTTAATATATATATATATATATATATATATATATATATATATATATATGTGTGTGTGTGTATGTATAATGTGTACGTATTTAGCTATTTTGTTCCATTTTTTTTAGCACTCCACTGTATTCCCATTGTTGCTTTATATGTTATTATTCAATATCTTTGATTTTTTTAGAGTGAAATCTGTATGCATGTATTGGCTTATGGATTTGTTCGAGTAATAAGTGGCTTTGACATGGATTTATTGTTGATTAAATGTGTAAATCTGATTAAACGGTGGAGGCAAAATATTTTCCATAAAGAGAGCGAGTAGTGAGGTTTTTTGGTCTAGAAGTTTGCACTTTGCTAGCAATCTAAGCAATCTCAGCCATCTAGGCAGAGTAGTGGGGTTTCTTAATGAAATTAGCTTATATAATATACTTTGTGTTTCTTTTGCTTTTGAGATGTTATGGGATATATATTTGAGAATTCTGCTTGTTCTTGGTTAATCCAATCCTTGAAGCCTCTTTTTTTGAAATAGAAGCTGCTTGCTCTAGATCTTATCATATTTTTCTTTTGGTTTTGGATCTTGTTAAATTAGTGTCTTTTAGTAAGATAAACTGAAAGTTGACTGCCATTAATAGGGATGTCAAGCTACTTAAAAGATGGGAAAAAAATTGGAATCAGCTTTTAGAGATAACTTGACTATGCTATTCTTTTACTGTTCCTAAGTTTCTATTTTTTTGGTTTATGACTATTGTGGGCGGAAATGCTTGCAAAATTATCATTGAACTAAGAGCACAAAATTCTTTTATAGAAAATGATTTTCAATATAATTTTTTTGTGAAATTAGTTACTATGCCCATCACATCTAAAATATATATTAAATTATTAGGAAAAAGAATCCAATATTTGAATTAAGCAACTGGAGTTGGACAACACATTTCACATTGGTAAGCAAGAAGTGGAACTTGCTCTGAAGGTAAATAGTGCAGCTATTATGGAGACCTATATCAACTTGAAGGTTTGATCCGAGCTGGAACTGATCCCAATTCATGCAATCAATCAACTAATTTTCTTTTCTCCTCTCTCAAGTCAAAACTTAACCTATAGCTATTTTAAAAAGTATTGAGACATCAAGTTTCCATCATGATTATATATTAGAAAATCTTAGACCACAAGATATTATACTTGTTTTTACATCTTATAGCTCGTGTAAATACTATTTAAACATTTTCTTTTAGCATTTGGGCGTCTTTTTCTTCTTCTTCTTCTTTTTAAGTTTTACTTATGTACAACAACCCAATTTTCCTTCTCCTATTCACTTGTCCCAATGTGTTGAACTTCGAATATTTCAGTTTCAGATTATTATCAGTTTGATGATCTATTGACAAGTGTTGAATAATTATGCCTTGAATTAGTGGTAAACCAAAAATTGTCTAAAGTTGAGTTAACTTCTTGCATAATTTGTGGCTTTTGTTTGTGGGTCAAAAGCATTTTCTACTTTAGGCCATGGTGGAAGACAAAGTGGAAGACAAAGTTCACTTTGGTATAATTGGAGAACAAAATGATGAGCAACAAAATGATGAACATTCATTGATGTTTGTCCTTTGGAACTTTTGTGAGCCTATAAAAGGCATTCCAATGTGAAGCATTCCATCATCAAGTAATATCAAGAATCATCAAGTGAAAGAGAAGTTAAGAGAGAAATTTGTGAGATTGTGTGTATTTGCTAAAGCCAATTTTGTAAACACTCTTTGTATATTCTCTCACTATAGTGAAATTTTGCCTGTTGGCCTCTGCCCGTGGAGTAGGCTTTACGCCAAACCACGTAAATTTGCTGTCTTCCCTTTTATCTTACTTTATTGTTTTGTCATTATTACTCAATCAATTTACGATCCTGTCACGATCCATTTCTAACAACAAGCTCTCTGAATGGAAGTAAGAGTGTATGAAAAAAGAAGTGGCTCCAATAATGGCGGAGGTATGCTTTTTATGGTGCTTTGAGCATTTCTTTTTTATCTGTATGCATTGAATTATCATATATAACCAGATATGCTCATATGAATGGTTGTTTTACAGAAATTTTTTTTTTCAGTACTGTGAGAAGGCAGAGTTTCCATTTCATGTTGTCCAAAAGCTTGGTGCCTTGCGTAGTGCTGGGAGAAGGTAAGTAGATTTTCTCTACGAAAAAAGATTAGATTTACCTGTTCAAAACTTCAAATGAAGTTTGTATATTTTTCATTTGTACTTAGTTTTCAAATGTTCTATTTTTTTCTCTGATAGAGCAACTCATTAGTGCCTATTGCCTACTCTAGAAATGATGGTCCTCTTTTCATCTTGTCTATCAAACTCACTCATTAAACTTTTTATTATTTTTTTAGGATTAGAGAGAGTCTAAATTGCTAAAAATTCTCAATGCCTTGCACTTTATCAAGACATAGGTGGTTCTTAATTCCATGGCTGCTGATAACAATATAAACAGAAAGTAAAGGAAAAATAGAAAAATGAAATAAAATGAACTCATTACATTTAAGTAGTAGAACTTGAAAAAAAAGTAATCTAGAGAAAGAGAGAGCTGATTTTAGATCTCCTACATGGGCTTCTCCAATGTTGCAGCATGTTGTTGAAAATGGAAGTTGTTCAAACGTTGTATTCTTGATTGATCACCAATTCCTCCAAACTCCATTATTTCTTGTTGTAGTACTTCTTGTTGTTGTTGTTGTTCATGCAGATTCCTAGTTCTTGATCCACTGATCCCCAAGAAATCAACAGTCATCACTTCCTCACTAAACCTTGATAAATTACCACTAGGATTAACATTTGTACTTCACCCTAAATTATGATAACCTCTACTCTTATTGTTAATGTTTTGATCAAAATCCCCTGCAAACATTCCCCTATTGTTGTTCATTGATGAAGTACTCTGATCAATTCCCCCACCATTCAGGTACACATTTGTACAGGTTTGTTTAGTGGTAGATCTTCTTTAAGTTCTTATCATTCAAAAGCTTAATTACATGAAAATTGGTTTACCATAGTCTGAATAATTAATGGTGATGCCGGTTTGTGAAGCTTAAATGGTTTATCCATTTTTGTGTAACATAAAACAATAGGTTGTTTTCCTAATAACATAGTGTATCATTATACCAGCAATAATTTCTTGATCATTCTTAATTCATGTCTCTTGGACATGTTGTCCAAAGCGAAGATAAACAAGTTACTGACTTTCAGAAATTCTAATTGGAATTCCCTGATGCTTCCTTCATTTGCTGACAGTATCTAGTGATTCAGTGTTGGTGGAAGGAAAATCAATCTTAGATTATTTAAACTATGCAATTACATCGTTGGATCTCCCCCTCTTTTTTTTTTGGCTAAAATACAAATTATACCCTCAATTATACCTAGAGAGAAAGTCTACCTTCACCCTTTTTCTAGCACTCTCACTTATGATGTTTTTGTCTTTTAAATGATTACGTTTTTGAGTTTACCCTGGTGCACTTAGTGAATATACTTTCTTTATAAAAAAAATAAAAGAGAGAATTTATTTACACATTCTTTTTTACAGTCATGAAGTCATTTACCTTTCTTATATATCTTTAATGGAACATTTCTCTTGACTTTGATAAATGCTTATACTTTTCAGGGACTTTGTGTGACTACTATGAAGTGCTATTGCTGGAATTCACTTATGCTTTCCATGATTTGATGTCGGATTATGATAATTTTTGTTCTCTTCATTCTCCATAAATTGTTGAGTAGATAAAGAATGATATATTAGCCTTCAAGGAACTAAGCTATCAAAAGATAACATTTTAGATTACTTTTATGTAAAATTTTATATTTCTAATTGTTGTACTTATTTTTGGATAATGAAAAGATTTCTTTATGTAACGATTGTGTACTCAATTGTCTATTTTGATAATTTGTTGGATATTATGATTTATTATGCACAAAGTAGAAAATTTAAAGAAAAAAACACAAAGAATTGGTTATATTTATGAAAAACCGTTGCTATAGGTCTGAAAAACCGTCGCTAAAGCACATAATTATAACTGCCATATATAGGATATACCTATGGGTAAAACTGTCGGTATAGTCTCACAAGCTATACCGATGGATTTCGTCTGTCGGTAAAACCTTCCTATAGTTACAGTTATAAAACCGCTGGTATAGATCAGTATAGATTCATGATCTATACCGACGGTTAAACCGTTGGTATAACTCCATTTCTGATACCGACGATTTTTAAAACCGTAAGTATAGTTTCATTTTCTATACCGACAGATAAAAAACCATCGGTATATCTCTCTAGCTACGCTTTTTAAAACATTATACTGATGGATTTTGTTCGTCGGTATATGTCATTTTTTTTGTAATGATTTTGGAAGCCATTGACGATGGAGAGAAGTTTGCTTTGGTTTTTCTACCATTGTAGTAATCAAATGAAGAACACAATGATAAAATAGGCTACATGATAAAGAGATTAAGTTCTTAAATTTTTTTAAGTAGAAAACACATAAAAATAAAAAAAAATAATTTATGGAAACAAACTAACTGCAGTTTTTGTAACTTAACACTTAAGTTTATTTTAATTGAGTTAATTGATGATGTGGCATGATTTTAATTTGGTGGTACGATCTTATCTATTCAAAATAAATAAAAGGTTATGATTAATCAAAATTGAGGGTAATGTTTCCTCTTTAAATTGAGACAACCGAAATCCTAAAGCTTTAAATGTGAAATCACAACAATTCTATTGAACCTAATTAATTCCACAAACCAAACTTGAATTACTAACACAAAAGGGGATCAGGAAGATAACTTTGGTCCCAGCTGTATAATGAAATAACAGAAGTTTTAAATAAACTGACATTATGACATAAATGATGAACAAAAATCAAGACAAGCTATAATTCACAAATTTGTTTCTTCTATTTTTATTCTCTGGTGTTGTTTTGAAAAGAAACATATCTCAACAGTATCATCACGGTAGAATGAATTAGTTTCCTGCTGGCTGAGTGCAAGATCAACTCAGACCCTACTGCCAAACCTGATAAAAACCTTCTCCAAGTCTGTTTTTCCTCTTTATACTTTCAACAGGACAGCTACAATTCAAGATACTCAGAATCACCATTCAAATTTAATTTTTCGGCCTTTTAAGTAGTTCTGCTACCAAGTCACTCATAAATACAGGTTTCAGCCCCATAAAAAAATACTGGTTTCAACAGTCCAATGCAAAATTAAACTTCTCTTGCAATGGAGAAAAACTATAATTTACCCATGTTTCGTTCTTATCAGAATCGTCTGTGCCTTGGAAGTAACAGAGAGGGTTTAGATCTGACAAAATAGCCCTTCTATCTATAGCAGAGGCAGATCAACAGAAGCTATTTCTTAGTATCCAAATTAGAAAGATCCTTGTAAACATCAAGCAAGGGAAATGTCTTATTCAAACGTTTGAATGAATATTTAGAAACAGCATTCATTCGGATAAGGTTATTAGCCAGCTCCATAGCTTCAGCTCGCCATCCTGCAAAACCGATCCCATCAATCAATAATGTGTAAGTGGTTTCATTAGGCTGGCATCTATTCTCAACCATTGCTGCTAATACTTCAATGGCATCATCAATTCTGTGTGCTTTGCACAATCCAAGAAGAACAATATTATAAGAATAACTGTTGGCTGGAACCTGCTATGTTGCATATCCACCAGCAACCCGATAGCTTCATTCACCATCCCATCTCTACACAAGTATGAGATAAGGGAATTGTAAGTGATCTCGTCCGGGTCAATCCCTTTGCTTACCATATCTGAAATCATACCCAAAGCCCTAACTTTATCCCCACAACTCCATAGTGCACTGAACATGGTGTTGTAAGAACTTGAATTCGGAGGACAACCCACTTCACTGAGCTTCTCAAAGATTTCCAATGCCTGATCAGCATATCCATTCTTACACAAAGTTGCCAAGACTGTGTTGTAGTTCACTATATCCGGCAGGCAGCCATCAGAGATCATATGATCCAAGAACTCAATTGCCAAATTTAGTCGCCCAGCTTTGCAAAATGCAGAAATCAATGGATCATAACTATAAGCATCTGGTGTCAATCCCTTTTCTTTCATAACCTTCAATATGTTTATCGCCTCCTCAATTTTGCCATCACGACAGAGAGAGCTAATCAAAATGCTGTAAGTAACAACATTTGGCTCACAACCTTTTGAAAACATCTCAGTTACTAATTTCTCACCAACTTCCCATTTACCACGATTCAAAAGTGCCCGTAACAATATATTGTAAGAGATCACATCTGGCTGACCGCCCCTAGATTCTAAGTTCCTAACAAACTCAAAAGCTCGATCCACCATCCCTTCTTTGCACATTCCCCTCATAACTGTATTGTAAGTAAACATATCAGGTTGCAGCCCTCTTGATAACATGTCATCCAAAAGCTTCATAGCCTCATTTATCCCTCCTTCAAGCAGAGTTGCTTCTATCAAAATTGTGTAGGTAATCACAGTTGGCTTGCAGTTTTCTTTCAACAACTGATCCATAACCTTAAAAGCCAAATCAAGCTTTCCCCTACTACAGAGACTTCCAATCATTATATTATAAGTAACAATATCTGCTGAAAATCCTCTGATTTTCATCCTATCAAGAACTTTGTAAGCATAATCAATTCGATTCACCTTACAAAACCCACTAATCAATGCATTATATGCAAACACATCAGGTTGACCATATTTTTCCAAAATTTCCATGACCCTTACGGCCTTCGCAATATTTCTTGAACCGAAAAACCCTTTAATGAGCTTTGTACAAAGAATAACATCAGGTCTGTAGCCTTTACTAACCATATTTTCAAGAAAGTAGAGTGATTCATTATACTTCCCTGCTCTGCAGGACCTGTTGAGGAGTTTCATCATACGGGTCTCTTTAAAATCAAAAGATTGCAAATGGGTTGGTCTTGTTTCAGCAGAAGCCCTGACCATTGGTGGGTTTCCTCTGGAGCTCCTACTGCCATTAGGTTTAGGGTTTATGCAGCTCACTACAGTACTGCTGTGATGTGATTCATGTAAATGTGAAGTGGGTTTTAGTTGCTGCGTGGTGCAAGGCAGGATATGAGGACCAATTTCCATGGAAAATAGTGTCATTTGATATTGGTATTGTAGTGCTCAATTTTCATGGACCATTATTTTGCAAAAGATCAGAGAGGGAGAGAGCAGGATAGAGATAGTACCTGCAAATGTGCATGGAAAAAATTCACTAGCTGAAATTTAGCAGTTGGAAAAAACTGCATTTGAGTTCTTTTGGCCTTGCACAATAATCTTATACCGTACAGATTCCTATTGGATTTGAGTAGATATGTTATAGATAAGGAAACCATATCGTGCAAAGTTTGGATGTTGGGTCGGGTCAAGGTATTCTTGGACCCGGAAACTTTACTTTCATTACACTATTTTATTTATTTTACATTTATGGTCTCCATTCCCATATTAATTCAATAATTTTTGAATTCATCTTTTATATGGGGAATATTTAATTCATTTTAAATTTAATTTTTTAAAATTTTTTAAAGCAAACATTGAAAAAAAAATTTTAAAAATTGAATTTAAGCTGTTGACTGTTGCTGGGTTTTAACTCATTTAAAAAATTTAAGTTTGAAAGTTATTTAAACTTGGAATGATGGAAATAGACACGTGGTGAACTAAGGGCTCGGTTGGTTCATCGATATAATTACAGTGAGATAGAATTACAAAGAACTAAAGACTATGGGCTTGTTTGGGGAGGGTTTTCAAAAACCCTTTTCAGTGTTCAAACACTGAAAATGCTGCTCAAACACTGGTGTGAGTGTTTGGCAAGCAATGTTCAAAACCAGTGTTTGAACAGAGTTGTCTAAAAATGGTTGTTCAAACACTGATTTTTGAACATTACTAATCGGAGTTTTGGTACTGAATCCAGTGTTCAGTTTTCACTCTCACTTTCCCAATCCACATATCCCTTCTCTCTCTCGCGACCTCACCTTCTCCTTCACAGAGCTCTCCCTCTCTCTGCAACGCATTCATCTTCTCTCTCCCTATTTCCTTTCTTTTCACTTTCTAACCGGGTCTCTCTCCTTTTTTCTTCAACAAATCACGACGGTCACGACCTCGAAGAAACCTAGAAGAGAGGAGAGAAATTTTCCTCTCATTTTCCTACTTCCCAAACATCCTTACCTCAGTTCAAATCCCAGAAAAAAGATACCCATATCTCCGATCTGTAACTCTCTCTTACAATACCCATCTGAACAGACGACGAGAATCGACAAACAAAGAGAGAAAAGAGGGCGAAGGATTCGACAGTAGAGACTAAGGGCAGCAACTCACTGATTCTACCTTTGTTTCCTAGTATTCTCGCATTTCCTTGAGTTCTATAATTTTACTGGTATTGTGCTGTGGAATTTCCAGCTCTGTTTTATCTGTCATTTTGTTCATGCATTTTGCGGTTTTTGTAACGAGTTTCCTATGGTATCAGTGCCTCTTGGTTTGAAATTTCTGGGTTTGATAGAAGTAGGATTTGGGTGATTCAAAATGGGGTTTTTGCAATTGGCTTCTTGGAGTCTTTGACCTTTTATTAATGTAGATTTTTTTTCTTCTATTACCTATTTCAATAATTTGATTTAATTACATACATTATATTAGTACTATAAATTTTGCTATTTTCCCCCTTCCAGTAAGTTTATTACAGCAATAACTGGCTTTGCTTGCGAAAAAAAAAAGCAAAGTTTGTTAGAGAGAGGGGGAATTGTATAGTGGTGACCTGGTGAACAATTGTTATTAGGGGAAGCTTGTTTTTAGAGGGAGAGGTATGTGAAAAAAAAGGAGAAAGGAAGAAGAAAAACCAAACACCCATAGCATTGGATTCGATTTCATTCACTGCATACCCAGGAAAGAAAAACAGAAGAAAAAGGCAAATAATGTTTTGATATAAATTTCGTTGTGGGTGTTTGGCAATTCTAATGTTTGATGGGTGCTTGTAAATGATATGAGAAAAATGGGCAAAAAGAAAAGCAGTCAGGTTCATTACACTTCATCTAAAGACATGGTTATGTACCCTCCTAAACCCAGACCCAAGAGGATCTATCAACTCTGGAAGGGAAACAATGTAATTCCCTAACTTGATCTTTCATTCCATTTCTTTTCTGCTATGATATAAATGGGTTTCTTGATCTCTTTCTCATGGATACATAGAACGCAAGAAATGTAAGCCTTTCTTATTTCTTTATATATATATATATATATATATATATATATGTATATTTTTTTCCTTCATATATTATTTGTTGTATATTGTCATTGATGATTCATTTTGGGTTAAACTTTCCTTAATCAATGCTATGTTCCTATTGTATGCTCTATAGCTTATAATCTCCCCGTTTAGAAGCTTGAATGAAACTGATTCTTTTCCTTTCTCTCATTATGACATTACATTCTTTGATAGTTGATGGGTAGGGCTAGGGCATGCCCAGCATAAATTTTCTTTAGGCTGTCATTGGTATATAAGAAAACTGAAAGGAATAAAGAGAGAAAACTAAAAGGAAAAAAGAGAGAAAATTGTACATTGAGAAGAAAAAAAATACCCAACGTTTCATCGTTTGTTCAGTAGAGAGGATGGAAAAGTGAAAGGAAATAAGGCGGAAAAACCTAGCTTGTTTACTTTCAACTTCCAAATCGTTCTAGTTTGGGAGGATTGTGGTTTTTACACAAGGAAAGAAAATCCCAATCCTCTTAATTTTCTTTTCTCTTACTTTTCTTTTCTACCATAAAATAGAATACTGCTTTCCTATCTCTTTATCTCTTATCAATTATAGCTTTGTTTGATAACAAAGAAATCACATAACATTCTATTTGAATAAATTGGCTTTTCAAAAATTCTGAGATTTGATTTTGGTTTCATTAGGAACAGAACTGATTTGTCATTTGATGATACTACTAAAATTTTATTTGCAAATGTGAGGATTAGCATTGTGGTACATGATTGAATTGATATCCAAGTTGTGTGATAAGATTTTGCTAAATTTTGGCATCTATTACTTCAAATAAATTTTGAGTTATGTTGCTTATATGCATTTCTAAAATTCACTTTAACCAAAGCCATGTCCTGTTTTTGTGTCAAAGATGGAGACAGCCCTTTTAGCTAAAAGCAGTCAATTGTTTAACTTACAGCTAAAAAGCAGTCAATTGTTAAACTTACAACTAGTCATTGTGATAATTTTTGGTAATTCATACATGTAGTAAAAAGCAGTCAATTGTTTAACTTACAACTAGGCTGCCTGATATGCTTCATGGTATAAGTAATCAATCATGGTTTGAAACCATAACTTGGATGTGGATTTTGCATGTTTACTTCAAATTTATAATAATCACATGTTGGCAAGTGGGCTGAGATTTGAGGCTCAAATTTATTTGGCAACAAAAACTGCTCCTAGACTAGATAGTAGGAAGAATTGGATATGCTAATATGACCTGTCAAGCCATAGATAAAATTTGCTTTTTTCCTAGCTTTTATTTTTTCTTATTAGCTTTCCCCCTTTGATCTTCTTTGTGTTTTACTTTTAACTTAATACACGCTGCAATTCAGTCATTTAATGCCCCCCCTTTTTTATTGGTCCCTGCTCAGATATAAGTGCTAGTTGAGGTTGATTGTGCCCTTGTAAGAGTTCAAGTTGGTTCCTCTCCTGCATTTTTTAGGCTGCCAATTGGAACATTTGTAAACAAATATTTTGTCCTAGGTCCTTGTCACAACGACAGGAGGACGTTAGCAGCTCTGCTAGCGGGTGCCTTCTGTTGATACAACTTATTGGTTAAATCTTCATCTCAAATGATCTTTCTGCCCTGTGCTTCTTACCAATGACCATTCACTGATTCATATCTCTGAATTTATATCTTTGTTTATGGATTGTGGTATCCAAGACCTCTGGTTATAATTCTTTAGTCATCAAGTTTTTTTTTCTCACATTTCATTGCACCTTCCAAGTCTGCTTAGGTTACGGTGGCAATCCACTCTCTTACATTTTATTCTATTGCAGCTATTACATATATAGACTCTAGCGCAGTTCAAGCCTTGAAAGACTTACATCAAGAATACAAATCAAGGGACATCCAGGTTCAGTATCCCTTTTGATGCAATCTCTATTAGTTGTTTGTTTCTTTGAGACTGTAGGAATAATATATGCCTCTTGTTGTTTTCTCATTGCAGCTTGCAATTTCCAACCCAAGCCGAGAGGTTTTGCTGACCTTAGCAAGATCTGGTGTGGTAGAACTGATTAGCAAAGAGTGGTGCTTTGTGAGAATGCATGATGCTGTCTAAGTTTGTCATCAGCATGTGCAGAGCTTAAATGAAACTCCTAAAGCGTCAGATTCGTCACCTGATCATAAACCAAGTTTCTTCCAGAGATTATTGAATAAGATAGAAGAGGATTCATCGACTGCGGACTTAGAGTCTGGCAATAAAGTGTCGTCGGGTTCCAAGTATCTTGACCCTCATTTAGAGCCATTACTTTCTTGGAAGTCTTGAAACATGCATGCTTCTTATACATATTTTTTTTTTATCAATATTGATTTTTGCAAGGCAATTCATTTTGTACGTTGTTAGACCATTCAAGCAAAAATAAGATCTGATTGTTTGTTGTAATTAGGTTCCTCTGTTGTAAATTGTAATGGAATCAAGTGCACTATGGGCTTAGATTTCTTTTGTGTGATGTGTTATATCCCTCAGTTTGTAATACTTCTCCCTTGTTTAATCAGTCCTCTTGTGAAGACACATTTATAAACAATTTTGTTCCCTTCTCTGATCACTCATAGTGATCATAGAGGTTCTAAATAAGCAATTGTTTATTGTAACATTATTTCGTTTCATTATTCCTTTTTTTTCCATTTGAATCCTTTTGCTTCTGAAATTACAATTTACCAGTTAGTGTGTAAAAGCAGTTTGTTTGTCCTAAGTTTGCCGCATAACCAATAAATAGCCTAATAGGTCTTGCATACTAATTGTGGCAACATTTTTTGAAAAATTATGAAGATAACATTCTGAGTCTAGCGAGACGCTTTCTTCAAAATGAGATGGTTTTATTTTTAAGAATTTATTTAACAAACAAACATGGGGAAAAGTGTTGTTATGTTTGATCGATGATATATAAAAAATAATAACATTTTAAAAATAAAAATAATATTATTTATTTCCAAGAATTTTGTGTATGTTTAAAAAATTGTATTTAGTAAATATGAGAAAGAAAATTAATTTTAGATATTAAAATTTAAACTAAACACTAAAAACTGAAAGCTGAAAACAATTACAAGAAAGTGTAATCCAAACAATTTTCTATTTTCAAAACAGTTTTCGAAAACTGATCATCCAAACAACATTTAACTGAAAACTGTTTTGGAAACAGTTTTCGAAAACTGTTATCCAAACATGTTTTCAAACACTGAAAACTAAAAACTATTTTCAAAAACTATTTTCGAAAATAGTTTTCTAACACTGAAAATTAAAAACTGTTACCAAACATACCCTATATTACTTTCTACTATTGATCATCCCTTACCAACCTTAGTTTCTCCACAAACCTTACAAAAATTTCACAATAAAGACCATCTCAATCCATCAAACAATAACTTTGATATATATTTTAAAAAAAAATTCTCCCTTTATTATTTCACCTACCTCATCACATAAAGCTGAATACTAATACGAAAATGCTTGCAAAGTAAAATTGATGGAAAAAAAGAAGAAAAAAACTAGATATATGCACACCATTTTTCTCCAGATTCAAGATATACTACTTTCTAGTGGAAATTATTTTTTTACCTAGGTGCTCATATCATCTTTTGCTTGGACCAGAGAGTTTATGGAAGATATAATTTATAACATTAACAGAGGTGAATAGGCGGTCGTACGAATCAGGTGGTGGCACGAACTAGGTGACGGTGTGAACAAGGCGGCGGCGCGAATCAGACCCATCTCCCCCAACTCGGCCCTTCAACAGTGACGACGATGAACCGGAGGTCGATGTCAACGAAGACTTTGTGCGGTGGCTTCTAGATTGTAGATCTGGGTAAATTTTCCTAGATGAAAGAAGGAGAAAGAAGGAGGAAGAAGAAGAAAAAGAATAAGGAGAAAGAAGGAGGAAGAAGAAGAAAAAGAAGAAGCGCTGCAATGGGGGCAAAAAGGAGGAGGAAGAAGAAGAAGAAGAAGAGGGGGAGGAGGAGGAGGAAGAAGAAGAGGAGGAGGAACAAGAAAAAGAAAAGGGGGAGGAGGAGGAGGAGGAACAAAAAGAAAAAGAAAAGGGGGAGGAGGAGGAGAAAGAAGAAGAAAAAGAAGAACCAAACGTCAAATCTCACTTTTATCCTTTAAACTAAACAGCTCCTAAGAGTTTTATTGTTTTAATCTTTCAACGAGATAATTTTTCAATACTTTCAACATTACAATTAATAATATAAAATTGATATTTAAAATTAAAATTAACTAGAACCATATTTTTTTAATATTAAATTTGTTAAAAAAAAACATGATTTTTTTTAA
Source organism: Bretschneidera sinensis (assembly GCA_023935145.1). NCBI lineage: Eukaryota > Viridiplantae > Streptophyta > Magnoliopsida > Brassicales > Akaniaceae > Bretschneidera > Bretschneidera sinensis. Next base: position 26,030,136 of record CM043701.1, read on the forward strand.
TTTCAATTTTAATATTTAATTTCATACAACAATACAACAAAAAACTATGTATCACTTAATCATATAGGGTTCATTCAATATATTTTTATATAAAACTCGTAAATATAGAAGTATGGACAATACTTTTAGAGAATTAAATAATTTCTTCCCTATAGCCCTTGAGGTCAAGTCATAACTCTATACTTTAATGTAACAGGACCAAGTCGTTTAGTTCTTAAATTGATTTAGTGGGAAAATTCATTACTATTAAAAAAAATCTCAAAACATTTTGGGATTTGAGTGGGGCAAGTGCCCCTTGTCACCATATGGGTCCATCCCTGAATATAACCACTTTTTGCTATTATTAATCTAAGGTCAAATTTGGTTGCTTAAGGATAATATATTCGCTATTTCATATATATATATATTTTGATGTAACCCACAACACCCAGGTCCAGTAAGAAACCCACACGTGGACTTTGGTGTCACCTATGGGACGACGACACGTGTCAAGCCCCCATCAACATTATAGGACACACGCGGGACAAGCCAGGAACGCCACCGTCACGTCAAAGCGTGATTAGCAGACCTAATCCCTCTGAAACACGCGACCACCCTGACACACTCAACGCCCTGATCATGTTATTAAGACTTGTCTCTGAATCTCAGAATCACAAGGGCAGACCCATGCATTCTCCACGTGAACGACCTCTACCCAGACGACTATAAATAAACTGAGGTATGGAAGTTCAACATCCATTCACACTTAACTACTTGTACTTAAGTTGCTTTAGAATTAACCCTCGGTCTCGGCCCTCCTTAAGCCCTCGTTCTAACTAGAACGTTGGAGCGCCCTCGGAGGTCTCTCTCTCCCCTCCTTTCGAGGGTCTTTAGTTCACCTCTGTTACCTGTGCAGAGCCACGTCAGCACCACGGCCCCGTCATCAGCAACCATTTTTTGGCATCAATAGATTGGCGTCGTCCGTGAGAAACCACAATCTCTCGCTATAGCAAAAGCGAAGAAATATAAAAGAACTCATCTGTTGCGATGCCGCCGAGAAGCAACACAAGAAGGACCGACAAGGAAGCCCCAACAACATGCTCTACTCCCATTCGGGGCAGCACCCACAGCCAGCAATCTAGACTCAGATTCCCCGCAATCCCCGAGCACGCAACCCCCGGGTCGAATAGACCCCCGTCAGAGAGCAGTGCCCTCATCTCTCCGGGACCAACTTTCCTGACTACAAGGAAGTGGCTGCACATCCTCATGCTGCCCTTGTGACTCAAGACTAATTCCAAAAACTCTCCCGAATGATAGCTGACTTGGCAGCCTAAGTCCGAGGCAGAGGCCGGCAACCTTCCTTTTCTTCCCACCAAGCTCCCGAGCAAGCAAAATCATCTAATAGAGATGATCCGACTTACAACCAGCCCTCTACCGAGCCCTCGCTGCGTTGTAACCGGTCCAAGGAAAAATCCTCATCGAAGAGCAATTTCAACCTAAATAGACGGTTCGAGACGATTGAAGAAAAAATAGACTTGGCCCTAAAGTACAGAAGTCTCAGTATCTTGGATGAGCTTAGCATCCAAGATCCCCCGTTCACAGAAGACGTTCTCGAGACCCCACTCCCTCTTAACTTCAGAATGCCACTGGTCAGAATGTACGATGATTCAGGGGACCCTTTAGACCATTTGCAGCATTACAAGACAACTATGATGTTGCACCGACATTCCGACCCTATCATGTGTCGTGCCTTCCCCTTGACTCTTGAGAAGGCCGCAAGTACTTGGTACTCATGTCTGAGGCCGGGGAACATTAGCAATTTCAGAGAACTTAGTTATGCCTTTGCTTCGCACTTCTTCAACAACAAAGGACTGAAGAAGACCTCAGAGAGCTTCTTCAACATCATTCAGCATCTTGGAGAGAGGCTTCGAGCCTACATATCCAGGTTCAACACAGTTGCCTGGGAAATCCCAGACCTCGACCCAAATGTCCAGATGATGGCGTTTAAGAATGGGCTGAAGTCCATGATCTTCAGCTCCAAGATCACCCGGCACCCACCCAAGAACATGAACCAGGTTTTGGCCCGAGCAGAGAAGTATATGTTGGCAGAAGACGACTAGGCATTTAGAAGGGAAAGAGAATGAGAAACAGAGAAGAAGAGAAAGGATATCGACCCATAGAGAGGAACGGTCAAAAGACCTGATCAAGAAAATAGGTACAAGCCCCACCCCCGACTCGATGGTTTCACCCCTCTTAACGCATCTAGGACCAATGTCCTCATGCAGCTTCAAGACAAGTCAGTCCTCCAGTGGCCATCCAAGATGCCATACCTCGGCGGGGATCAAAGACAATGGTGCTGCTTTCACAAAAATTACCTCCACGATACCGAAAAATGTCATGTCTTGAAGGAACAGATTGAGACCCTCATCAGCCGGGGACACTTGAAGGAGTTTACGAGGCCTCAGAGGAGAGAAGCACCCGCCCAACCAAGGAGAGACCCCGGGCGTCTCCATCTCCAAGAACGAGAGCCACGAGGCCCTAGGCGAGACTCCAGGGTCGAGCGGGAAGTGCCCGATCAAAAGAACCAAGAAGTGGCAACTACCACCCAAATCATCAAGACAATATGTGAAGGCCTTGCCATCGAAGGGAGCTCGAGGCAGAGCAGTAAGGCATACGCCAGGACTGTGGTCTCTGTCAATGGACCTAATAAACGAAGGAAGTCGGGGCTAGTGATTTTCTTCACGGAAGATGACTTGAAAGATGTACAGACTCCTCATGATGACGTAGTAGTGGTCTCCTTCCTGGTGGGTAATCATGACGTACAACATGTTTTGATTGACAACGGAAGCTCGACTGATATATTATTTTATGATGTCTTCCAGCGCATAGAGCTAAAGGATGAGCGTTTAGAGCCGGCCTCGGTCTCCCTCTATGGTTTTAGTGGATCTCCAGTCTTCATCGAGGGAAGCATAGTCTTCCCTGTAACTGCAAGGGTAGCACAACAGACATCCACTGTACAAACCACTTTCTTGGTAGTTAAGCAGCCTTCCTCTTTCAACATGATCCTCGGTCGACCTACCCTCAACAAGCTGAAGGCTGTTGTCTCCACTGATCATCTAAAAGTTAAATTTTCTACTAGTGAGGGGGTAGGAAATGCTATCAAAGAAGGGAAGAAAATTGAAGCCCTGTCCCTCGAGGTGGAAGACCTCAGGGATGAAATGAAGACCCCAAAAGGGAGGCCAGGAGAGGAGTTGACTCTAGTGCCCCTTAGGAAAGACCCCATTCGAACTATCCAGATAGGATCAAACCTCTCCGAAAATCACAGGGAAGAGCTCATCTCTCTCCTCCATAAGAACCAGGACTTGTTTGCCTGGTCCACACTAGATATGTCTGGGATCAACCCCAGAACCATTGAGCACCGCCTGAACGTGGACCCGAAGTATAGACTAGTCATCTAAAAAAAAGAACTTTCACCCCGAAACGTCAGGCTGCCATCAATGTAGAGGTAGATAAACTACTTGAGGTTGGCTTCGTCCGAGAGGCGAAATACCCCGAGTGAGTGTCCAACGTAGTGATGGTCCGAAAAGCCAACGGTAAATGACAGATTTGTATCGACTTCACCAATCTAAACAAAGCCTATCCAAAGGATAGTTTTCCCTTCCCTCTAGTTGATCAGCTGGTCGACGCCACCTCAGGACACGAACTCCTCTCCTTTATGGACGCGTACTTCAGCTATCACCAAATCTTCATTTATGGACCAGACTAGGACAAGACCGCCTTTATCACCGATCGAGGGCTGTATTGCTATAAAGTTATACCCTTCGAGCTCAAGAATTTTAGCGTGACGTATCAAAGGCTGGTAAACAAAATCTTCAAGGGGCAGATAGGGCGAAATATGGAGGTCTACGTAGACTATATGCTAGTCAAGATTATGGAGGCACAGAACCATAGGTTTGATTTAGAAGAAGCATTTGAGGTACTGTGTAAGCATAACATGAGATTGAATCCAACCAAGTGTGCATTCGGAGTAACAGGGGGGAAGTTCCTAGGGTTTATGGTCACCTAAAGGGGAATAGAAGTTAACACAGAAAAGATAAAAGTCCATTCTTGATATGGCCTCCCCTAGGTCCGTGAAAGAAGTACAGCGGCTCACCAGGAGAATCGCCACCCTGAGTCGTTTCATGTCCAAATCTGCGAAAAAGTGAAGTGTCTCGTCCTCGACACTCGAAAAAGCTCGTTCCGAATTGGGAAGGCCCATATAGAATTTGAAGAGTTTGCCGGACGGGTACTTTCGAGCTTAAAGAATTAGATGACAAGCCAGTTCCTCGTATTTAGAACGCGGAGAACCTCCACAGATTCTATCAGTAAAGTGAAAATGTAAAAGTGGAAAGTAAAAGAATAATAAAGTACGAAGTTTGATGAAAAATTCCAAAATTTCATTAAGTTAAGAACAAAAGTACAAATTTAGACACCATCGGCCTTTGATACAAAATTAAAAAAAAAATCTATCCTAAGATGCTGGGGCCTCCTGGGCCCTGCCTTTTAGAGCCTCTTGGGCCTCGTTCTTTGGAGCCTCCTAGACACCGGCTATGACGATGTCCTCTGCGTCCCTTCCCGCAGCAGAAGCACCTGACTCCCCTAAGAAGGCCTCCAGGTTAAGGCTGGAAAAATCAACCTTCGGGAAGAGGGACTCAGCCTTCTTCTTGGCTTCACTGAAGCTCGCCAAGAATTGAGTGCCTCCTTCCTCCAGCAGAGCCTCCTCTCTTTCCGCAGCCTGGCAACGGACCTCCTCCAACTCAGCCCGGATCAGGTCCCCCTCCTTCATGAAGGCATCCTTAACCTTGCACCGGTGATCCCTTTCAAAAATGACGTTCTCTTTGGCCCTTTCGACCGCCTCGAGGGAGGAAGATAAGGCTCGGACCATGTCTTGGGTCTTATCCAGCTTATGCTCGGTCTTAGCCATACACTCGGTCATATCAACGCTACGCCGAGCGAGGACCCCGACAAGGACTCCGGCCTGAAACAGAAAAATGGCCTTGTGAAAGTTAGTTGCAAAATGAAAACTGACTAAAAAGTTAGGACGAGGGAATAAAGGTTGCACCTGGGAAGCCACGACCTCCATGGCCGAGCAAAGCCCCTTGAAGGGCTTTCTCATGAGCTCCAGCATATCACAGGGAGAAATCCTCATGATAAGATGGTCACGAGTGACTCGGGGGTCCCAAACACCGAGTTATCGACCTTCAGTGCCCACTTGGGCATGAAGGGAGCAGCAACCCCTGACCCCTCATTGGAAGAGGATAGCCCCGGGGCAAGGGTCAGCGCAACAGGAACCATCGTTGCTTCTGAAATAGGAGGCCTCAGAGGGTTTTCCACAAGAATAGGCATCGGAGTTGAAGCCTGAGCCTTCTTCTTCTACTCTTGGGCAGAGTTGCTTGCCTTCGTGACCCTCTTCTTCTCTTGGGCCATGCATTTGGCCATCTCCCTCGCCTGGGTAGCCATCTCCATCTCTGCATAATATAAGAGCGTTAGTAACTTAGAAACAAAAATTAAATTTCAACAAACTAAAATACTAAGGGCTACTGTGCTCGAGGTTTACTGGAAGTCTAAGAGGGCAGAGGTCGCGCCTGAGGAGTTCTTCATTATCTCCAAGCACCTCGATATCCAAAGGCGTGGCCAGCATAGCCTTCAGTGTCTCTTGCTCTCAGTGTAGGAGGTGCGGCTTCTTGCATTTGCCAACATGATCCAAGCTCTAATTGAGGGGGATGCCGAAGCTCTCAGCACTCCTTATGAAAAAAAATGACCCCTTCCACCTCTTTATGGAAGAGGGCTTCTTATTTAGCACGCTCTTCCGAGCCCTCGAGCTGACTATGATCCACCCGATTTGCCCAAACCAGGCTATCTGAAAGTGGGCTTTGAACACATTTATGTTCATCACCCCACCCACCTCCTAGCATACGGCAATGAATGCTAGGATCAGCTGGATTGAGTTGAGAACCAGTCGACTCAGCGCGATACCGAAGTATCTGAGCACCAAGTATAAGAACGGGTGGAGAGGGAGCCTAAGCCCTGCCTTCAGATGCTGTTCGTAAACGCACAGCTCATAAGGCAAGCGGCTCGGAAGGGCATCGTATGCCGCCTCTCTACCTTCTGGTGCCCTCAGGTGCACTCTATGGGGATTCTATACTTTATCCTTATCCCCATGAGTTCAGCCTCCTCCACCACGCTCGAGATGGAGTTCGCCTCTAACATCCACTCCTCCCTTTCGGCCTCCGTGCCGTCCTCCCTTATGCCTAAAAGTGCCCGATCTATATCCTCCCTAGGAGATTCTCCCTCCTCACTCTCTCCATCATCTCCCTCGGGGACATAAAGCACGAGAGCCAGGGTGCTCTCCTGAGAGACAGCCTCCAGGGAAGAGACCCTATCACTAAAGAGAACATCTATTGCTTCCTCCAACTCCCTCGAAAGATCTTTGCTAAGCTCACTATCATTAGATATTGTACTTACCAAGGAATTGTTTGGTAACTTCTAGGAAAACCGAGCGCTCTCAAAAGGTTTCTCCCTAACTTTGTGCCTAAAAGATCTCTTGAAAAGATTGCAAGTGAGGAAAAATGAAGAAGAATCTCCTTATATAGGAGTCGCGGCAACAGAAACGAGGAAACATTAACTCAACCCTCCAACTGAAATGACGTGACCTTTGCCATCACCCAGGCATCATTCCCTCTTCCCAAGATGTAAGTTGTCATTAAAGCACGACCCTTACTGTGGCCAATGCGGCGTCATCAAAAGAAAGCCGCTATCATAATTTATTGCACTTGAAAAAAGACCCATGGGCTGAAGACAAAAAAGAGCTCATGGGCCCAAAACAAAGAAAAACTCATGGGCCCAAAGCAAAAAAGCACATGGAAGGGCCCATCCCCAAATTTCTCCATGACCGAGCGTATGAGCTGCTTGTTATACGCTCAGCCAAAATTCTCCAAGTCCGAGCGTATAAGCTGCTTGTTATACGCTCGGTCAAATTTCTCCAAGTCTAAGCGTATGAGCTGATTGTCATTCACTCGGCCTAAATTCTCCAAGTCCAAGCGTATGAGCTGCTTTGCATATGCTCGACCAAATTTCCCCAAGTCCAAGCGTATGAACTACTTGTCATACGCTCGGCTAAAATTCTCCAAGTCCGAGCGTATGAGCTGCTTCGCATACGCTCGGCGAAATTTCTCCATATCTAAGCATATGAGCTGCTTATCATACACTCAGCCAAAATTCTCAAAGTCTGAGCATATGAGCTGCTTCGCATACACTCGGCCAAATTTCTCCATGTCTGAGCGTATAAGCTGTTTTGCATACGCTCGACCAAAATTCTTCAAGTCCGAGCGTACGAGCTGCTTTACATACACTCCGCCAAATTTCTCCAAGTCCAACCGTATGAGCTGCTTGTCATACGCTCGGCCAAAATTTTCCAAGTCCGAGCTTATGAACTGCTTTACATACACTTGGCTGAATTTCTCCAAGTTCGAGCGTATGAGCTGCTTTGCATACGCTTGGCCTAGATTCTCCAGGTCCAAGCGAACGAGCTACTCTACATACACTCAGCCAAAAATCCCTTGACCGAGGCTCCTTTCCGTTTTTAAAAAAATCACAAGTATAAACGTTCAGCCACGACACATCACGTTTTACTTCTTCAAGGCACACGCACTTAAGGAAGTGGGGGGCCTATGATGTAACCCACAACACCCAGGTCCAGTAAGAAACCCACACGTGGACTCTGGTGTCACTTATGGGACGACAACACGTGTCAAGCCCCATCAGCATTATAGGACACAAGCGGGACAAGCCAGGAACGCCACCACCACGTCAAAGCGTGATTAGCGGACCTAATCCCTCTGAAACATGCGACTACCCTGACACACTCAACGCCCTGATCACGCTATTAAGACTTGCCTCTGAATCCCGGAATCACAGGGGCAGACCCATGCCTTCCCCACGTGAACGACCTCCATTCGGACGACTATAAATAAACTGAGGTATGGGAGTTCAATATTCATTCACACTTAACTACTTGTACATAAGTTGCTTTAGAATTAACCCTCAGCCTCGACCTTCCTTAAGCCCTCGTTCTAACTAGAGTGTCGGAGCGCCCTCGGAGATCTCTCCATCCCCTCCTTCCGAGAGTTTTTAGTTCACCTCCTGATACCTGTGTAGGGCTACGTCAACACTAAGGCCACGTCAACGCCGTGACCCTGTCATCATCAACAACCATTTTCTGACATCAACGTATCTATATATATATATATATATTCACTATTTCATCCTGTTTTTGTTTATAGCAAAAATGAATAAGTGACCTCCAGCCAAATATCATGTGGCTTAGATGCCAGTGTAGTGCATAAAGATATTTTCCTTTCGCTATTAAACAATAGAAAATTAGTTCGATGTTGAAATGTACAATGCAATTTATTAGGGCTTGTGTTTTTTGTGCTTCTGGGAGAAGATTGTTGGCTTAGTTCATAATGCGAAATTTTTATCCATGTTTTATGAGTGAGCGGTGGTGCTGATTACATGCCTAGCTTACTGATTCCAAGTGTTTAATTCCCAAAGGATATGTTTTTACTTGGTCATTTTTGCCTTACACTGCGAGCCCATCCGTAAAAATGCTATCCGATATTACTTTTGGGTTTATTGGACCACAAATATCTACCAAGATTTTTTTCATTTCACTGCTTATGTGGATATGTGTCATCAAAAGCTCTCCCCATTTATACTGTCGCGTGCTTGAGAGGAGAAGCACAAATCATACAAATTAAACTAACGGTTTCGTCTTGTTGCGAGGTCAGATATAATGATAAGCTCGTAACCAGTCTAAAATACTCATAAATTCACATGGTAATGAGCTCAAGTTGACTCTAGTATCATTTGTGACATCATGGGCTCATCTCCCAAAAATGCTAACAAATGTTATTTTTGGATTCGTTAGACCAAAAATATATACCAAAATCTTTCCTATTTCACTACCTACGTGGGTATGAGTCATCACCTTCGAAATTTGATTGTGTTTTTGCATCTACGAACTAGCAATGGAATGCCATGGCGAAACCATGAAAGAGCAATGCGCATTACGTACATATAAGCTGAAGATGGTGAATGGAAGGGTCTAGAGATTCTTTACTTCGATTTGGGATTGAAAAATGTAATACTCACTCAGTGTAAGGTGTGTGAATTGTTTCTGTGAATTAGTGGAGACATTAAATGAAATCAAGAGAGAACATATCTGGAACATATGGCACAATAAATGCAATCAACGTTTTTGGATGAAGCTTGTGCAAGAATATGAAAATATGCAAACTTCGGTGGAGTTTTCTAATTTGATGGGAATTAAATTCTTAACTAAATTTGAATATTCAAGAAGCATAAGAAATTAATTTATTATCGTTGTTAAAATATGTACAATACTCGATGAAGAATTAGGTTAAGAAAACTTTTAAAAATAATAGATATTAAAAAGCATGTGTAATTGGTTTATCATTATTATTATTATTATTATTATAATATTGACTTACCTTCTGGTGAACCTGATATTCCTTAGACATGTAAACGTTATTTGACTTGGCCTTATTTCAGTGGCAAATTGCATATTACACATGTCTCTGTTTGTTTTCTTATATTTGCAGTTGATATTATTGTAGGTTGCAATACCCATAAATTTCTAGAAGAAATGGTTCAGGTGTCGTACAGCATGTCGATCACTTAAGGCACAAGGCCCCCAAGAATCTACCATCATCTGCGGATGTGGTAAGTAATGGCAGCCAACACTGTTGTCTCGTATGCGTGTTTCGTCAATTATGTTGCTTTTGGCCCTCTCGTTAACATATATAGATCTGATTATTAGGTATGCATTTCTAGAATAAATTTGACATATTTTCCCTCAAATATCATGTACGTATCTACCTACTAGCACAATTTAAACTTTGGCAAATATTATTGTGTAGATGATAATAAAGAGGTTCAAATTGATAGTAAATTAGTTTTGCTCACTACCTTGGGGATTGGACTTGATGACATATTTAGGTCAACACAATTTTAGCACGCTCTCTGAACGTCACTCTTGAGCCATCCAGATACTTTAGGAGAGAAATGGATATCAAAGAAATGTCTCATAGCCTAAATTACTGACGGAAATATGAAGGGTTGTACATTTCAAACAATGGCATGTGATTAATACATGCAAGATGAATAAGGTTAACATTTCTTTTCTTATTACCAGATGCCTTGCGCATGGTCTTTGTATATTTTGTTGTAAAATATATATTTTTGACAGTAAATTCATAAAAATAAAAGAAAACATTGATGGTAAAAACAAAAATAACTTTACCATCAAAAGTAGGGTTATTACCATGAAACACCTTTGCATTTTACCTCATGTTTCAATGTTTCTCTATATTTGAAATTCGATCGATTTATACGATGCGTTATAAGGGAGTATTCAATAGATCTTTCTGACCAATGTTTTGGCTAAATTAGAACCGATGCATACTTGCAGCCCACATTTATACTTTATTTGAGTGCGAAAAGACAACTCAACTCTTTTTTATTTTCTCCTGCAAATCTCCTTTCTTTTTTTTTCTTCAAGCTCAAAATCACTAACTTCTCAATCTGCAAATTACGAAGACAATTCTAAGAAAATACTGTCAGAATTATCTTTTTAAATTCAAATGAGGTGCAAGTGTGAACTGTATATATGCATCGGTTATAATTTGACTGAAATTTTGATCAGAGAGGACTATTAGATACCATAATGTAGATTGATTGAATTTAAAAAAAAAAAAAATATTAAAACATATGATAAAAATGTAACGACGTTTTATCATAATAACCTTCAAAATATGTGTTTTACCATCAAAAACATTAATTTTGCCACAAAAAGTATGTCCACAAAATGTACAATTTAAACCATGCCACTTCTATGCGCTTGTGGTGTTTCACTTTCACGATGTGGTTTATGTCAGTCCAAAAAACGAAGTTATTTATGAACATCTGTCTTAATACTCACGAGGATGCCAACATAAATACCATGTGTAACCCTCAAATGACTTTTGTTAGGGCTCAAGTCCCCATAAATGGGAAAAAGCAATAGGGTATTAGAGTCCTTGCCATTTAGTTTACAGTGTTCATGTTGTTTTATTATATGTTCCGGCTTGGATTGATGTCATTGATTGTTTTTAATGCATGCATTTGTTATTGGCTTACAATATTCATGAGATCATTCTCTGTGCAATCACATCTTTTGGTAGTCATGTAGGATGATAAGATTAGTTTTACCAGGATTCTTGAATTCTTACTTTATAAGGTATCATCTGTTCTGAATTTATCTTTGCCCATTTCAGAAAGATGATTCTGCAAAAGGCTGCACTTCGTCCTCTCGGCATGACAGTTCGTGCAAGAGGGTTATTATTGCCCTCTTATCAGGAGAGGAAGCGGTGTGGGCTAGTCTGGGCCATGACCGAAACTCAATTTAATTTTTTTATATTAAAAAAAACAGGCCTTGTTTCCTCCATATGGCCCAGGTCTTTAGGTTTTAGGGTTTTTACAACAATGATAAATTAATTGAAGGCTATGTTTCAATTCAATAATTTGTCTTTATTTGTCCTCCATTTTCTAAGTTTTTTTTACTTATTTAATAGTAATTAAGATTAAATGCTAACTTAATCATAAAAATTAAACATTATTTATTGAATATCATTTAAATTTAAAAAATTTGGTAGCTAACTTCATATTAATTTGCTGAAACTTAAAATTTTTGATAGTTTATTTCATATTAATTAGATTACTTATTATTTAAATTACAAAGAAATTGTTGAAACCTGTATGATAGTTATGATAATAAATGATTTCTATTCGGGAAAAGAGCAACGTACACAATTTAAAATGAGAAAAATTTTGAAGTTTTTTTTATGTTTCAAATAATCGTATACACTAATGATTAATGTATACTCTAATTAAATTTTATATTATCTTTTGTCCTATAAAGAATAATGTGTGTAGCATTATTTAACATGTTAAATTTTTTGACATATAATAATTAAAATATAATATTATTCGTATTAGCCTTGCTCCCTCAAGAAAACAAATCTTTGCTTCTCCACTGGGATGAGGGACCTCACGAGGAACTTCACCAAGCCAAACTGAACGAGATGGCACATTTTTAGCCAACTTGGCTAGCGCGTGGACTAGCTTATTCCCATTCCTTTTAACATGAACACAGCGACACAAGACAAAAGATCTCAAAACAATTTTTGCTTCTTCGATCAAGATTACCAAATGGAGCTAGACATGGTTCAAAAGACTACAAGGCTTTGACAATGCTCGTAGAGTCACTTCACTTTCAAGCACCACATTTTGGCAGTCCATTTCTCTTGCAACTTGCCAGGAATAATATTCCTTCAACGTTCAGCCGCACAACTCAAGCATATCCACTTCAAACATTCTTGGATTCTTGATCGAGGCAGCCATGCAAACCTTCCCCAACTCATCTCGTAGCACTACACCCACACCCATCAAGTTATCTTCATCAAAGACAGCCCCATTAACTTCAATCTTGATGAAATTAATAAGATAGCACTCTGGAGTCTTCATCTCACCATATAACGTTCAGACTGCCCCAAAAGCTTCGAGACAGCGTCCTTTATCTCATTACTATAGGACAGTTTTTTGCAATGGCTCGGCAGGTGCAAGATGATAGCCACCATGAAGCACCAAATTTCTATCATTCCACACTGCTCAAGATATCATAGCTAAAAACATCAGGAGCTCCTCATCCTCTATAGCCATCAATTCCATGCACACGCCAGAAAAAGAGTCAGCCTTTGAATAGCCCAAAGTCTGAGCACACAGACTAAGATCCCAAACCCCCCTAACTGCGTCACACGTTAGAAGAGCATGTTTGCAAGATTCAATTTCTAGGCCACACTGACAGCAGAAATGATCAGCTACCGCTTTTTTTTTTAAGCAGCTGGTATTTTGTTGGAAGAGACTCTAGCATAGCTCTCCGAAGAAAATGCTTGATTTTTGACGGAATTTTCATCTTCCAAAGCCTTTAATTTCCAGTAATTGCTACATGAAGTAGAGGAGGAAGTGTCTCCCAACTCACCATTTCTGTCATTGTATTTCAAAAACCAGTCTGTAGGCACTCCTAACTGAATAAGAGCCCGATTTCTCAATTATACCGTGGGTTTATACTCTGATAAATCAACATATCATTATCTTTATATAAGCATTGCTTCAATAAAAAATCTCTTACTTTTAAAATAGGAAACTGAAGTTAATGAGCTCCAACGTACCAGATAAATCTATTATTTCAGATGTTGTAAGTGACCTTGGAGATAGGAATACATTGGCTGGTCGTAAAACTGGTAAGGAATCCACCCTTCACGCATCATCCCCCAGAGTGAAATTGGGATCGATTTTAATAAGATGCTATTCAGCATCAAAATACTAACTTTTTATGTGAAAATCTCATGGCTCATTAGGAAAAATCTATTTGAAGCACATGTATTTATATTTAAGATTAGTTTGAAAAGATTGATTGTAATTCAAAGTCTATGAATTTCACTTATTTCATGAATTCATTCAAGATATAGAAAACTTGTACTTTGAAATGGAGTAACATTTTTCTCCTATGTAATACAAATTTAGAAGTTTTGTAGAATTGGATGAATTCATGAATTTGAATATTAGTGTAAAAGCTATAACTGTGAGCTCCATTGAAACTTTTTTAACTAAGTTGAAATACAAATGCATGAATTCAAATTCACGAATTTAAATGCAACATGATACAATTTTGAAACATCTATGTCTTGGTTGAGTATAACATGGAGTTGAATTAGATCACTAGAAAGAAATTGTTTCTAGTGATAAAAAAAAACATTTCAATGACACATTTTCTCAAATGTATGAACTATTAGAGAATTAATTACAATAGATTTTCTTTACATTTTAAATTCTTGTAATCAGTTGTAATATCCCTGTAATTAGTTGTAATCCCATAATTCTAGGATAGTTTCCTATTTTTGTGTTTTGAGTAACTCACAGCAATGCCCAATTTTGTGTATATATATTCATTCCTAATCAATGGAAAAGTCAAGCTATTGTTTTTCAATATTTCTCTCTCTATTTCAACATGGTATCAAGAGCCTAATCTTCGTTGGTGTATTTTCTTCCTTTTTTCCGCTACCAGTCTCCTCAATGGCTTCTGATGCGACCCCCTCTTCCACCAACGACCCTATCACCATCCAAAACTCTCAGGATCCTCAACATCTTCTCCTTACAATCAATCTCCCCAATATCACCAAATTGTCATCCACCAATTATCTCACATGGAGCCTTCAAATCCAATCTTTTCTTGAAAGTTATGATCTTCATCACTTCATTGATGGCACTCGTACTCCACCACCACCCACCGTCACCGTCAATGGTGTTGCATCCCCAAATCCGGCATACACAACCTGGAAGCATCAGGATTGTCTTATCTTTAGCGCACTCGTTGGTGCTATCTCCGTTTCACTGTAACCGCTTATTGCCTGCACCACCATTTCCCTTGATACCTGGCAAACCTTAGCTAATACCTACGCCAAACCATCTCGTGGTCATATTAAACAATTGAAGGAACAATTAAAGCGGTGTAACAAGGGCTCAAAATCAATTAGTGAATATATGCAGGCGATAAAGACTCGTGCCGATGAACTTGCTCTTCTGGGGAAGCCAGTTGATGATGGGGATCTTATTGATCGGGTTCTTGAAGAACTCAGTGATGAGTACAAATCCGTCATTGATGCAATTAATGCCCATGACACGTCAATTTCTTTTGCTGAACTCCATGAGAAACTTCTCAACAAAGAAGCATATTTTCAGATCGCTCAACACGAGCCAATCATGCTATTCTCAACACCAACACTACTCCTACTTGGCTATCGGATAGTGGAGCATCTCACCATGTTACGTCTGACTTGAGCAATTTCTCTCTTCATAGCCCGTATCAAGGATCTGATGATGTTATGATCGGCGATAGATCGACCCTCCACATCACCCATACCAGTTCTACCACCATACCTACTTTTTCATGCACCTTTACTTTACAAAACATCCTTTGTGTCCCTTCCGTGAAAAAGAATTTAATTTCAATTTATCAATTTTGCACTAATAATCATGTTTTTGTTGAATTCTCACCCTCTACTTTTCAAGTGAAGGATCTAAACACGGGGGCAATCCTTTTGATGGGTGAACCTAAAGATGGCGTATATGAGTGGCCGACCACATCCCCTTCAGTTACCTCTTCACCGTTGCTTGCATTTTCCAATGTCCATAACACTTCATCCGAGTGGCACTCTAGACTAGGTCATCCATCATTTACTATTATGAAAAATATTGTTTCCAAGTTTTCTTTACCATTGTCTAGTCCGTTATCCTCTTCCATACATTGTAATGACTGTTTATGTAATAAAAGTCATAAAATTCTATTTTCTTGTTCTACCTTCACCTCATCCCATCCTTTTGAACTTCTCTTTTCTGATGTATGGAAATCTCCTGTTTATTATGTTGATGGTTTTCAATACTATGTTATTTTTGTTGATCATTATACACGGTACATTTGGTATGATCCACTTAATCAGAAATCCCATGTGTATGATGTCTTTGTGCGCTTCAAGGCATTAGTCGAAAACCAATTTAAACACTGAATTGTTACCCTCTATTCAGATAATGGTGGCGAATATCAAGCCCTTGATAGTTTTCTCTCCACCAATGGTATATCCCATCTTATTACACCACCCCATACACCAGAACACAATGGTCTTTCCAAACGACGTCATCGCCATATTGTTGAAACCGGTCTATCTCTTCTCACTCATGCATCGATGCCTCTAACTTATTGGACTTATGTCTTTTCTACTACTGTATATCTCATCAACCGTATGCCCACACCCACACTACATCTTCCATCTCCTTTTGAAAAACTCTTTGAGTCTCAACCTAACTACACCAAACTTTGGATGTTTAGTTGCTTATGTTATCCGTGGCTTCATCCTTATTCTCAACATAAACTTGACTCTCGTTGCACTCCTTGTGTTTTTCTTGGTTACTCTTCAACACAAAGTGCCTATATCTGTCTTGATCTGTCCACTTCTAAAACAAATATTTCTCGTCATGTCAAATTTCTTGAAACCTTTTTTCCCTTTACCACTCACCAATCCCATCTATCTCGTCCCACCCCAGAGATCATTTCCAAATGGTTTCCCCCGGTCCAAATTCTACCCATTTCAAGTGGCTCACTCAATACGCCTCCATAAAGGGATTCCTCGTGTCAACATCCGTCACAAAATGCCCAAACGGTCGACCACTTCTCTTCACCAGTCGACCGCCAACCTTTGTCCACAGACCTCCCTTTACGCAGACCTAGTTCGGTTGACCGCCAAGAAACCATGGTCGACCGTTTACCACTAGAACCACACAATTCTGAGACCTCTTCTGCTTCAACCACAGCTCAACCCACCCATCAAAATACCCATCCTATGACCACTAGAGTGAAAAACAACATCCACAAACCCCTACCCAAGATGACTTTCACTGTTGTCCTTTCTTAACCTTCAGACATTGAGCCTCATACTGTTAACCGAGCCCTAAAAGATCCCAAATGAACACAAGCTATGAATGATGAATTTGATGCTCTTGTTCAGAATGGAACTTGGGAGCTTCTTCCATCTACTTCTCTGCAGAATCTTGTTGAATGTAAGTGGGTTTTTCGTCTGAAACGGCTTCCTTATGGTTTTGTTGACAGATACAGAGCTAGATTAGTTGCTAAAGGTTTTCATCAGCGACCTGGAGTGGATTATCATGACATATTTAGTCCGGTTGTCAAGCCCACAACAATACGCCTTGTTCTAAGCCTGACAGTTAGTAGAGGTTGGTAGTTACGACAATTGGATGTTAATAATGCCTTCCTTCAAGGCCATCTTTCCAAAGCTGTCTATATGGCCTAGCCTCTGGGATTTGTTGACAGAGACAATCCAACACATGTATACGAATTAAAGAAGGCTATATATAGACTCAAGCAAGCCCCACGGGCTTGGTACCTTGAACTTCGCCAATTCCTAATTGAGTCTGGGTTCACAAACTCTCATACAGACACCTCTTTATTCATTCTCCACTCAGGTGACATTACTATATATCTACTTGTTTATGTGGATGACATTATTATCACAGGTACCAATACCAATATTATTCAGCGCTACATTGACCTCCTGGCACAAAGATTTTCAATCAAGGATCTTGGTGCCTTGTCTTATTTTCTCGGCATTGAGGTTCTCACCACTCCATCTAGTCTGTTGCTTACTCAAAAACGCTACGTCACTGATCTCCTTGCTCGGACAAAAATGTTTGGTGCAAAACCTGTTGCTACACCACTTGTTACAGATGGAAATCTCACACTTCATTCAGGTACAACTCTGACTGACTACACAGAATATAGAACAATTGTTGGCAGTTTAAAGTATCTTTGCCTCACTCGCCCGGACATAGCTTATGCTGTTAACAAGCTTTCCCAATTCATGCATCGCCCGATGTTTGAACATTGGAATGTTGCAAAACGATTGCTTCGATATCTGTGTGGTATATTGACTCATGGATTATTTCTTCATAAGGAAAATCCACTTTCTCTTCATGCCTTCTCAGATGCAGATTGGGCTAGCAACAAAGACAACTGTACCTCTACGAGTGCCTATATTGTATATCTTGGTCGTCATCCTATTTCTTGGTCATCCAAGAAATAGCGTACAATTGGTCAGTCATCCATAGAAGCTGAGTATCGATCAGTTGCCGCTACTACTTCATAAATAAATTGGATTTGCTTCCTTCTCATAGAGCTTGGCGTCACTCTTCCTGCACCGCCTGTTATCTACTGTGACAATGTTGGTGCCACCTATCTTTGTTCTAATCCAGTCTTTCATTCGCGCATAAAACATGTGGCAATTGACTATCACTTTATTCGGGATCAAATTCAATCAGGTGCTCTTCGTGTTACTCATGTTTCCTCAGCAGATCAACTTGCCGACGCTCTTACAAAACTGCTTCCACGAAGCCGCTTCAAAGAATTAAGGGTCAAGATTGGCGTCTTCTCCGGAGCTCCATCTTGAGGGGGCATATTAGAAAATTAATTACAACAGATTTTCTTTACATTTTAAATTCTTGTAATCAGTTGTAATATCCCTGTAATTAGCTGTAATCCCTTAATTCTAGGATAGTTTCCTATTTTTGTGTTTTGAATAACTCACGGCAATGCCCAATTTTGTGTATATATATATACATTCCTAATCAATGGAAAAGTCAAGCCATTGTTTCTCAATATTCCTCTCTCTATTTCAACATGAACTAGTACCTTAGGGAGAAAGAAAAGATGCTAATGACTTGGACATCTTGGTTTAATTGTCATTTTCGGATTCTCCACATAGAAGACTTGAGTTCAATCCCCATTCTCGTCATATACCAAAAAAAAAAAAAATGTGCCAATAAGAATGGCAAACTAGAAATTATATATGATGTTAGATCCCGGAGGAAGAAAAGTATACGTTTGATCCTTGAAAAATTAGAGCAATCTATTAATAGTGACTTTAATATTCTAATGCGTCTAATATGGACTAGTTAATGTAGGCTATAGTTGACCTTTACATTTGAAAAGCATTTTTTTAAAAAGAATTAAAGAATTTTCTACAACTAATATGCATATTTAAAATCAATAATATAAATACTTTGAGAATAAAAGGCTGATTATTTAAAGCACTAAGAGTCTGTATGAATTGAAATGAGTTTTTATCTTTGACTTTTTTATTTTAAATTGTAAAATTCATTTGAATTCTCATGTCTAAAATGTTTGAAATAAACGAAAAATTTAGAGAAAGAAAGGGATGAGGGGGAGAGGGAGGGAAAAGATGAGAGAGTAAAAGATAGAGTATTTTGGTCAACACAGTTTTTCACTATTCATTTTGTAAAATTCATATGTAAATTCAAAATGAATTTTTTATTTTTTGTTTTAAACATGATAACTATAAAATTTAAAATGAATTTCATAAAAAAACCATATAATTCATTTGTTCCAAACGGAGTGTAAAGATAAATCTTACATTTTTTTAATGTTTTTTCTCAATAAGGCATGAAAAGAAATGTATCCAACCAGGTTGCCACAAAGAAAAAAAAGATAAAGCATAAAAATTAAACTTTATGATAGATTAGAATAACTTTTAAGGCAACATGCATATGGTCTTTACAACTCACAATGGGTTGAAGATTTTTTTTTTTTTAATGTCAAACTTTTTTATGTTAGACAGATAGGTAGAAACAGAAGCAGAATAAAGAAATAAGAGAAACAACAGAGAAACAACAGAGATAACAAATATAAATAGACTAGGTAGAAAAGAAATTAGGGCATAGAGAAAATAACTAATAAAGAAAGCAAGAAGATAACAAATTTTCAATTCATAATTCCATTATACCAAAATTAACATAATAAGGTGCTTATATAAGCATAAAGCACACTAGAAAATCCTATTAATTAATAACATCTCTAACATAAAAGGAAATAAAAACAAAACATAATAACCCCTAAATAAAATCCCTAACATAAAAGTAAATAAATCAAAACATAATAACTTTCAAATAAAATTTCCAACATAATAGGAAATAAATCAAAACATAATAATTCCCTAATATCCCATAAATTATAGAATAGTACATAATTCATTTCTTTTTATGCATCATTCTCCCACACTTACAAAAAACTCAACCACGACTTTCAAGTGGTGAAGTATCAAAACTTATGATTTATAAAGTTGTATGACAAAGACTTGCAATTTTCGAGATGTAGCATTCTCGATTGAGCAGAAAATTATATCAAAAGAAGTTGTTGAGGAGCCTTAATCTAGTGCGGGATGACAAAGTCAATGTAAGGAAGGTCACACGCATAAATCTTGCCCTCATTTTGGCTTTGGCCTTGTTCATTTTGAAGTGAATCAACAAGTACATCCTCATAGTAAATAGTAGAGCTTTCTTCAATAATTTGTTCGTTCTTTACAAAGTCTGTGTGGATTGGAGGAACAACTTTAGACTCGTCTTGAATGGAATCAAGATTGGTAGAAGTTTTGGTGAAAGCTGCTTCCACTTGTTGTTTCACTTGTTCAAGGAGTTATTGTATCTTACAAATTCGAGTCTTAAAGGTGGAATAGTCTTTCTCTAATTGACAACAATTAGCATAAATACACCGACAATCTAACTTAGTTTTAGCCCGAGTAGCATCTTGAGACCAATAGTATTGCACGAGAGTTTGAAATTCCATTGAGTTTGAGAAAATACAAATTTTCTCCACATGGCCAAATGGACCAAAAACTTGATAGAGCACATCTTTTGTAATGGGATACAATACATTATGAACTGTAACCAGAAGATCTCGACTAAACTCATTCATTCCTTACAAGCGACTCCAATTTGATGTAAAAAAAAAGAAAAAGAACATAAATAAAACAAAAAATGATTTTGAGGTTTTTTTTAATCTAGATTTAAGAAGAGAATTTGTTGTGACAGAGAGAGATTCATCTCTTGTACCACTTGATGTTGAACAGATAGGTAAAAACAAAAACAGAATAGAGAAAGGGGAGAAACAACAGAGATAACAGACATAAATAGACTAAGTAGAAAAAAAATTAGGGCATAGGAGAAATAACCAACAGAGAAAGCAAGAAAATAATTAATTTTCAATTCATAATTCTAGTCTACCAAAATTAACATAATAAGGTGCTTATATAAGCACCAAGCACACTAGAAAATCCTATTGATTAATAACATCCCTAACATAAAAGGAAATAAATCAAAATATAATAACTCCCAAATAAAATCTCACAAAATGATAGGTAATAAATTAAAACATAATAATTATCTAATATCATAGAAATCCTAGAATAGTACATAATTCCTTTCCTTTTTTGCATCACTTCTCTTATGCATTTATTGTAATATAATATTTCAACACACGCTTAACTTTTTTTATGTGATAAGGAAAGTAGGGGAGTGAGTCGAAGATGAGAGAGATAAAGAGAAGGATAGTTAACCTTAGATAAGGTATTGGGGGAGAGAAAAAACATATGAGAAAGATGTGGAGAAGTTTGAGTAAGCTGGGTTGCATATTTAATTCTATTTAAAGATTTGAGTTATATATTTAAATAAGGGGTTTTCAGACATTCTGAGGAGTAGACACTAAAAGTGTTCTTTTGGCTTATTTTTTTCTTTTTAATGCCAAACTTCTCTTTTGCATTTATTGTAATACAAGCATCTCAACACGTACTACGCGTGCATTGTTCCGCTCTTTTATGTGATAAGTAGAGTGTAGGAGTGGGTTGAATAAGAGAGAGATAAGGAGAGTGTAGTAGTTAAGCTTATGAGGGATATTGGGCGAGAGAAGAACAAGAAAGAAAGATTTGGGGAATTGGAATAAGTTGGGTTATATATCTAACTCTATTTAAATATTTGAGTTATACATTTAAGTAATGTTGCGTTTGGTAGCATAAAATTGATGTTTGAAATTGAAATTAAAGTGTAATATATTTTTTTTAACATTAAAATAGTTAAAAAAGATTACAATTTCATTCAATTCCAATTTTAAGCCTCGATTCCATACAACCAAACGTAATGTAAGAGTTTTTTTATACATTCTGAAGAGTAATAAATCGTAGATGATTATCAATGCGAGTCAAATTTTGCTGAACTTCTGCGTATTTGCACATCCTAATTCCGTAACATGGTATATTAGGGTATCAAAACTGGAGAAGTTTTCATGGTAATGGTGGAAGTAGAATGTATCAATGCTTGTTTCATTTTTCTTTTTGTTTGAATTTCTTGAATTGAAAAATTAAAATGTTGCACTTATTTAATTTTCTTTTACCTTTAATATGTTTTTAATGCATGGAAAAAAAGAGAGAAGCTACGAGCATGTTCAAAACTTTTTAGTTTTTCTTAGAAAATGTTTTATTTGCAGAACATTTTCTATAAAATTAAAGATTTTTTCAAAAACGCAAGCATCTTAATAATTTGTAGGTTTTGTTTTGGGACAATCTTCTCTCCTCTAATGGAAAAAAGATTTGGACTTCTAGTATGAGTGAGTCTACTTAATACTTATTAAGGAAGGAAAAACAAAATTAAATATTAATTTACTAAAACTTTTTACAAGATTGTTTAATGATTTTATTTTGATCAAAGAAAAAAATAGAGTATGGATCTGTGCGATACATTGATTTTATAAGCTCATTTGAATTACAAGTGATTATACAATATTAAATCTATTACTATTTAAAAAAATGCATGTATATCCATGTAATTAAACTAATATACCGTAGAAAGTAAGGTTATAATTTGTAAATTTTGTGTCGGATAACATTTTAGTTAGCAATTTAAATAGAACGTTTCGAGCACCGTTTCGAATTTGGCAGTATAATGAAATACGATCTGTCAAATTACATATATTTCAAAATATATATAATTTATAAATATAAAAAATAATCAGCATTCAAATATACAAATTAATCATACCCAAATTTTTCTTTAAAATTAATTATAATTTTTTTTGGTATAAATTCAAATTGAGACTTTGTAATAAAATAAATCATTATTTAAACATCAAATTATAAAAATAATATATTACACAGTCATTCAAAATCTAAATACCAACACAAACAACATCAATATAGTAATTTTTTTTATAGAAGTATTCAATTAGATTTGATCAATTTTTAATTAAAAATAAAAAATAAAAAATCTCAAATTTTTTATTTAAAATTCTCAAAAATATATAAATTTAATATTATAATATTTTAATATAAAAAACGAAATAAAGTATAAAAATGTTACCGTTTGGTTTTAACGTTGAAATTTATTTGGCGGAAACGAAAAATTATAACATCGATAGAAAGGCCTCAAACTTCTTTGACTTTTCTAAGTATGCTAAGTTTTTGTCCTTTTGACTTTTCTAAGCATGTTAAGTAAATATTGCAATTTAAGGAGAGAAGAAAAAAAAAGGAACTTTCACACATCACGCACGCTCCTAACACGTGACCAAGACCGTATAATATTCATACAACCTTTAACCCAAGTGGACACGTGTCCCCGTCCTTTGTTTACCATTTTCAGGTGTTTATTTTGCAAAAAAAGTTAAGAAAATCTCTCTCTCTCCTCTCCTCTTCTCTTCTCTTTTTCTACTCAAATCTCTGCATTTTCATAGCTAATCTCCTCTTGAATCGCATCGTTCTCTCCGAGAAGAATTTCTTTCACTTTCCCTCATTGTTCTCGTTCTTGCCATCTCTCCGATCAATTCTACCTCTCTCTCTTTAAAAAAGAAAGGAAAAGAAAAGAAAAGAAAGAAATTTAGTTATTTGATTTCGTGAAGATCTAGGGTTTCTCGTACTTCTAGAGCTCCGAATCTGATACGTTCAATCACATTCATTGATTTTCCAATCAAACTCCGATAATTATTTGCACGTAATCTGTTCAAGGGAATTGAAGAAGTGGATTCTTGTAGGCTTTTGATTTTTGGAATCTAGGGTTTGTTGATCTGAATGTGATTCTTGATTTGGTTATGTGAGTGAGAATGGATACCGTTGTTGTCAACGATATGGCGTGTTTGGACGTGGATTTGTTGCAGCTGCAGGAGATGTCTCCTCTGGCGCTGAAATCACAACCTGATTTCGCGCAGAAGCTCTTCGAGGAGTGGCTTTCGCTTCCTGAAGCTAACCGGCTGGTACTTCGTTTACACGCGATTCAATTTGAATACTATGTTTTGCTTGGTTGGTCACTGAAATTGCATTTGTTATTGCATTCTGTTTCATTATTTAATCGAATTTCTAATTGGGATATGTTTCTTCGCATCTATGACTATGATACCGAGTTGCTTTTTTGTACAGTATTCATTGTGTGATGTAATGTAAGAAGCAAGTGAACAATTTAAATTATGTGTTGGCAATGGGAGATAGGTTTAGTGGAAACTGGAAAAAGAACTTGCAGCCGTGGACAAGAATTTGACAATTGTGCAGTAATTCTACATGCTAATATGGCATATTTGGTATGGGAATTTGTTCAAATAATCTCGCTAAAGAGGGAGCTGTTTCCATTGTTAATTTTCCTGCTGGTAGAACTAGGTCTACCTGTCTAGGATGTGATCTTAGTAATGGTATTTAATGATCGAAGCTGCATGTCAATGAAGCAATGGCTGTCCATAATGAAAAAGTTGCTCATATCATTGAAGCAACAACTACCATAAAGAAATGGCCATAAAGTGGATGGTATTGATAAATTTGAGAGACATTTAATGTAGTTGAATTGGCTATTAAGGTCATGGAAGGATCCCTGAGGTAGTGTGGTACTTTGTATATGTGCTGCCGGTTGACATAGGGTTAATGGGTAATTCGATTATTAAAATAGTAAGGCTTCAGTGCAAGCACTAATGGTAATTGATCCACCCCTTATTATAAACTTCTTGTCGGGGCTCCTTCGATTTCTCGTGAAAGCTATTTGGTGTTCTCGTGCCCCTAAGAAAGTGTGTTTCTTTGTGTGGGAAGCATCTTGGGCGAAGATTCTTACTATTGACAATTTACAAAGAAGGGGGAAAGTGATGGTTAATAGGTATTACATTTGCAAAAGTTGTGGAGAATCCGTTTTCATCTATTGATGGAGTGTTCTTTGGCTAGATCCTTGTGGGAGATGGCTTATAGAGTTTTGGGTGTCTCGTGGGTGTTTGCCGGTTCCGTAAAAAGACGAAGTGTGGGCTTGGAGTGGTTTCAGGCTTCTAAGAATCTCAAGAAGGTATTTTATTTGCTTATAAAAAAAAAAGATCTCAAGAAGGCTTACTCAATGATCACTCTTTCTATCTTTTGGATCGTATGGAATGAGAGAAATTGTAGAGCTTTTGAGAGCATTGTGATAGCTATTGGTGTAATTAGAGATAGTTGGTTCAATGACCTTGGTTTTTGGTTAAAGGAAATTTCTTTGTAAATGACATTGATATGTTAGATTTTATAGAGTTTGTTTCCTATGGATAGTCGTTGTATTTGGGTTGCACCCCCTTGGTGCGTCTTTAATACAATTTGCTTATAAAAAAACCTTAACAAAAAATAAAAATAAAAAACTTGTAACACCCTTTGTAATGAAATGCTGTGCTAGTTCACATGGCTTGCAATGCTAAAGTGAACAATGAGAATTAGACTCAGTTGACAAACTTAAGCATTTGTTTATGGACCGGAAAATCTTCTTTAGGAAGGAAAAAAATTAGTGGAAGAATATGAAGGAAATAGTTAAAAATGTGTGTACATCAAGGTTGTCAATATCACGTCGGACAACGTTTCGATTTGCTATTGAAACGGAACATTTCAGTTTCGGTTTGTTTCGTTGTGCCGTTTCGGATTTGATGGTATTTTCAAATGCATACATGTCAAATTATATATATATATATATATATATATATATATATAAACCATAATAAATCATCACCATTCAAACATATAATGACAAAGATAATGAATTGACCAACATCAAGTCATAATTAACATACAAAAACCGTAATTTTGATTCTCAAATTGTGAAAAAAGTCTTTAATCATGAAAGCGTAGATAGAAAGAGATAGGTAGTTGAAAGTTTTAATCTTAAAATGCCCAATTTTCCATTAAAATTACAAAATAAACCCTAAGTTACGTGTCGGACGAATTGGACCGAAACATATTGTGAAACAGAACAGAGGGTTATACTTGGCCTTGTTGCTTGTGGAACTAGTGCGTTTTGGCCAAAACGAAATGGAACTACAACCTGGGTGCATATTTCTCCACGCGTACATGAAGAAGAGAGACTGCAGATTCTCTTGAAAACTATGACAATAAAAATAACGAAGCACACTTTTGTTCCCCCCGCCCCTTTACCTCTTTCCTCCTGCTAGTTTCATGCAAGTATATCTGCCGTTAACATATTGAATGTTTTTATCAGCGAGCATGTTGTCCATTAATTGTGAGAAGTTTGCCTTTTTACTTTCTTATTCTATTGTCTGTGTTTCCTTTTGAAAGAACTTTTTTACGCATTCTTTCTGCGTGTTGCAATTTTTAAGCCTGTAGGGTGGAGCAATTAAATGATTGGATTAGTCAGTTATAACAGAATTAGAGACTGAATTTTGGTTCCTTAATTGTGTGATATAGCAGTCTTTGTAAATTTGGTGCTGTCCTTCCGTTACAAATATGTTATGATTCATGAATGATATTTACTCATTTGCCTTTTGAATTCTCTTTAAGGGATTCAAGGGGGAAATGCAGTTATTATGTGATGTTATGCTAAAACTCGTATTTCATTTTATTAAACCAAACAGTTATGAAAAGGAATATTCCAAAGGTTTGATTAGTTCTTCAGTTTTTTGACTCCACTTATTTTGTAAATATGAGAACTTGGTTGATTAGTCTCTAAATTAAAATACAGTTCATATGGTTTCTTGTGAACTATATATGACTTTTTTTTAAATGTAAGCCTTGACCAAATTAAAATTCCGTTACTTATTTTGGCATTGTCTAATTAGGAAATCCAACTTCCTAAAAGAAGATGGTATAATTTGTATATATTATTTCTTGTTGCCTTGTTTATGTACCCTCACCCTCCTTTTTTCTTGGACCACTATATGGAATATTATTGTTTCATAGCATTCCTTTGAATCAATGAGTGCAGATGACATCGTTGGGCTTAATTCTTATTATTTGTTTTGTTAGGTCACATCATTGCTTAATAATGCCAAGGCTGGTGTTCCCTTGAATGTCCCTGGAAGCTCTTCTAGTACAAATGCTGCCATGAGCAATTCATTACCTTCCATGTTTCCTGCTGGCAGTGCGCCTCCGCTTTCACCAAGGAGTACATCTGGTTCCCCTCGTATAATGAAACAGAGGGCTGCTCTTTCTAATTTAGGTTCTCCCCTGAAAGTAGTTAGTGAGCCTGTTAAAGAGTTGATACCTCAGGTTCAATGCTGCTTGTATTAATCTGATATTTTTCTGTTTTGGACGGCTGTTGCTGTTTTTCCTTCGTATTTAAAATTATTTTTCCCGTGTGAAGTAGTTGGTAATTTCTTAATGAATGTTTAAAATGCTTGCAGTTTTATTTTCAAAATGGTCGTCCACCTCCAAATGAACTGAAAGAACAATGTATGTTTAGAATCAGTCAGTTTTTCTATGGACACGGGGATGGACTGCAAATACAGGGTGAGATATACAGAAAATATCAGTCTTAAGGGATATTTCTAGGACCAATCCATTAATTATATTATACCCCTTTTTATCTCAGAATTCAAATTAGTCACCAAGGAAATCTGCAAGCTGCCATCATTCTTCTCCACATCTCTTTTCAGAAAGATTGATGTTAATAGCACAGGCTTTGTGACGAGGTATGTGTTTTTTTCATAAATCGAGAAAAATAATTCCACTCAGTAGTGCAATTTTGTTGCATAATAATGATTTTATTTTTTTGTGCCATGACTTTCATTATATTTCAGCTTTAATAATGTGAATGGTTATATCTTTCTCCCCCTTTTCCCTTTCCTCTCCTTCGATTTAGGGATTAAAGGTAAATATGTTAATGTTATTAAAGTTTAAAAAGAAGAGATGATGACTGAAGGATTTATGAATTTGCCAAGTAACTAGGTAACTTTGTGGAGTTGGAGGACCAGAGCACTCCATTGTAATTGTAAACTCCTAGGATCGAAACTGTGGATAGTTACATTCTCTGCAGTCCCTCGGTCAGTGGAGCATAGTTAGAAAACTAATGCGTATTGATTCAAGAGTACATGATTGACTGTTTTCTCCTTACTGGTACAATTAGTGATCTAATTGAGAGAAAAGCAAGTAGCCCACTGCATATTGTTGGATGAAGGCTTTGTGTTTGGTTGGCCTATAGCTATTAACTGGTTTGACTAGTACGGGAGGCTGTGGACACCTATATTATTGTAGCTAACTTGTAAAAAAGAAACAGAAAAGAAAAAGAAAAATGAGTGTTTCTAGTCCTGGGGATAATAGTAGTAATATAGTTGTTTCCTTTGAGCTAAATCTTGATTTATGTTTGATTAAGTGATCTATCCACTGGGATTTGTTATTAGAAGGGTTTTCACTGTAAAAAATGGTTTTGACTGTACAACTCAAAGTTCATTCTCCTAGAGTCTTTCCCCTTAAAATTGCTAAGAGTAGAACTTTTGTTTTCTTTCAAAGTCCTTCCTGTCTTGGGGCTCATCATAGTGTTAAGTGTTGTAAAGATGGATTGCTATTTTTGATACACAACAATCAACTCTAGAAGAAGAAACAATGCATTGTATTTTTCTTTGTTAGATTGCCAACAATAATCAACATGAATTGTCTCTTTTGCATTGTAGTTTTGCTTAGGTTTTCTTCTATTATCTTGCAGAGATGAATTTATTGACTATTGGGTCAATGGAAACATGTTGACAATGGATATGGCAACCCAAATCTACACAATATTGAAGCAACCAGATCTCAAGTACCTTACCCAGGTGTTTCTTCATTTTGGTTCACATTTATTGCCTACTTATGAGTTCTTTCATTTCCTTTTTCTATTTGAAATCTGTAAGGCGATTTCTTCTTTTTTTTGGGGTATATAAAATGCTTAAGGGCCTCAAATGTTTGCAAGAATTGAAGTTTTTTGCAACATTGTTTGATAGTTCGTCGCTTGCTTTATCTCTGTTTCATTTTCATGTCTTAGATTGTTTACCTACTTGATTACAGGATGACTTGAAGCCTGTACTTCGAGAACTATTAGCAACTCATCCTGGGTTGGAGTTCTTACAGAGCACACCTGAGTTTCAGGAAAGATATGGTTGGTTCTCAGCCTTTTGGACAGCTTTTGATAGTTTTCTCAATTTGACGCAATTGTCCACTTTTCTGATTTATTTACTTTACATGGTTTTTCCTCTTTTTATAATGTATTAAGTATTGACACACGTAATCGATTTCTTTGTATAAAGATGGAACTAAGGAGATCCCTGTGTTTGGATCATATATTTGTTTGTGTAGCTGTAGACAGACATAGATATGACTAGAAGGATAATGTAAAGAGGAGGCCATTAAGATCTCTTTCTTTACCTTCATGTCAACTTGACACATTAGCGGGTAGCAAAATTGGTAAGTTGGTGGAGTTAGTGGTGTAATAGAGTTTATAGAGTTCATAGAATCTCTATCGAGTAGATAGTCTCTGTTGTGTTGTATTTGGACGGCACCTTCTTGGTGCCTTATGTATAATACTATTGCTTATCGAAAAAAAAAAAAATAGTTTACAGGTGTTTCATGGTCATTTAGTAGGGTGTGGGAAATAGGTTAGTGTGCAAGTTAGAAAATTTATGGACCACTAATACTACCTATGACATACGATTTTGCTCCTCCAAAACCTATAATATTCAGTCTTGCTTGTCTTCAAAACCTTTCTAGGAGGCATTTCATCTCAAGAGGGTGACTTGATTTGCGATTCAGTTTTTTTCCATTGAATTATATAAGTGAAAAACTGAAAGAACTCAAATCTTTGATGTTTGAAATGTCTTGCAATTGACTATGGGCTTGGAGACGGCAGACGAATTGGCTGTTAATTGTAAGGCATCATCTTGGGTTCTTAATTGGGTTAAAAAACTTCATAAAATGGTAGGAGTGTCCTTAGTTGGGGTAGAAGATCAGACAATAAGGTTATCTGAGGAAATCGAAAGGATTCGGGTTGAAGAATGCAAATCTCGGTGCAAGGGGCACGCCTCCGGGAAAAAGCAATCTAAGGGGGGTAATGGAGAGCTTAAAAGGCTTTTGTTTGATGTCAATTATGAGAATGGTGGGGGTGCTAATAGAGAGGGGATGGGCTCTTCAATGGAGAATAGGCTTGAATTTGTGAACCAATGAAGTGGAAAATAATTTCTTGGAATGTGAGAGGGCTTAATGACTTGTCAAAGAGGCGTACGGTTAATCATTTCCCTAAAGAGTGGAAGGGTGCAGTGGTGTGTCTTCATGAGACCAAATTGGAGTTGTTGGATGGCTTTATAGTTCGTAGGTCTTGTGGTTGGAAAGCTTTACCAGCTGTAGGTGCCTCGGGGGGAGTTCTTATCATGTGGGATATGAGAGTTCTGGACTTGGTAGATTTTCAGGTGGGTTTGTTTTCTATCTCTTGTGTTTTCAAGGGGCTCCAAATGAGTGGGAATTGGGTGACAACCAGTGTTTATGGGCCTGGAGAGAGTGGCAACAAAGGTCATTTTTGGGAAGAGTTATCAACTATTAGGAATCAGTGGAGTCTTCTCTAGGTGGTGGGGGGTGATTTTAATGTTGTTCTGTACCTGTATGAGAGGGCTGGTGGTGGTGATTCTCAAGAGTCCAGATCGATGAGGGAGTCTTTAGATTTTGTGAGGCGTTTGACCTTCTTGATTTGCCTTTGTCTGGGGCACCTTTACTTGGTTGAACTCTAGAGAATCCCCCGTTTTATCTAGAATTGACCGTTTTATTGTCTCAGATTGTTGTGAAGCTTAATATCATGGTTTGATTCAGAAGCTTCTTCCTCGCCCCACGCCATATCACCACCCAATTGTTCTTGAAGTAGGAAACTTAATATGGGGTCTGACCCGTTTCAGTTTGAGAATATGTGGTTAAGGGTGGATGGGTTTCGAGATCTGGTTAAAAGGTGGTGGGAGGGATTGTAATGTTAGCGGTTTTGCTAGCTTTGTGGTGGCTAAAAAGTTGAAAAGTGTTAAAGAAGAAGTACAAAGATGGAATAAAGAGTCTTTTGGTGATGTCAAGTCAATTCCACCGTTAACGCTCGGTTGGGTGAAATCAGTGGGTTTGATGAAAAAGAAGTGAGTGAGGGACTTTCGAGAGCTGAGATTGATTGTAGGGAGGATATTAAGAAGGATCTAGCTAACCTCATATCAATGGAAGAGATTTCCTGGAGACATCGTGAGGGGGACAAGAACACTAAGTTTTTTCATTGTATGACCAACTCTAATAGAAGACATAACTTTATTTGCTCCATTGAGGTGGATGGTGCTGTGTTTGAAGAGGAAGGAGGTATAACAAGGGCGATTAGCGATTTTTATGAGAAACTTTATGAGGAGACTTGTGTTAATCGGCCAAACTTGGATGGGCTAGATTTCTCTAGAATTGTTGAGATGGATATGGCTTGGCTTGAGCGACTTTTTGTTGAAGATGAAATTTTGGCAGCTCCTAGAGATTGTGATAAAGATAAAGCTCCATGCCCCGATGGTTTCACCATGGTTTTTCTAGTCCATAATTGGGAGGTGATTAAGGAGGATATTTTTCATTTCTTTGAGGAGTTCCATTTTTCGGGTGAGTTTGCGAGTAGTCTTAATGCAACTTTCATCACCTTAGTTCCGAAGAAGGTTGGTTCTTAAAACATTAAAGACTTTCGACCTATTAGTCTTGTGGGATTTATTTACAAACTCTTATCGAAGGTGTTAACATCTAGATTGAAGGAAGTTATGTGGAAAGTGGTGAGCCCTTATCATAACGCCTTTATTGAGGGAAGACAAATCTTGGATGTTGTTTTAATAGCTAATGAAGGGGTGGATGCTCATCTAAAGAATGGAGAGGAGGGGGTAATTTGTAAACTTGATATGGAGAAAGCTTTTGATAATGTCAACTGGGGTTTTGTTATTTATATATTGAGAAAAATAGGGTTCGGGCACAATTGGTGCAAGTGGATTCTTAAGTGTATCTCTTCAACATCCTTTTCCATCGTTGTTAACGGGTCCCCCTCGGGCTTTTTAGAGCTTCAAGGGGCCTTTGGCAAGGAGATCCTTTGTCCCCTTTCTTGTTTATTTTGGTGATGGAGGCGTTTAGCAAGATGTTGGCAAAAGCGGTTGAAAGGGGCATGTTGAGTGATTTTAAAGTTGGGAGTATGGTGCTAGTGTGAATGTTTCTCACCTTCTCTTTGTCAATGATACTATCGTGTTTTATGGGACGGACACGTATCATATTTTGCACATTCGTTGTATTCTTCTTTGTTTTGAGGCGGTTTTGGGGATCAACGTCAATCTTGGAAAAGTGACTTAATCCCTCTTGGTGAAGGTATTAATGGTCATTTCCTCGCTAGCGTATTGGGGTGCAAGGTGGGATTGCTTCCTATTTCTTATCTTGGTCTCCCCTTTGGATCTAAATTTAAAGACGAGTAGTTGGAACCCAATTGTGGAGAATTTTGAGAAACGATTGGTCGGGTGGGAAAAACATTACCTTTCAAAAGGGGGTAGACTTACTCTCATTAAGAGCGCTCTCTCTAGCCTTTCGATGTATTTTATGTCTCTCTTTTCTATTCCTAGCTCGATGGCAAATAGATTGGAGAGTATTAAAAAAAGATTCATTTGGGGTAACACGGGAGAGGAGTAGAAGTTTCACTTAGTAAAGTGGGATGTGGTAAAGCAACCATTAGACAGAGGGGGACTTGGCTTAAAATCTTTATCATTATTCAACAAGGTTCCCCTTATAAAATGGCTTTGGAGATTTTTAGTAGAGAGAGATCACTTTTGGAGGAGAGTGGTGGAGGCCAAGTTTGATGTGGATCATAATGGTTGGATGTCTAGGGAGACTCGGGGGGACCTACGAAGTGGGGGTGTGGAGATGGATTCGAAAAGGGTGGGACGATTTTCGTCCTTATGTTGTGGTGTCGGTGGGAAATGGAGAAAGGACTCGGCGTTGGCATGACACTTTGTGTGAAAATACTCCTTTGGTAGACAAATTTTTGGATATTTTTAACATTGTACGAGATAAATAAGCGACTTTGAGCTCTTGTTTTTCCTTATCTAATGAAGGGGTATCTTGGGATGTGCCTTTTATTCGAGATGCTCATGATTGGGAAATAGAGGTGGTTACGAGATTCTTGGAAACGCTATACAACTCTAGGGTGGAGGGTGATGGAGTAGATAGGATGAGTTGGGGTCCTTATCTAGAAAAGGGCTTCAAGGTGAAGGATTTCTATAAGATTCTTTTTGATAAAGCCCTTTTGGATGGTATCCCAACTTCCCTTGGAAAATTATTTGGTGCTCCCGCGCTCCCAAGAAAGTTAATTTCTTTGTGTGGGAAGCTACTTGCGAGAAAATTCTAACCCACAATTTTGCAAAGGAGGGGGAAAGTGGTTGTTAATAGGTGCTATATTTGCAAGGAGTGTGCCGAGTCCTTGTATCATCGTATCATCTTTTGGTGGATTGTTTGTTAGCTAGGAGTTTGTGGGAGATGGCTTATAGAATTTTGGGGTTTCCTGGGCGGTGGCGGGCTCCGTAAAAGATGAAATTTGGGTTTGGAGTGGCTTGAGGCACTTAAGGAGGTTAAGAAGGCTTATTTGTTGATCCCCCATTCTATTTTTTGGCTAGTTTGGAGAGGAAGGAATCGAAGAGCTTTTGATGGAGTAGAAAAGCCTATTAGATCTATTAGAGATAATTAGTTCAATACCCTCAATTTTTGGTTTAAAGGGAATTTCTTTGTAAATAATGATGATCTTCTAGATTTTGTGGACTTCCTCTATTGTAAATAGCCGTTGACTTTTTTTTGCATCCTCTTGGTGCTTTATTAATAATTTTTTACTTAACAATTTTTATTTATTAAAAAGCACCAAGAAGGTGCACCAAAGCCAAAGGCTATAAACAAATCAAGAAATCTACAAATCTAAAAGATCTTCATTAATTACAAAGAAATTCCCTCTAACCCAAAAATTAAGAGTATTGACCCAACCAACTCTAATGGTTGCAAAAGGATTATCTACACCACTGAAAGCCCTCCGGTTACGCTCTCTCCACACTAACCACCAAATAGAATGCGGAATAAGCTCTAAAGCCTTTTTGATCTCCTTAGAAGCACTCAAACCACTCAACACCCCAATTTCATCACTCATAAAACCCGCAACAACCCAAGAAACCCCCACATATCTATAAGCCATTTCCCATAAGTTTCTAGCTAAAGAGTAATCCACCAAGAGATGAAAAAAAAAATATAAAAGATCATAGTTATTTATAAAAAAACTTCCTTTAACCCAAAAATTAAGAGTGTTGAACCAATTATCTCTAATAGTAGCAATCGGTCTTTCAATACCATCAAAGGCCTTCCGGTTCCTCTCTCTCCACACCATCTACCAAATAGAATGTGGAATTAGCTCTAAAGTCTTTTTGACATCTTTGGAGGTTCTCAAGCCGCTCCAAGCCCCAATTTCAGCTTTTCCTCAATATAAAGTAAGCATAACACTCTTCGACCCTTACTAATTTGCAAAAGCTTATAAAGTAGCCCCTACGAATACAATACCTTGTCTGGCTAAAGAATTAGAACAGAAATGTAAAGTTCTGGAAGAACAATAAATTTGGAGGTAAGGGGAAGTGGAAATAGGGAGCTCAAAATGTCTGTATGAGATGTTTCAGGAGACTAAGAGGGTTGGTATATATACACATAGTAGGGGAGCTCCAATTCAAAATCGTTGATAGGGGCAGGTAACTCATCCACAATTCGATAGATGATTGCATAATTCCTTCTGAACAGCCATAAATTCTTACACTGCAAATCCCACGACTCTTATTTTTTAGGATATCGTGTATCCACTTACTTGACCTTAGGGTATACGGAGTGGGCTATCACTAAAATGTGTTGGCACTTGTATAATAGATGACCTTATTATCTGTAAATGAAGAAGAGTTCATAGAATTCCTATCTTGTAAATATTTTGTATATGGGTTGTCACCCTCTTGGTGCCGTATTAATGATCTTTTACTTATAAAAAAATGCATGACCTTATTACATTACACACACAAATAGAAAGGGGGGCGGGGAGAAGGAGAGACAGAGCTCATAATTTTGAGTGATTTGTATCATAAATTGGATAAGACCTACCTTGCAGTCAATGAAACTATTCTAGAAAGTCCATTTTGATGGTTTATTGGGTAGTTGCGTTTCATTGCTTTGGGTTCTGTTGCAATATAATATTTTGCCTGCATGCACTTAAATAGGAATTTTCATTGAGGCTAACATTTAGTGTAGACCACATGTGAGTTTGCCATATAATATTTTGTCGTCACTAATGCTATTAAAGACACTGTTTATCTTATCTGATGCAGTTTTTTAACTTGAAATTTTATTCTGATGGGCCAGCCGAAACTGTAATATACAGAATATATTACTACATTAATAGATCTGGGAATGGCCATCTTACCCTCAGGGAGCTGAAACGAGGAAACTTAATTGATGCAATGCTACATGCTGATGAAGAAGAGGACATCAACAAAGTTTTAAGGTAGAGACTGGCTCGGATTCTCTTTGTATTGAGATCACTTCAGTCTATAAGTCATTTAGAGTAGCATATTCTTAATGCATTACAAAATCTGATCTGAAATACAATTGTATAATTGCATTCCGATGCATGCTTAGCGAACCCTACCTCATATCAAATTATTATCATGTTAACCTTATTTTTTTCCTTGTCATCTATATATAGGTACTTCTCTTATGAGCACTTTTACGTTATATACTGCAAATTTTGGGAGCTGGATACAGATCATGATTTCTTGATCGACAAAGAGAACCTTATCAGATATGGTAACCACGCACTTACATACCGGATTGTTGATAGAATATTTTCCCAGGTTTGTGCCAGTTGATGAGCATTTGTTACCAAGACCATCTTACCTGCTATACATAAGATATTTTATCTCATTTAATATTTAATATCTTAGTTCTCCTCCTCCCTTTCACTCATTATCTTTCTTTTTTTTTTTTTTGGATTGTCACGTGTGGCTATGCTTCAATATCATCTCAGATTTCAAGGAAGTTTACTAGCAAGGTTGAAGGAAAGATGGGGTATGAGGATTTTGTCTACTTCATACTGGCAGAGGAGGATAAGCTGTCTGAGCCTAGTCTTGAATATTGGTAAGGGATGTCATCTGAACCTAGTCTCAAGAATTGGCAAATTCTGACCTTTACGCTGTAGGCTCAAGGGGATTATAGTAAACTTATCGAGCTGATGATTGATAATGCATTTTGTGACTCCAATCTTCAGCATAGGAATATCTGTTTCTCATATCACATTCATTAGATGGATCACCTCACAATAACTTATCAGGCTTTTTTTAATAAGTGAAGATGAGTG
This sequence comes from Bretschneidera sinensis, assembly GCA_023935145.1. Taxonomy (NCBI): domain Eukaryota; kingdom Viridiplantae; phylum Streptophyta; class Magnoliopsida; order Brassicales; family Akaniaceae; genus Bretschneidera; species Bretschneidera sinensis. Next base: position 26,066,307 of record CM043701.1, read on the forward strand.
AGGTTGCCATGGTTAATCGGGTTCTATCGTAGGCTTCCCTACCCCCTTTCTCTCAGGGTTATGCTACTGATCACTGTTGTATTGGAGGGGGATGAAGAATCACAAGTATGAGTTGAAGTCATGCTATAGATTGATTTGATTATAGATAAATAGATGGTCTTGCTATGAAGTTTTAGTCCCAGGGCTGTGCTAGTGATCAGGATTTTTTATTTGTTGTTATTTATCTAAAAGGATTTTTTTTTGTTGTTGTTGAGAGAGAGAGGGAATTAGTTCCGTGTAGAACTCTTTGATGTACTGTGTTTCGTACTTCCTGCTAAGCTTTTTAGGAGGGCAGGATATCATTCTATTTACTGTGCGTACTAGTGACATTAAATTGTCTTTGTTAGGTTCAAGTGCATCGATTTGGATGGAAACGGAGTTTTGACGAGGAACGAGATGCAATTCTTTTATGACGAGCAGTTACATCGAATGGAATGCATGGCGCAAGAGCCTGTGCTTTTTGAGGATATTTTGTGCCAGATAATTGACATGATTGGACCAGAGGTTCACCATTTCATCTTCTATCATTATTGTGATTGTTTCAGTTTTTATATTCTGGCTTTTAAGGTGCATCTAGATTCATGTTCTAGGAGAGTTGACTTCTAGTGACCATCTGTATTTTTCTTTTTCCAGACCATGTTCCAATTTGTAATTTCATTCTTATACTGTGGTTATGTGCTTGCCAGTCGGCAGTGCCCCTAGCAAACAGGTTTCTTGGACCATGAAAATGGATTTGTTTAATGTTTCTTTTAAGCAGGTTGTATTTGTTTGCTTTAACTAATCATTTAGTGAGGCTCAAAGCTCAGTATATCGGGTCCTTGATTTCCAAGAAGATAGAAGCAGCTAAACTCAGTTGGCCCTTGGAAGTCAATTTTCCTTGAATCGTGCTCTTAAGAACCATTGTCTGTATTTGATATTTACGTTTCTTCTTTGCAGGATGAGAGCTATATCACACTACATGACCTGAAAGGTTCTAAACTCTCAGGAAGTGTTTTCAACATCCTTTTCAATCTGAATAAATTTATGGCCTTTGAAACTCGTGATCCATTTCTCATTCGTCAGGTACATTAACACTCATTTATTATTCAGTGATACATTTGGCGAAACTGTCTAAGCAGTGCCCTGCTTTGCTATTACTGGTAACAGCGTACTTGATGTTTAAACGTTGGATGAAAACAGGAGCGTGAGAATCCTACATTGACAGAGTGGGATCGTTTTGCACATAGAGAATATATTAGGCTTTCGATGGAAGAAGATGTTGAAGATGCATCTAATGGAAGTGCAGAAGTCTGGGATGAATCACTTGAGGCTCCCTTCTGAGTTCAACTAGGTAAGCTGCTGTGGTGCTGGTTCTGTAGTAGCATGAGTTGAGAACTTTGTTCTGTTGCTTACCAACCCCACCACCCACACCCCACACCCCCCGGGCACCCCCCAACCCACTTTAGAGTTGATGTTAAAAATGATGTGTCCTCTACTGAGGTAAGAATAACGTGTTGTTGGTATGGACCACCCTAATGCACTGCTGCCTTCCATTGCTGCCTGCAAACAGCATATTTGGATCCACATCGTATTGGTGAAATAGGTGATAGATATATGAAACAAAAATTTATGACTGCTACATGGTTTGAACCAGGGGCAAAATTGATTCAAGGCAAAGAACAACTGGCTTTAAAGCAGGCACTAGAAACTAGAAAGACATTCACTAGCATCAGTTAATAGCTGACTGCTCTACCACTGAGCTACTAAGGAACAACGGGATATTACATCTAGTAGAGTTCAATCCCCATTCTCAACCGATGATCAATATGAACTCGGAAGTTTCCTTCGTAACCCCCAGAACTTCTTTGTAGTGGCTTTCCTTGGGTTGTACAATCTTAAGGTTGCTTTTACTTGTTTTGTACATATTAGTTATGTACATATCTCAGGTAATGTGCTCAAGACCTTGGTTCGCTTTTATCTCCTAATCCTTGAGGCTGCTTGACAGGCAGGCAAATGCAAAGGCAATGGATTAACATCGCACAGTCTGAATATTCTCTGAGAATAACAAAATGCTGTTCCAGACACCAGCCCCCAACTCCCTTCCTCCCCTACCTGAAAAGGAAAAAAATGTGCTGTGCCTGTGCTCTTTTGATTCATGGATGGACTCTCCTCCCAAAATGTAGTCATTATGTTCTTTTTCTTTTGGTTTGTTAGTGCTTCCTCTCTTCATATTCTTAGCATAGATTGGCGAAAGTCTAAAGAAGAGAGTAGATAATGTTGGCCTCATGCAAGTCATGAGATGTTTTGTTTTTACTTGTTTCCTCTGTTATTGATATTTGTTTGTCTTTTGCTACAGGTGCTCACGGAAAAGCTCCAGTCACCAGGCAGGCAAATGGTGAGCTCTAAGTAACAGTCCTTGAGTGGGCTGTCCTGACCTTAAGAAAGAGAAATTTTGAGCTTGGCATTCTGGAATGTATGAGCTGGAAGAATATTCAGGCTTCTATGTGCATGACTTGGGAATATATGAAGAGTCCTCAAGTAGAACCATGCTTCATCTTACCGAAGTTCTTGCAGAGGGTTTACTTCTGAGGTGATTAACCAAATCCAGGTTAAAAATAGTTAAGAACATTTACATTTTTTTAAATTTTTTTTCAATTTGTAAGATATAATCTATTTATGCCATTTTTTGGGGTTCTCTTGATGTAATGGTTGGTTCTTTTGGTACTTTCATCCGTATGGTGGTCTGTTCAGTGGGGCATGTTTGTTTCTTCTTTATTTAGCAATTTTGGTTTGGATTATGGTCTTTTAGCAGTTGACATCATAAGGTTTTACCTTATTTTTGTTATAGGAATTATGGTTCATGTTGTGAGCATGAAGTTGCTAGTAGTGTATTTGTTGAGTTCCAAATTTCTGTTATTTAAAGTTGAAAGTTACTATCAAAGCTGCCTTCTAAGACCACAAAGAATTCTTTCTTTGTAATTAGTTATAGATGCTTCTGACACTTTACCCTCGTTAGGGTAATGGTGTCTGTGTTATAAATCTTTCGGCCAGTGTGATTGGTGAGGGCTTTCGAAGATATGCTCAGTACTGCAAAATTTATGATATGCATCCGATATATAAAATCTCATCAATATTTTAGACGGTGCAAAAATTCTTATAAGATAAATTTTGATGGAATAAAAATCTTGAATATTTACTTATATCGATGAGGCATTGGCAATTGGCACTGGAAATTCCATAAAAAATGCTGTGAACAATATGGACTTCTGGTGATTTGGTCATCTGGTTTTGATGGAATTTTTATAAGGAAGTGTACTTTTTTTTTTGGCTACTTAAAGTTCAGTTCTCTTTCCTGGAAGCGTATGCATAAAGCCGAATTAAACGTTCATGGTATTAGCACTACGCTGCCTGCTACGTTTCTGTCTTTGGTCGTCGGACCTAAACACAAAGGTGTTGGCGTTGATATGGGTTGGGGTTAACTTGTGGGTCAAAAGATGAAAATGTTAAAGAGGTGCTCACCAAGTCATGTTCGCTAGGTGCTCGAAGCTTGGATTTGCTCGATAAGGCTTCTGCGTTAGAGCCAGTTTAATATGACGGGTTGTCTTAAATCGGTATTTATTTTTTAAAATTTACAAAAGACTAAATTAAATATATTAAAATTTATTAAATATCAATTAAAATATTAATTAATAGTGATTTGATTTGAATAAATGTTTTATAAAATTTTAAAAATACACTTTCATTTGGGCTTGAAAGCTAGAAATATATATTCAAACTTAACAATTTAGGTTTGTTTTGCTCGAGTTTGGATTCATTTGAGCTCGATGACGATTGGGACTTAGAAAAAGTAGTACGAGTTAAGCTCGAATATTTAATTATTCCGTAATTAATAATGTATTACTTACATAAATATATATTTTTTTAAAATAAAGACGTATATGTTGCACCATTAACTACACCTGTTTTATTACATATGATCTGTCTTTTGCCCTGTTGTAAAATTCAATCATGAATCACCGTATAAGAATTTAACTCTAGACGAGGTAAGGGGTTTGGGCCTTTTTTTGGTTTGAAATCGCTCTATGGGCATAGAATACGATACCAAAAGAAAAAAAAACTCACACACGTGAAATTATTCGTGCGACGATGCAGAATATTGAGAAAAATAACTGTTTGTTTACATCAGAATTTTGAGCAAAATAAGAGGATATCTTAATTGAATTACAGACAAAAATGACGGTTTTATTTTGTCTTAAATGAAGGATATATACCAGAATTTTCTTTATTATTATTGGTAAAATAAAATTTAGCTCGCTTTTAACTTGAAACTTAAATCCATGTTGTCTAATCTTGGATCGAACCTTAACCAGTAAATCAAATTAAATTTATCAAATAAACTCATTATATATATAAAGTTATCAAAGACGCCGAAGAACGCCAAGCTTGTGAACTCAAGGCCGGTTTGCATCCTCTCAAGGTTCACCTCTCTCTCTCTCTCTCTATAATATATATATATATATATATATATATATATATATATACGTACGTATACGTGTGTGTATTTGTATACACGTAAATCGTTGCTTAATTGATGATGGTTGCTGAATGCGAAATGATTCAGTTTGTTTCGGTGTGATTGAATGGGGGAGATTTCGAGTGTATTTTTGTTTAGATTCTATTTAGTTGCCATTTTAATACTCTTTTTTTTTTTCGTTTTTGGAATGGGTGCGCAGTGAACGACCCTGCTAAATGTATAACCGAATGATGCTGGTTTTTTTTTGGACTTTAGGATGGATCTGTTCTGCTGCCATTAACTTATGTCTTGAGGGAATTTTAATTTTATTTGAAAAGAACTTTTTTTATAAGAAAAAGAACACTATAAAAGGGCATACAAAAGAACTATCTAAGAGGATAGTGATAGTGTATCTATCAAATCAAAAATATGATTCTCATTTACGAGAAAATTCTCCTCTAGCCAAAAAACAAGGGTTTTGAAATGAATTTTATAGATTAGATTCGTTCCTATTTCATTTTCATTGTCTATTACTTGCATGAATTGGAATTTGACTAATGGACTGTCTAATGTTGGATTGGAGTTATATTTATCGGAGTTTGAGGCATTGAAAATGTTTCTTTTGATGTAAAGTTGATCGCGAAACGAATGAGCAACAGTGTCCACGAAAATGATGCCAGTTTCTGAGCCTAGTTTTGTCTATGCAGCATTGTTAGAGAACTTTAACGAAAATATTGTTAAGCAAAGTGACCTATCCTCTTTTATGAGAATTCCTGTTACAGGAAATTCCAATTTTATGTTTGTAGATGTGATATGTGCTTGTGAATTTTTTTTAGAACATTGTTTGATTTCTATAATTACTTTTAGAGAAACCTTAATTTAATAACGCTATGGATGAGACATGATAAGTTGTATGATCTAGAAATAAGAAGGGATTTTTGAATTGCCGACCGCCATAAATTTTGATTAGTCCTTGTAGCTGGGATTTCGTTTAGTAAGCGATAATATGTTAATTGATAACACTTGTTTAAAATGTTTGAGACAAATACATCAAGAACCTTGATGATATTGAAGGAGGGGATGAACGCAGTGATTTCAGTAGCTAAATGCAATGACTGCCTCTTTATCTTGTACCTTGTGTTACCATTATTTCCAGGCCTTATCAAGCAAAGATGTCACAGGCCCACGTGTTTGTAAGGATAAATGTATGGGAGAAAATGAGAGAGCGCAATTAAAAGGTAATGTAAGGCTTTTATTCTGAGGGATAAACCAAGATGAGATGCCCTATGCAGCCTTAGGTGGTGAATTACAGACCTTGACAAGTTAGTCTCTTAGACCAAGGGGACATTGAGGTTCACTAGTGCCCTGAGGAGAAACCAATGAATCTTATGTTAAAGTTTTGATATCTGAAGCCTAATAGCATGACTAGGGTATTGTAAGGTGGGTCCACATGTGAATCCAGCTCAGTCCATCCTTGTATATAACATTCATGGGGAGCTAGTGTTGACACTACTATTATAAGGGTCTATAAACCCAGGCAGTAAGACTGAAGTTCTTATGCTTATCATATTAATCAATTATAAAAGGACTTAGTATTTTAGTTATATGTTATGAAACAAGCTTGCTGCTTCATAAAGTGGCAACAAGAATCTTCCTTCTAAATTCAAGTTTTTTGCTTGTTGCTTTATCAATACAATATATAGGATTTCATATGGGATTCATACCGGGATTATGTCTCTTTTCTGCTTGTGTTGTGCGCAAATAAGGATTCACATAACCAACCTCTTCCTTGTAAGGCTTTGCTGTCTTGAGTTAAGCTGAGTAAAATAAAATGATAATTATAAAGCAGTTGAAGAATGTAGTCACAGTTAGGATCACCCTTAAGATTGAGGATATCTGGATTGTAAAGTCATTGGTGCATGAACATCTGAATTTCTTTCTGCTTGAGGCTTACTTCTTAAGGCCTATGCTTACTACATTTTGGCTCCAACTTTATGATGTAAGGAGTGGGGTGACTTGAGGTAGGTCTTAGGTCCAAATCTTGTTAATCCTTGATAGGGAAAGGAACCTTGCACATTGGCTTTGGTGAATATTGGCCATCATCATGCTTATCAGTCTACCATTATTTTCCTTACTCCACATCATTCATATTTCATGCTATTTCCCACTCTTGGAACTGTCAACTCTATATTTCTCTCTCTCTCTCTCAGTGTGTGTTTGTGCGCGTGAGCACATGTTGTGTACTTGTGCCTGAACATAAAAATAAAGGTTCTTATATTAATTAAACACAATTAAGATACAGTTTTTTTGGAATAAATTTGCGGTAGCTTCTCTATATGTAGATTGGGTCTTCTTTCACTTGACAGAGTAAATGAGGTATCTTACTGGCTTCTTGAAAAGGAAAAATATGTTTGTTGTTATAAGGATAGTGATGACTCTAAGGATCATGAATATATATGTTCAGAATTCAGATGTTATTGCTATATTTGTCTGGTCTATCTTTTTTTGGTTAGGTCTAACATGCATGCTTCTTTTTTCATGTACTCCGTAATTACAATCGGTAGTGCTTATTTTATTTTAATATATGACCAGCACAAGTTTGTATTTTGGTACACTCGCTGAACACCTGGAGTTCGAAGTCAAACATCCTATGAGGACAATATAAAGAAAATTGTGGAATTCAGTACTGTAAGTTCTACTGCATACTGTACCTTGTGTCAAATTCTATGATTTTTTTTCTTGGTTCCTTTTTCTGAATTGGTTTTTGAACATGATGTCTTGTAAGGTTGAAGGCTTTTGGGTCTGCTATTGCCACTTAGCTCATCCTTCTTTGCCAAGTCCAACAGATCTGCATCTTTTCAAGGAGGGAATCCGCCTTTTGTGGGAGGTAGGATCTAGGTCTTGATCTTGCATTGCTTGTGATTCTTGATGGCTGTTATTTTGGCTGCTTCTGTTCTCCTCCTTTTCAATTTTAATATTTTTGAACTGCTGGAAAATTTTGACCACCATACTCAGCACAAGGCATAACTTCCATAAAATTTGGTGTTTGTTAGGATTCTGCTAACTGCAATGGTGGAAAGTGGATAATACGGTTCAAAAAAGTTGTTTCAGGTCGCTTTTGGGAAGATCTGGTAAGAACATAATTTTTGTTTGATAATCTACAGTAGGTTTGCCATTTCAACATTATTGGTAGACGATTGTATCTTACTTTAAGCATTGCTGGCTGTGCTTGGACTGCGATAAAAAAAAATTGTGATATGTTAATATAGATAAAGGCATTTAACCTTTTTCATCATTCAAGCAGAATAATATAGATTCTGGAGCTCCCACAAGTGAGTTGCTCGAGTGGTATCTCAAAATGTATTACTGAATTATAATGGTTTCGAAGTTCCACAAACATTCATTAGACTTCAAGATGTTTAGCCAAAGAAACTTATGGAAAAATTTGAGTCAGGGAAATTACTTAACAACAAAAACGAAATCACAACAAAAAACAGGGACCACAAAAACTTGTTTCTATGGTTTTTGGAAACAAAGTGGAAACGGAAGTACGAAAGTTCCACGTTTTTGTTCCTCGTTGTCCATGGTACTAGCCTTCTCTTTAGCTTTTTTATATTATTTTTTGGTTGTCTCCTATCACATACTAAACATTTTTCTAACGCGTGGCATATGATCACGTTCTTGTTATGACACTTTTGGTAAGAGTTGGTGGTAGTGATCAGGCCACTAGTAGTTCTAATTCTTCTTCATGTACTTTCTTTTTCTTTTTATTGCAACTAATGATATGAAAGAAAAATAATCTCTTAAACATGAGAAATGGACGTTAATGATTGCTTTCTCTTTTTTTGAATTTATTTTCTTGACCAAATTGGGTGGTGTCTTTTTAAAATAATTAAATTCAACATTTTTCAATTAATTGATCTTAGGAGTCTTTATATCATATTCAACTATTTTTTTTCATATAAAAACCAGTCCCCAGTTTTTTTCTTTCTATTCAAATTATACTAACTAGCACTCTACTAGTTATATTAACAAGGGTTTTTCTTCCTATTTTGGTGTGAGAAATCTAGTGCTGGTATGAATTAAGTGTACTTTAAAAAAAAAAAAAAAAAGGATTAACGCGGAATCCCTCGTGTATAAATGGGGTAAAACCCCGTTGCCATTCCTACAGCTAGTAGAAGATATAAAACACATTATCAACTTGTAAGTATGAATAATAAAAATACAGTCTTCCTCATCTCTCTGTCATTTTGTTTCGTTTGATAATCAACTTGCTGCATACATTTTAATAACAGTGATAGTACAGTTTTCTGTTTTATTAATTAAGTAGCTGAAAGTGTAATTGTGTACCTTAAAGCTAGAGTTTTGGTTTTTCACCCAAAAAAGAGGCTAGAGTTTTGTTTCATCAGTTTGTTAGGGTAAGCTGACTTTATCTCATAGTATATGGCTGCTAGTTATCTGGTTCGGAGCAGCATTTAAGGATGTGGACTTGTGACTGTTAAGCCTGAGTGGTAGGATTTACATGATGATTTTGGTATGCAACATTTGTGCTACTTCAATAACAACTGGGAATGGGACTTGCAGAAGTGCTTCCAATCTTATGCAGCATGGCAGAGCTGTAGCAAATACCATGTTGTTGTATTAGTACCTACCATTAGTTGGTTGGTTAATACATTATCTTTGTCGGTGTATGTTTGAATGATGATGATATATATATATATATGAAAGGCATGTAATATATGTAACATGTATTTTGGCAGGTATCTATTAAAAATGCTGTAAGATTTGGCAATGGACCGGTGACAGTACGTACTATAGTAGCAAAAACAGTGTGTTGGTCAGCACAAAATTTACAGCCTTAGATACATCACTGTCTCATCAAAACCAGTACTGTTGTGTAGTATATTTTACTTTCAACAACAATTTGAACAAGAAAAAAGAATAAAAGCACCAAATTAAGCATCTTGGTATTGGAAAATTCTTAATTCTCCACCAAAAGGCCCAAAACACATGTTTTCCAAACCTCAAAACTCTTTCTTTTCAATACTAAAACTACAATCACCACCATATGCCTTGCGATTAGAGCCAACCAAGCATTTTCTTCTTCTTCACCAACACCACCAATGCCGAGGCATAGCCAAGGTTAGGCTCAAATGGGTCAAAAACCGAAGTCTCGATCACATTATCGACACCGAGACCGATCTCAAGGCGGCTTGCCTCCTCAAGGACGCAATCAAGCGTTCCCCTACTGGTTTCCTCACTGCAAAGTCTTTTGCTGATTGGCAGAAGCTCCTTGGCCTCACTATTCCCGTTCTTCGATTTTTGCGCAGGTATCTAGCTTTTTTCATGGATTTTTGCATACCCATTTTGTGATTTGGCTTTTGTTTGATTGGTAGATTGTGCACTCTTGTTGCACTCTCAGTAATTGCTTAAATACCAAAATTTCACAGAGTATGCAAACAATGGAAAGTATAGGCCAAGATTGTGAGGACAGTGTAGAGAGATTGTGAAGTAATAGTGTAGGGTTTCTTATATAATCATGTGTGCCTGTCTTGCAAAATTGCTTTTATATAGGATTAAAAGATATTGCATTGTCATTAGTCTCAAAAGAAGATGGTATGGAACAGAATTGTGAGAATGATGCTCTAGTAATTTTTTTAGAACAGTTATGATGATGAAAATCCTCAATTCACTGTAGGTACCCAACTCTTTTTCACGAATTCCCCCATGCTCGTTATGCAAATTTGCCTTGTTTTAAATTGACGGACACTGCACTCTTGCTAGACTCACAAGAACAAAGCATACACCAGAATTACAAGAATGATACTGTGGAGAGACTTTGTAGAGTGCTTATGATGATGAAGAGTAGGACTGTGCCACTCCAGTCACTACATTCTTTCAAATGGGATCTGGGTTTACCAGATAATTTTGAGAAATTGCTGGTTCCGAAATACCCAGATCATTTTCAATTCGTTAAGGCCTCAAATGGGATTGCATGCTTGCGACTTGCAAAGTGGCATGAGGAATTTGCAGTTTCGTCGTTGCAAAGGAGTAATGAGGGTAGTGAGACGGGGGATCAGTATAGGCAATTTAAGAGGGGGCAAACTGCATTGGCATTCCCAATGAATTTTCCAAGGGGATATGGAGTGCAGAAAAAGGTTAAGGCATGGATGGAGGAGTTTCAGAAGCTGCCATACATATCACCTTATGAGGATTCAAGGCAAATAGATCCGAATAGTGATCTTATGGAGAAACGGGCTGTAGGGGTTCTGCATGAGCTTCTGAGCTTGACTATTCACAAGAAGACTAAGAGGAACTACTTGAGAAGCTTGAAAGAGGAAATGAATATACCACATAAGTTTACTCGTCTATTTACAAGATACCCAGGGATTTTCTACCTCTCATTGAAGTGTAAGACAACGACTGTGGTTCTCAAAGAAGGTTACCGTCGAGGAAAACTAGTGGACCCACATCCTCTTGTTTCTCTTAGAGAGAAGTTTTATCATGTAATGAGAACAGGTCTTCTTTATCGTGGTAAAGGTGTGAGCTTGATATCTCAGCAAGACATTTTGCTTAATGATGTAGAGAATGGAACAGAACAGGAAGAGACCGAGGAGGAGGAGATTGTAACAGATGATGAATGCTACGAGGAAACATCAGACGTGGAGGATGAATCTGATGAAGAAGAGTAGTAATTATTTGACAGGAACCACACTATCTTACAGCATATTTAAGAGGGAAAATGTAATTATCAGCATTTGAGGTAGGTACTTTTTGTCAGTTGTAGTGAACTTAGACTATTTGCTTATCGTGGCATGAGAATGAGCAACAAATTTTGATTTTTGTAAGTTGTGTTTTAGTTTTGTCTATCTTGTGTCGCTGCTGATTCAGTGGACAACTCTATTTTTTTTTCTTCATATTTACCTTTTAAAAAATTTGGTACTATAAAATTTTAGTTTAATACTTTTATGAGGGATTAAAAGTTGGGATAAACAAACTTTTGGTAACTTCACGTTATAAAAATTGATGTTCTATTTTGGGTTCATGATGCTCACGCTCTATTTTGGGTTCTGTGATTTCTTTCTGTATGGTTTGACTCCACTTCGTCAGGCCCATTTCCCAGAAAGGTCTTGGTCTTTTTCCTGGTAAGAGGATTTCAAAGCTCATCAGCCAAAATGAAAATTGAAAGGAAGATTTGAAAGTTTCCTCTTTCTAAAATAGTCTATTTTTCATGGTAAGGGACTGGTCAGGTAAACCTGCTTCAAAATGCACCATTCTTCTGATGTGTCCATTGTTCATCTTGTTATTATCTTTGGTGTTGCTTGGAGGATTTAGTTTATTATCTGTTTTTGGTTTATAGTTGCATGGGTACATCTGAATCTGCTTGAAGATCTTTCTTTAAGTTGGGAGAAATGTGGCATATTGACAAGATGGTCTTAGGGGTTCTCAGATTTGTACTACTACAAAGAGTTTTGGAGAAATAATCAAATAACAAAGAGTGATAAAAGAAAGAACTCTGAGAACTTAATAGGGGAAACTGCTGATTTGCATTAGGTGGAGGATACAGAATTTCAGCATTTGTTTTGTTTCTTTATCGTGATGGTATCTTGAATTCTGTCCTTGTTTTGGATTCTATTTATTTTTTGATAAGGTTTTGGGTTCTATTTATTATTCCATGCTTTGCAGTACAAAAGCATTTACACATTTTTTTCAAATGGGTCAATAAGGAATGTGAGAAGTTGGGTCTCTAAAGAAAAGTTTGGGTTCCAGCACTGTTCGAAAAACTCCCATATATCTTTCATCACTAAAGCACCTCAAATAAAGAGCTTTCTATGGTGCTTGAATTTCTCAAATCCAATAACTTTGTAGGAGTAGTGGGACAACATTCTGAAAAATGCTTTTATTTTTGGGGCTACAAGTTCTTGAACGTGTGGGACTTGGAGAGACTAGTATTTTTCCTTCTTGCACGTTCATAATAATGTATTTTATTCTTGTTTAAAACTAAAATGGTAACTAGGTTCATTTAGGCACTAAGCTTTTCGATAATTTGTGATTAAAGAGTACAAGTCTGCTTCTATTGTCTGCTAAACCGCCTATGCAGCCAGTTACAGTTATTTCTGCAATTTCTTCCCTTGTTTCCCTTCTCCGGCATAATTGTTACTGTTGTAGGTTGACTATCCTTGATGTTGAGCTCATGATACATACATATTTATCCATATTAAGTTGCTGTCTTATTTGGTTTTAGCTAATTACAAAAACTAATGCACAGGTGGGCATCAACTCATCAATACAACTGGGAACCAAGTGCAAGAGTTGGATGTGGTAATTAATTTGAGGGTAAATTATTTAGACCTCTCTTGATGTAAATGCACTTCCTTTTGATTTTCTGAAATGACATCACCCTAAAAAAAAGAACATGTTTTTTACTATAATACCTTTATTTTCTAATAAATATGACAATAAATACAAAGAAAAAAACATAATCTCAGATAAAGGAAGGTTTTTATATTCAACCCTTCTGCATACATAGAGAAATCTGATAACATTTGTTACATTGATTTTTTGTGCAGGTATCATTGGGCTTCAATCATCTGTTTATGTCTGATCGCTTGCAGATCATGAACAGTTTGATCTAAAATACTTACTGGCAGTAATTTGTCATTTCCTACTTGTCAAATTTATGTAATTTTTCTATGAACTTGCGTACAAATTTTGGGATGGGCTGATAATGAGAGAGCTTTTCCTGGGATGTATATCATAAAACTATTTTGTCGTTTCTTTTGATGTAACTTTGAGATTTACCATGGCTAAAATATGGCTATCTCTGCGGACTTTCAGTTGCAATTGTGCACAATTGAGAAATCTTTCGATTCTTGATGGCTTAATTTGAACTACTACCATGCTTGTTCCCAAATTCTTTGACGCAAACGGTTTGCTTGAATTTTCTATGATTTGGCAGGGTTATTGATTATAACTTGTATAAGTAATGCTATTCGATTTTAAAACCGAAATGCAGATTCTTTCAACTGTTCTGGAGAGCATTTAAGCAAATAGGCTACGGCTTATAGCAGAATCTTCAGTGTTCACATTGGAGCAAAAAACCCTAATCCCTGATTACTGGAAAATGATCCCCCTTCATTCACGCCACAACATACAGAAAACCCAAATTCATCCCCGTACTGTTAGGGAAGCGCATTCTATTTTAGGAAATGAAAAACAAAAGAAGAAAATAAACAAGCATTTATCTAACTAAGATACATGTAAGAAAATAAAATCTGGTTATGGAAGTGTTTCATTTGTAAAACCAACACGAACAGAGTATCATCTTAACAGTTCATCTTCACCAGTCAGGACAACCAAAATTGTTCATAGATAGGTTGTCATACAGGATTAATGGACTGTGATCAGTGAATGAACTATAAAGGAAGCAGGTATTTCCATGGAAGAGTTACTAACTTTTTCTTAGTAATGAGGGAAGCATACATCTATCCTCTCAACCAAGTGTTTCTATATGATGAGTTGTCACGCAGCGAAGCATCATGGGGCTTGTACTCCATAATATAGCCGTGTGGAAGCTTCAAGTGCCGTTTGATTGCATCTCTTAGATTCATCACAGCCTGTATGAAGAAAACGGGGTGAACATCACAACTAAGAGAGAAAGAGTTAGACAAATCTGAACTAAATCAAGTATTTAACAAAAACATGGACCTGATGATCTGATGCATTGCGATTCCATACACTCAATATGTCCTCATTGAAGCGAATACTTAGTACCGCACCACGTATGTTATCACCATCATCAAGCCCACCTACTAAGGCAAGAACCTGCATGCACAAGCAAAGTAACTAACTTTCTTTCCTAATTGCCATAAACAGAAAAAGAGAGAGAACCAATGTTTGTTGTAGCTATTTTATAGCTAAAAAGCGTTTTTTAATGATCAAAAGTACTTTAATATGATTTTGGTTAAAGCTAAAATGCTTCGATCTTAAAAGGTTAAGAGGGTAAAAACACTTTCAAATGAAACAGTTTTGAGGTGTTTTCACGGAAAAAAGATAAAAGTACTTTCACTTAAAGTTACAACAAACGGACCGCAACGTAAGGATAGCATCTACTTCAATCACATCATTATATTGTCAACCTTGAATTTACTTAAACCAACAAATCTTGTCCTGGTAAAGAACAAACCATATTTTTGTAAATGTGCATATACAACTTTGAATCCTGATGCTGCCCAAGAGCATGTTATTTGGGCTAAGTTTTCAGATACTTCTACCACACATAATAAATTAATAGATTAGCGAAATGAAAGTTGCAAGAAAAGCACCACAAATATGATCCACCTTTTCTCATCTAAGCAAATAAAAATAAACAGCAGAATTAGATTATCCGTGAAAATGTTAGGTAGTGTTTGGTATCGTTGTCACTTTTTAGTTTCCTATTTCTTGTTTCTGTTTTGTTTCAGATATTTTGAAAACAGAAAACTTGTTTGGGATGAAAATTAATTCTAAATTTTTAAAATTGAAAACGAAAAAACATGTTTGACAAGAGAAATTTGTTTTTAGTTTTTATTTTTTAAAATTATAATAGTTTTAATGAATGTGTGTATCTCTGCGTGATAAAAAACATAATAATAGAATAAATTGAAGCAATTCAAAGTATAAGAAACAAAATAATCTCACCTCAAAAAATACTTTTGATTTTTTTAAAGTTTGGGGCTGCAGGATCTTTAAAGTAGGTTCGACCGCATGCTACAGAGGAACGACAGACGGATCAGAGAAACGGATAAGCAGACGGGCGGGGCCCTTCAATCTATAGATTCTTGCAACTAACAATTGAATAACTCATTTACTGCTTTTCTTTTTATTTCTGATAAAAGCTACTGCAATTAATCCCTGCTTCATTCCTTTAAAATTTTCAAATCCATTTTGTCTTGAAGAGATTAAAATGTCATAAAATAAAAGAAAGGTGAAATTAAGCACAAATAAACTGAACTTGAAGAATAACAGATACAAAATTAAACATAAATAACAGGAAGAAAAACGAAAACAAGAAAAAAGAATTTGAAGACAAAGAAGGACAAAACTCTTGAGATGCTGGTTGGAGTCTTGGAGAAAGAAAAATGAGAGAGAACGGGAATCTACCAATCAAACAAAAGTCAAATCACAAAACGGGTATGCAAAAATCCATGAAAAAAACTAGATACCTGCGCAAAATCGAAGAACGGGAATAGTGAGGCCGAGGAGGCTTCTGCCAATCAGCAAAAGACTTTGCAGTGTGGAAACCAGTAGGGGAACGCGATTGCGTCCTTGAGGAGGCAAGCCGCCTTGAGATCGGTCTCGGTGTCGATAATGTGATCGAGACTTCAATTTTTGACCCATTTGAGCCTAACCTTGGCTATGCCTCCATTTGTGGTATTGGTGAAGAAGAAAAAAATGCCTGGTTGGTTCTAATCGCCAGGCATATGGTGGTGATTGTAGTTTTAGTATTGAAAATAAAGAGTTTCGAGCTTTGGAAAACGTGTGTTTTGGGCGTGTTGATGCCAAAAATGAGTGTTGCTGAGCTGGATGTTTAGCCTGTAGAAGTACCTGCACAGAGAAAGGGAGATTAGCTATTGGGATCGACGGAGGGGATGCCTCCGAGGATGCTCCGATGCTTAAGTTAGCAAAAGCTCAAGGTTGTATGTGTTTAAAGCTGAAAAGCTCAGTCCCCCTCTTTGGACTGCTTACCAAGTCCTTTTATAGAGTTTCGGAGGCGGTGATATTCGGAGGCGATAGTGGGTCGGGGCGGCTGTGACAGGATACCCCAACTGGGTTGGGTAATGATGCCTATGAGGCCCAGCTAGGAAGCTGAGAACCGTTCAGTAGGGCTTTTGCCTTGTTGGCTTACTCCAGAGCCGTCTATGCGTAAGACGGTGTTTAGATCTGACGTCCCAACTTGGTTGGGTAATGATGATTCGGAGGGCGGTGGTGACGTGGAGGCCCAGCTGGGGCCAAGATGCCCCTGAGAGCGGTCATGACCTGGAGGCCCAGCTGGAGGCAATGATGCCCTGAAGGGCGGTCATGACCTGGAGATCCAACTGTCTGGGCCTGAATTGTCCGCATGTCTCTTTGAATTCTGGGATCACGATGATCCACGTGTCCTCCTCCTATTGGAGTGTCATATTTTGGTAGTATCAGAGGCCCCCCACTTCCTTAAGTGCGGCACTGTGGTTAAGGAAGTAGCAGAACTAGGTTGGCGTTAGATCCTCTACGGAGGCGTGAAGTCTGGTCAACATTTGGCCCAAGGCAAGAGAGAATAGACCGAGGGCTTGTGGAGCGACTCCTCCTTTCGGCCAAGAACACCAGGGGTCCAAGGACAAGTGGGGCAAACCATCTTTAGAAAATAAGGGGCCGAGGACCAGTGGAGCAATCCATTTCCTCGGCCTTGAAGAGAGTGGGCCGAGGACCAGTGGAGCAATCCATCTCCTCGGCCAAGAAGACCATGGGTCCGAGGACTAGTGGAGCAATCCATCTCCTCGGACCTTGAAGAGAATGGGCCGAGGACCAGTGGAGCAATCCATCTCCTCGGCCAAGAAGACCATGGGTCCGAGGACTAGTGGAGCAATCCATCTCCTCGGACCTTGAAGAGAATGGGCCGAGGACCAGTGGAGCAATCCATCTCCTCGGCCAAGAAGACCATGGGTCCGAGGACTAGTGGAGCAATCCATCTCCTCCGACCTTGAAGAGAATGGGCCGATGATCAGTGGAGCAATCCATCTCCTCGGCCAAGAATGCCATGGGTCCGAGGACACGTGGAGCAATCCATCTCCTCGGACCTTGAAGAGAGTGGGCCGAGGACCAGTGGAGCAATCCATCTCCTCGGCCAAGAAGACCATGGGTCCGGGGACTAGTGGAGCAATCCATCTCCTCGGACCTTGAAGAGAATGGGCCGAGGACCAGTGGAGCAATTCATCTCCTCGGCCAGGAAGACCGTGGGTCCGAGGACACGTGGAACTACGGGAAAGTTTCTCGTGTCTAGGACGGCGGCTGTGGAGACACGTGGTCTCACCTGGGTGGATGCCGCGTCATGTTACCTTGGAAATTTAAACAGCCATTTTTAGGGAAAGCGGCGGCCACCTCGAGGGACGTAACGTCCCCTGGGAAAGTGTGTTGGTCGTTTGGGAGTTCTAAATTGTCCCCTAGATTCCTGCGACTGCATTAAATGCTCCTCGTTGGCCGTGACACTTCTCCTATATAAGGGGCTTTGGTTTCTTCTTCTTCCACACACATGCCATAATCTCCTTCTATTTTCTGAGAGTAGCTTTCCTGAGAGCCCTCGGCCTCGTCCAAAGAAGCTTGTGAGTCCTCGTTCTCGTCCCTTCAGTGAGAAGTTTGGTGTGATCGTTGCATTCGCGAGACCTTGGGAGGAAAGCTCTAGGAGGAATTCAAGTCCGAATCCTTCGGACGTTGGTGAGTTCGTGTTCTCTTTAATTTTCATATCATGTCTTCTTCGTTTGATACATACCGCGATAGGCCTAGTAGTAGTAATGGTAGGAGTAGTGTAGATGGTACGAGTGGTAGCAGCTTCGAAGAAGTAGAGACGTCCTCGTCTTCTTCTGGAGGGAATGCCCCCGTAACGGGTACGCTAGGGGCAGGCCCCATGGCGCTAGTGCCCTACGTCCCTTTGGGGGTGGAGAGAGAATATCAGGACGGGTCCTCGTCTGGTGAGGACACACTTAGGGCGTTGACCAACATTAGGGAGACCTCGGCTGGAGAGGAGAGAGAGGAATGGAACTATACAGCCAACGAGATCCCTAGCCAACTGAGGGAGGAGGATTTGGAAGTGATAAGGAAGACGTACCGCATTCCGGGCGAGTATGAGCTTCGGCTGGCCAGGGTGGGGGAGAGGGCCTGTGATGTCCTCCCTGACCGGGCCCCGTTTGAGCTTTGCGTGTACGAGCATCACATGCAGGCCGGGCTTCGGTTTCCTCTTCACCCCTACTTTTGTACAATCCTTAGGTACTTTGATATAGCGCTGTGTCAGCTGGTACCGAATTCGGTACGGCTGATCATGGCCTTTATCTGCGTTTGCTTAGAAGTGGGCCGACCAATGATGATGGATATTTTCAAGGCCCACTTCTTGATCAGCCGGCATGGTCACACAGGGTGGGTGGTCTTTAGTACTTGACCGAAAAGGAGGTTGCTGAAGAAGACCCCTTCATCTATCAAAAGGTGGAAGAAGAATTTCTTTTTCATCCGATCTGCCGAGGACTTCGGCTTGCCTCGTGCGTGGAGTATGGACCGCACCGGGAAATGCAAAAAGGCGGGCCTTCTTCCGTATGAGCAAGAGACGGTGAACGCCATGGTGGCCTCGCCTTTGGACGTCGGGGTCCTATACGACAATGAAGAACTAGCCCGGCGAGGTCTTTGTTCTTTGTGCCCCGAGCCTTCGCTTGAGAGCGGTAAAGGCTTTGGTTTACCCTCTACTTTCTTTATTCTTATTTTGCATCGTTATCCTGCGATTTGTACTTACGCTATTTCCTTCTTTCGTTTGCTTCTTTTGTTTGCTTGTGTTTTGATCAGAGATGGAAGTGGCTGCCCGTGCCAGAGAGCATGCAAAGAAGTTGACATTGGAGCAGAGGAGGTCGACTCGGTCTGGGAAACAAACAGGCTCGACTTCGCGGCCTAAGAAGAGGGCCCGAGCCCCATCTCCGGCTCCGATTGACTTGGGGACTCCTCCACGGTCGTCGACCCAGTCAGAGACACCTCCGGTAAGCAGTGCCCCTATCCCCGGCCCTAGCTAGGGGCCAGCTTCGGAGGCCTCGATCTTCATGCCCAACTGGGCCATCCGGACAGATGACTCTGTCTTCGCACATCCTCGGGTGGCGAGAGAACATCTGTTTAAGGGCACCCCTCCTCGTGATATTGCTGAGTTGGGTCGAAAGACCACGGACTCTCTCTGTGCGGCGACCGAGGCTTTGGCTTCTCAGGTTAGATTCCATTTTTGCTTTGTTATATATTGTTTTCGCCGAATTGTGTTTCACGCATGGCTTCTGGTATCAGATGGGCGTTCTGGTGGGCGCGGCCGCACGTCGATGCATGGAGACAGCGGAGCTTCTTGGGCGTACCCAGCGCCAGTTGGAGGAGAGGACAGAGGCTGTTTGCCAGCTGCAGGCTTCCTTGGAGTCTGCTATCCTGGCTAAAGCCGAAGCCGAAGCCACTGCTCGGGCCGCTATCGAGGAGGTCGAGGCCCGTCTTAGAGCCGCAGCTGAGGAGGCTGAGGCCCGCACTAGGGCGGCCGTGGAGGAAGCCTTGGCTTCTTTCCAGAGTTCGGAGGCCTATCGCCAGGCCGTCATTTCCGAGGGTGGCCAGCAGTACCTTACGGGGTTTATGGAGGCCAAGGGGAAGGCTGAGAGCATGTACCCGGAGCTCGATTTCTCTGCATTGGACCTACTGGGGCCCGAGGATGAGGAGCCACTAGCTTCGGATGATGAGCCCGCTGATGGGCAGGATCGTGGCGGGCGATCGGGCACGGGGTCTCCTGACCTTGGAGATCAGTAGGGCTTAGGTCGAGGGTACTCTGTCGTAGTCCCCCTTTTTTGTTGTTTTATTGTTTTAGCCCAGCCGTTTTTGTGTTGTCTTTTGGGGCTGTTGGTGCACCCTTTTTGCCTTGGTTTGGGTATTTGGTTTAGTTAACAGGACAAATGTAAGTAAAGTCTTTAATATATATAAAACAAGACTGTTTACATGCGCGCAACGCTATTTATTGATAAAAACGTCGAAGATGTTCCGCATTCCAAGTACGAGGAATGGCATTTCCGTTCAATTCTTCGAGTTCAAACGTGCCAGGACGGCATACTTTTTTGATGCGATACGGCCCTTCCCAAGTAGGGACTAGTTTGCCTGATTCTCGGGGCCTAGATACTGCATTCTTTCGCAAGACGAGGTCATGAAGACAGAAACGTCTTACTTTTACTCTTGAGTTGAAGTACCTAGTGGCTCGCTGCTGGTAAACGGCAAGTCGAATTTGGGCTTTGTCCCGGGCTTCGTCGAAAAGATCGGCGTTCGTGCGAAGGGCTTCCTCATTGCTTCGTTCCTCGAAATTCTGAACTCGTAAGGAAGGTATTCCTATTTCCAAGGGGATGACTGCCTCGGACCCATAAGTCATGAAGAAAGGGGTTTCCCCGGTAGGTGCTCGAGTCGTGGTTTGATATGCCCAAAGTATGTTGGGTAAATGGTCTGCCCACTGCTTCTCTGCTTCGTCTATTCGCCTTTTAATGCCTTGCAAGATCGTTGGGTTGGTAACTTCGGCTTGTCCATTTGCTTGCGGGTATCCAACCGAAGAGAAACGATGGTCAATGTGTAATTCATAGCAAAATGTTTTGAACCGAACGCTGTCAAACTGTTTGCCGTTGTCTGTTACTAACACTTGTGGTACTCCAAACCGACACACGATTGATTTCCATACGAAGGCTCGGGCTTGAAAGTCCGTGATGCTGGCCAAGGGTTCGGCTTTTACCCATTTTGTAAAATAATCTATGGCAACTATGAGGTATCTTCGCTGGCCGGTCGCTCCGGGAAAGGGCCCGAGAAGGTCCATTCCCCACATAGCGAAAGGAAGTGGACTGACTATTGGTGTCAAAAGGTTAGCTGGTTGTCGTGGCACAGTGGCATACCATTGACAGCTTTGACATTTGGTCACCAACTCCATGGCTGCTTCCCTCATCTTCGGCCAATAGTATCATTGACGAAGGATTTTGAACGCCAAGGTACGTCCTCCGAGGTGATTTCCACATATACCTTCGTGGACTTCTCGAAGGGCGTAATTAGCTTCGGTCGGGTCAAGACACTTTAAGAAGGGCGTTGTCAACCCCCACTTATACAGGTGATCATCCAGAATTGCGTATCGGGCGGCTCGAGACACAATCTTTCGGGCTTCGCCCTTATCATCGGGAAGAATACCGTCACGTAGATATTCCAGGATAGGACTCATCCATGTTCTCTCACCAACCACGGGTAAGACCATTATTTCGTCGATACTCGGCACGGCTAGGGTTTCGAGGTAAACTACTCGCCTGGACTCGAGCTGGCAAGACGAAGCAAGCAGGGCCAATGAGTCGGCCTTCATATTTTTTGCTCGCGGAATCTGGTTTAGAGAAAAGACTTCAAACTGCCCGGCTAATGCCTTTGCTGCTGCTAGGTAGCGAGCGATTTTTTCTCCTCGGGCCTCGAATTCGCCGTTCACTTGGTTCACCACTAGTTGGGAATAGCTATATACATGTAAATTTTGTACAGATATCACCTTGGCTAGTTTCATGCCTGCGAGTAGAGCTTCATACTCGGCTTCATTGTTCGACGCTGGAAACCCGAACCTCAGGGCGTACTCAATGGCGAAGTTATCGGGACTGCTCAGAATGAGCCCTGCTCCGCTTCCAGAGTCGGTAGAGGATCCGTCCACATGAAGGGTCCATCGTAAAGGTAGGTTCGTTCGATTAACATCTTGCGGAGATTCTGCTTCTGTTAAGGGCAAAGTAGTTTCCATGACAAAATCAGCTAGGGCTTGCGCTTTGATAGCTGTCCGAGGCCGATAACGGATGTCGAACTTTCCCAACTCTATGGACCATTTGACTACTCTACCCGCGACATCTGGCTTGTGGAGTATTTGTAGAAGAGGCTGGTTGGTGAGGACCGTGATGGTATGAGATTGAAAATAAGGTCGAAGCTTCCGGGCCGAAATCAACAGAGCATACGCCATCTTTTTCGTTGGAAGATATCTTGTTTCGGCATCATGAAGCACCTTGCTGACATAATACACTGGCTTCTGTGTGCCTCCTTCTTCTCGTATTAAGACGGAGGCCACTACTTCGGGACCAGCTGAAAGATATAAGAAAAGGTTTTCGCCGGCTATTGGTTTGGTAAGCACGGCAGGTGTCCTCAAATATATTTTCAGTGCCCTGAAGGCTTCTTGACAAGCTTCGTCCCATACGAAGTTCTGGGTCCGACGGATGGCTTTAAAAAAGGGAAGGCACTTCTCGGCAGATTTTGACATGAATCGGCTGAGGGCCACTATTCTTCCAGTAAGGCACTGGACTTCCCTAACGGTCCGAGGCGGACTCAAGTTAAGAACAGCATCAATCTTTTCTGGATTGGCTTCTATACCTCTGTGGGTGACCAGGAAGCCGAGGAATTTTCCCCCGGTGACCCCAAAGGCACACTTTGTGGGGTTCAACTTCATGCGATGATGGCGGAGTATGTCAAAAGCTTCTTGGAGATCTGCCTCGTGGTCTTGTGTTTTGACGCTTTTGACCAGCATGTCGTCCACATATACTTCCATATTCTGACCCATCTGCTCTTTGAATATCTTGTTTACTAGTCTCTGGTAAGTGGCTCCAGCATTTTTCAAACCGAACGGCATGACCCTATAACAATATAGGCCTTGCTCTGTGATAAATGCCGTCTTCTCTTGGTCAGGCGGATGCATAAGGATTTGGTTATACCCGGAGTAAGCATCCATGAATGTTAACAGCTCATGGCTGGATGTTGCGTCAACGAGTTGATCAATCCGGGGCAAAGGAAAACTGTCTTTAGGACAGGCTTTATTGAGATCAGAAAAGTTTATACAAATTCGCCACTTGCCGTTTGCCTTTTTTACCATTACAACATTAGATACCCAGTCCGGATAGCTCACCTCTCGGATGAAGTCAGCCGAACATAATTTCTCAACTTCTGCCCGAACAATTGCCTGTCGCTCAGAAGCAAACGACCTTTTCTTCTGAATAACCGGTTTGTGGGTCGGGTCAACACTCAAGCGATGTACGATGACGTCCGGGCTGATTCCTGGCATATCTGCAGCAGTCCAGGCGAATAGATCTTGGTTTGCCCGTAGAAGGGCTAATAGAGATTCCTGAAAAGTGCTGGACAGGTTGGAACCAATTTGAACAGTTTTGGTGCTATCTTCGCCAAGGGGGATTGTGAGTTCATCTTCTCCGGGCCTACCTCGTAGGTTGCTTGCTTCATCCCTAAGGTCATCCAGTTCGAGTGGTAGGGCTTCTATCTTTTTACCTTTTATTGCACTGAGATAACAGGATCTGGCGGTTCGTTGATCTCCTTTGATCTCACCTACTCCGTCTGTCGTGGGGAATTTGATTTTGAGATGATGGGTAGAGACAACCGCTCGGAGTTTATTCAGCGTGGGTCGTCCGAGTATCATATTGTAGGAGGAGGGTTGTCGGACAATTAACAAAGTGGAATGTACGGTTGTTGTTTGAGGTGCCGTTCCCGCAGTTACCGGGAGAGTTATGCTGCCTTCTGTAAAGACCGGTCCCCCTGAGAAGCCATAGAGTGGGGTGGAGACCAGCTCTAGATGTGCATCGCCCAGCTGCATTTGGTGAAAGGCATCATAAAAGAGGATGTCGGCCGAGCTCCCGTTATCGACTAGGACTCGTCTTATCTCATGGTTAGCCACAAGGAGTGAAATTACGACAGCATCGTCGTGTGGGATCTGCACTCCTTCCAAGTCTTCGTCCGAAAAAGAAATAGTCTCTCCGGTCCTAGGTCTTTTCTGAGGTCCAGCAACAGAGGCTATTGACCTAGCATAAGACCTACTACGAGCATGGGACCCCCCGCTAGCAACGAGTCCTCCGTAAATGGTTTTGATAATCTTCGCCACGGGGACCTCCGGTTTTTTCTGGCTGGGCTCCCTATAACTTGGCCCTGGGCTCTTCCGGGCTATCCTTGTAGGTCTGTTTCGTTCATAAGGACGTTCAGGGCTTCTACGCGATCGTTCATCACATTTCTCCTGTCGTGGCTCGACGTATTCTTTTAGATGCCCTCGATTGATGAGGGCCTCGATCTGATTTTTTAAGGCCTTACACTCTTCCGTATCATGGCCGAAGTTTCTGTGGAACCTACACCAAGTATTGCGATCTGGGTTGAGGTTCGGCGGCCTTGGAGGCCATTGCAAGAGGTCCCTGTCATGAATCTGCATCGGAATGTTGGTCCTGGAGGCATTCAGTGGTGCATAGCTGTGGATTTGCCCCGGAGTTCTGGCTCTGGTTCCGTAGGTTGCAAGAGTCCGGGATCTATCCTCGAAAGGCCTGAGGGTTCTGGGTTTCTCCTCGCGAAACGGCTGCTTAGAGGGTTCGCGGCTGGGACTAGTGGGGCCTCTCTTCCTCTTTTCCGTATCTCCTTCGCGTTCTCTTCGGAATGCTTGATCATTTTCTGCTAGCATGTATTTTTCGGCTCGCGCCAAGACTTCATTCATGTCCATAGGCGGACGTCTGATGAGTTTTGAGCTGAAGAATCCGGATCTTAATCCATTTTTGAATGCCAGGAGCTGAACATTGGGATCAAGGTCTGGGATCTCCCAAGCTGCAGTGTTGAATCTGGAAATATAGGCGCGAAGCTTCTCTCATTTTGACTGGACAATATTAAACAGAGACTCCGAAGTTTTCTTGGGTCCTTTGCTACTGATGAAATGTGAGGCGAAGGCATAGCTTAGGTCTTTGAAGGTGAGAATACCCCCTGGTTTCAAGCGGGAATACCACGTCCCAGCCGCTTTCTCTAGGGTTAATGGAAACGCTCTGCACATCACAGGGTCCGAATGTCTATGGAGGGTCATTGTGGTTCGGTAGTGCTGGAGGTGATCTAAGGGATCTGTGGATCCATCGTAAAGTTTGATTTGTGGCATCCGAAAATTGTGTGGGAGGGGGGCGTCAAGGACTTCTTGTATGAAAGGTGGGTCCTGTACGTCGAGATCATCGCTAATACCGTGGCCGCGTTCTTTAAACGCCTCATTGATGCGTCCCTCTATGTCCTCGATCCGTTTGCCAAACCCTTCGCTGTTCTTGGGCACGGGACTCTCTCTGAACTTGGCTGAGGGAGGTGAGTGGGTCGCCGAGCAGACATCTGCTGGTGGGCGGCGGTCAGTGGAAACATCGTGACCTGGTTCCAGCGATGGGAGTGGCAGCGTCTGCTGAGGTCTCCTGCGAACTTCGGCAGCCAGATCGGCCACCAGGTGTGCAAGCTCTGCGAATTGCGCCTGGAGCGTGCCTTCATTCGGGTGAACCTCGGGTTCGGCTGAAGAACTGTCTCCCGACCGTAGCACGCGAGCGCCTAGATCCCTGGCGGGTGTTTTTGGAGGCATGCTAACAGATGAGTTCTTTTGACTTCTTCGCTGTTACTGTCAGGGAGAGATGTGGTTTCCCACGGACGACGCCAATCTGTTGATGCCAAAAATGAGTGTTGCTGAGCTGGATGTTTAGCCTGTAGAAGTACCTGCACAGAGAAAGGGAGATTAGCTATTGGGATCGACGGAGGGGATGCCTCCGAGGATGCTCCGATGCTTAAGTTAGCAAAAGCTCAAGGTTGTATGTGTTTAAAGCTGAAAAGCTCAGTCCCCCTCTTTGGACCGCTTACCAAGTCCTTTTATAGAGTTTCGGAGGCGGTGATATTCTGAGGCGATAGTGGGTCGGGGCGGCTGTGACAGGATACCCCAACTGGGTTGGGTAATGATGCCTATGAGGCCCTGCTAGGAAGCTGAGAACCGTTCAGTAGGGCTTTTGCCTTGTTGGCTTACTCCAGAGCCGTCTATGCGTAAGACGGTGTTTAGATCTGACGTCCCAACTTGGTTGGGTAATGATGGTTCGGAGGGCGGTGGTGACGTGGAGGCCCAGCTGGGGCCAAGATGCCCCTGAGGGCGGTCATGACCTAGAGGCCCAGCTGGAGGCAATGATGCCCTGAAGGGCGGTCATGACCTGGAGATCCAACTGTCTGGGCCTGAATTGTCCGCGTGTCTCTTTGAATTCTGGGATCACGATGATCCACGTGTCCTCCTCCTATTAGAGTGTCATATTTTGGTAGTATCAGGGCGTTTTGGTGGAGAATTAAGAATTTTCCAATACCAAGATGCTTAATTTGGTGATTACCTTCTTTTTTCTTGTTCTAGTTGTTGAAAGTAAAAAATACTACACAACAGTACTGGTTTTGATGACGCAGTGATGTATCCAAGGCTGTCAATTTTGTACTGATTTTGCTACCATAATACGTACCGTCACCGGTCCATTGTCAAATCTTACAGCAATTTTAATAGGTACCTGTTAAGAAAAATAGCAATATTCGATCAATGCGCACACACAATGAATTAAATATAAAGATTTAACGAGATTTAGTAATGTGTTTATCTTTTGGATTCACACTCAAAATATTTTACTATTTAACAAAAGCCCAGAAAAAAATCAGAATAGTGTTCCGTTACAAATAAACCATACACTTGATTTTGTACAAGACACTTATCTCTCACAATATTTTCTCTCTGTATTTATCTTCAGAACAAATGCCAATTTATAGGCAAGCAAGCAGCACTGAGCTCTGATAAGCATAGAAAGTAGTTGTGCATTAATTGATCTGCGACTACTTCACATGGCCTGTCCTTCTCACAATTAATTGTTGTGCGGCTGTGCAATTAATAAAAGGCTGCAACTAAGTCTTACAATTAATTGTTGTGCGGCTATGCAATTAATAAATCCAAAGCTGCAGTGCATTGATGACTTTGACAATAAAGATGGAAGCACATGGCCTTGTCTCCACCTTGTCTCTACCTTTAACAATCTTCCACTTGGAGACAATATGCAATTTGTAACGAAATTCCAACATAGTCAAACTAAGTGTGAGTCTTCTCTCGCTTCTTCAAGCATGAAGACCGATCGAAGCTGAACATCTTTTCAGCTTCTCAATCGTAACAGTCTTGGTTAACATGTTTGCAGGATTCTTACTGGTGTGAATCTTTTCCAACGTAATAACCCTTTCTTCTAAGAGCCCCCGTATGAAATGGTACCTGATGTCGATGTATTTTGTCCTGGCATGAAATGCATAATTTTTGGCCAGATGAATTGCACTCTGACTGTCACTGTAAATCTTACAGTTCTTCTGCTCTTTGCCTAATTCTCTAAGTAGACTTTGTAGCCACACCATTTCGTTACATGCTTCTGTCGCTACCACATACTCTGCTTCTATAGTCAAGAGAGTTACGATCTTCTGTAATCTCGAGACCCAACTCACTGCTGAACTGCCCAGTGTAAAGACGTACCCTGTAGTACTCTTTCTACCATCTAGGTCTCCTGCCATGTCAGAATCGACATAACCCTTCAGACTGATCTCTGATCCATCATAACGTAGGGATAGATTAGTGGTACCTCTCAAGTACCTCATAATCCACTACACAGCCTTCCAATGCTCCTTGCCTGGATTATTCATGAATCTGCTCACGACTTCCACTGCTTGCGCAATATCTGGTATGGTACAGACTATAGCATACATGAGGCTACCAATTATTGAGGCATATGGTACTTTTGACATGTATTCATGTTCTTCGACTATCGTCGCACCTTGCCCTTTTGAAAGTGCGAAGTGACTTGCTAGTGGAGTGCTCACCGGTTTAGCCCGATCCATGTTGAACCTTTTTAGTACCTTTTTGATGTACTGTTCCTGAGATAGCCACAATCTTCGATTCTTCCTGTCTCTACTGATCCGCATACCAAGGATTTGTTTAGCTATACCCAAATCCTTCATAGAAAACTCTTTGGAGAGTTGTTTCTTCAACATTGTTATTTTCATCATGCTTGATCCTGCAATAAACATATCATCCACATACAATAGAAGAATGATGTAGGAATCATCAAACTTCTTGAAATAACAATGGTCAGTGGTACATCTTGTATACCCATTTTCAGACATGAAATTATCAAACCTGATATACCACTGTCTGGGTGCTTGTTTCAACCCATACAAGCTTTTCTTGAGCTTACACACCAACTCTTCCTTCCCTAGTTCTTCATACCCCTGTGGTTGCTTCATGTAGATATCTTCATTCAGATCACCATGAAGGAAATTGGTTTTCACATCTAGATATTCTAGATGTAAGTCCTCTACTGCAACAATGCTCAATACAGATCTGATGGTACACAACTTTACAATAAGAGAGAAAATCTCAGTATAGTCGATATCTGCTTTTTGTTGAAATCCCTTGACTACCAGCCTGGCCTTGTATCGCTTAGTTCTATCATATTCTTCTTTTAGCTTGTAAAACCACTTGTTATGCAAAGCCTTTCTGCCTTCTGGAAGCTTAGCCAAATCCCATGTCTGATTTGCTATCAGAGAGTCCATTTCATCATTCATTCCAGCCTCCCACTTGAGCTTATCCTTAATCTGCATTACTTCTTCATAACATTCTGGTTCACCATTGTCAGTTAAAAGCAAATAATTCAGAGATGTTAAATAACGAGTCGAGAGTTGATCTTTGTTAACTCTTTCTGATCTCCTCAATTCTTGAGGGGGAACTTGGGGAACAGGAGTGTGAGATTCTATATTCTCATCTCTGGGATGTAACACTCATTTTGTAGAAATTTCATCAAGTTCTACAAACTCTTTCTTTTTTGTTTCCCCTTCCACTTGTTTCATCATGTCCTTATATAGAACATTCTTGTTAAACACTACATCTCTACTTCTGAAGACTTTTCGGTTTTCTGGATCCCAAAACCGATAGCCAAACTCATTAATGCTATGTCCAACAAAGACACACTTTTTGGATTTTGG
The DNA here is from genome assembly GCA_023935145.1 of Bretschneidera sinensis. Classification (NCBI taxonomy): domain Eukaryota; kingdom Viridiplantae; phylum Streptophyta; class Magnoliopsida; order Brassicales; family Akaniaceae; genus Bretschneidera; species Bretschneidera sinensis. Next base: position 26,095,408 of record CM043701.1, read on the forward strand.
GTCTAGCTTAGACCTTTTATCAGAGTTTATATGGACATAAGAGGTGCAACCAAATGTTCTTAAGTGTGATAGGTTTAACTCTTTTCCTGTCCATGCTTCTTCTGGAAGTCCAAACTCAAGTGCAATAGATGGTCCTCTGTTGATAAGATAAACTGATGTGTTCACCGCTTCTGCCCAGAACTGTTTGGGTAATCCAGCATTAATCCTCATGCTTCTAGCACGTTCATTAATGGTTCGGTTCATGCGTTCTGCCACTCCATTTTGCTGCGGTGTTTTAGGAACTGTCTTCTGTCTCTTGACACCATTGAGAGCACAGTATTCCTCAAATTTATCGCCGCAATATTTTCCACCATTGTCTAACCTCAAACACTTTAGCTTCCGACCTGTTTCAGTCTCAACTATAGCTTTCTACTTTTTGAAGACATCAAATACATCAGATTTATGCTTCAAGAAATACACCCATAACTTCCTAGTGGCATCATCAATAAAAGTAACATAGTATTGAGACTCATTAAGAGATGGTACCTTGGTTGGTCCCCACACGTCTGTATGGACTAATTCCAGCTTTTTAAGCTTGGGTTTTTTGCCCGTCTTAGAAAAACTCACCTTTTTCTGCTTTCCATAGAGACAGTCTTCACAAAAGCTCAGGTCTAGATGCTTCATATTTGGAATCTTCCCTTTTGATAGCATGATCTTCATACCTTTCTCACTCATGTGCCCAAGTCTGCGGTGCCAGGTGTCTGCGCTCGAATATGTTGATGCAGCTGTTAGAACACTATTTATTCCACTCGTCACATAGAGAGTGCCTTCTTTCTTTTCGTGAGCTATCACCATAGCCCCTTTAGACACCTTCCATGAATCACTTGTGAAAGTGGTTCTACATCCTGAATCTGACAATTGGCCTACTGATATCAAATTCCGTGTGAGATTTGGAATATGTCGCACGTCCTTCAAATGTAGGGTAGTCCCATTTTCCATGTTTATCTGTACATCTCATCTTCCAGTTATGTTGCATGGTTCATCATCTCCGAGATACACTTTCTCGAAATCACCCTGCACATAATTTTGGAGTATCTCCTTCTGACAGGTAGCATGAAAAGATGCACCAGAATCTATCACCCACAAATCATTACGAACAGCAACAGAAAGGATCAAAGCATTAGAATCTTTATCAGAAAGATTAATAGAATTTCTATTTTCCTGATTATCATTCTGCTTTGGTGCTTTGCAATCTCTCATCAGATGTCATTTCTTTCCGTAGTTCCAGTAACCTCCACTTCTTGATTTTGGTCCTCTTGATTTACTCTTCCAGAATTTAGAACTTCCACGGTTCTTGTTTCCTCTCTTTGAAGATCTTTCTCTTTCTTCTACGCTCAAAGTGTTCCCATACGTTTTCGCAGATCCTGAAGATTTTTTGCGCAATTCTTCGCTTAGAAGAACTCCCACAACGCCATCGAACTTTAGCTTTCCCGAGCCAGAAGAGTTACTAACAGCCATTACCAGACTATCCTAGCTATTTGGTAACGTTGACCAAGTTAGCAGTGCTCTAACTTCGTCATCGAAGCTGATCCCAACGGATTCCAACTGACTTGTCAGTATGTTGAAATCGTTCAAGAGTTCAGCGATGCTACCGTCGTCTTTCATCTTCATATTGAAGAGTCTTTTCATCAAGAATACCTTATTTGAGGCTGATGGCTTCTCGTACATTTTGGACAGAGCTGCCATTAAATCTGTAGTGGTTTTCTCTTTCGAGATGTTGAATGCGATAGTTGCAGTGAGTGAGAGTCTGATCGTGCCAAGAGTCTTCCTGTCCAGTACCTCCCACTGTTCATCTGTCATTCCTGTGGTTTCTTTGTTTTGCCACCAAGAGGAAGATAGAAGTCTTTCTGGTAAAGATAATCCTCTATTTGCATCTTCCACAAACCGAAGTTTGCTCCATTGAACTTCTCGATCCTTGCTTTACCTTCGTCTGTCATTACTCCCACTCGAATATGGCTTTCTCTGGATCTTTTCTGACAATTCCTGTGAACCTCCATGTATTAGAACACCGTTGCCGATGAATCGGTACCACCGATAAAATTTCACTATTCACGAAATTCACTATTCATATGAATAGTAACCTCACAAAAAAACAGACATAAATTTATCACCAAACGCTCTGATACTAGTTGTTAAGAAAAATAGCAAGATTTGAACAATGCGCACACACAAAGAATTGAACACAGAGATTTAACGAGGTTCGGTAATGTGCCTACTCCTCGGACCCACACCCAAAGTATTTTACTATTTGACAAAAACTCAGAAAAAAACCAGAGCAGTGCTCCGTTACAAATAAACCACACACTTTGTTTTGTACAAGACACTTATCTCTCACAATATTTTCTCTCTGTATTTATCTTTAGAACAAATGCCAATTTATAGGCAAACAAGCGGCACCGAGCTTTGATAACCATAGAAAGCAGTTGTGCATTAATTAATCTACGGCTACTTCACATGGTCTGTCTTTCTCACAATTAATTACTGTGCGGTTGTACAATTAATAAAAGGCTGCAGCTAAGTCTCACAATTAATTGTTGTGCGGCTATGCAATTAATAAATCCAAGGCTGCAGTGCATTGATGACGAACCTCAAGAGCCGAACCTCAAGAGGCTCCAAAGAGCGAGGCCCTTTAGGATAGTTTTATTTTCTTTTTCTGTTTTTTGTATTTGAGTCCAATAACGCCTATCCTTGTATTTTTGACTTAATTTAATGAAATTTCAAACTTTTCCGAATTCGAGTTTTATTATTTCTAGCTTTTACATGTCATATTACTGATAGAATTTGCGGAGGTTTTTCGCGTTCCAAGTACGTGGAACGGGCTTGCCATCTAACTCCTCAAGTTCGACAGTACTAACTCGACAGACTTTTCAGATTCTGTACGGGCCTTCCCAATTTGGGACGAGCTTTCCTGTTTGTCGAGGATGGGACACTTCACTTTTCTAAAGAATGAGGTCATGCAGTTTGAAGTTCCTGTTTTGAACTTGGGAATTGTAATACCTGGCGATCCTCTGTTGATACACAGCTAAGCGGATTTGGGCTTTGTCTCAGGCTTCGTTAACTAAATCTGCGTTCATCCATAAACCTTCTTCGTTGCTAGTTAGTTCGAAGTGTTGTACGCGTATCGATGGTATTTTGATCTCGAGGGGAATGACAGCTTCCGAACCGTATGTCATGAAGAACGGGGTTTCCCCTGTTGGAGTATGAATAGTTGTTCGATAGGCCCAGAGGATATTGGAGAGTTGATCGGCCCATTGCTTGTCCGCTTTATCGAGTCTCTTCTTGATTCCTTGGAGAAACGTTCTATTGGTTACTTCGGCCTAGCCATTAGCTTGTGGATATCCGACGGATAAGAACCGATGTTCGACGCAGAGGTCTTCGCAGAACATTTTAAATCGAGAGCTATTGAATTATTTATCGTTGTCGGTGACTAACATCCTAGGTATACCGAATCGACACACGATCGATTTCCAAACGAAGTTTCGGGTCTAATGATCTGTGATGTTGGCTAGTGGCTCTGCTTTGACCCATTTGGTGAAGTAATCGATAGCTACAATAGAATATTTCTTTTGTCCGAATGTCGTGGTGAATGGGCCAAGAATGTCCATTCCCCACATGGCCAAAGGGAGAGGATTAGTGATCGAGGTGAGTGGGTTGGTTAGTTGATGTGGCACGGGAGTGTGTTGCTAGCAGCTTTTGCATTTTCTGACCAAATCTGTTGCATTTTCTCTCATTCTGGGCCAATAACACCCTTGCCGAAGAACTTTGAAGGCTAAGGCTCGGGCTCCTAAGTGATTTTCACGTATCCCCTCATGGACCTCCCGGAGAGCGTAGTCGACTTTAAGTGAGTTGAGGCACCTTAAGTAAGGCATAGTCAAAGCCCTATTATATAACTGTCCATCTGTGACCATGTAACGGAAGGCACAAGAGATTAGCTTTATGGCTTCGTTTTTCTGTTCGGGGACTTCTCCATTTCTTAGGTACCAGAGGATCGGGTCCATCTATGTTTCTTCCTTTGCTACTGGCAGGACTAGGGCTTCTTCTATGCTTGGGGCGGAGAAAGTCTCTAGGTAGACGGCTTGAGTTGGCTCGATGTACCGAGACGTGGCTAGGCAGGCCAAGGCATCTGCCTTGGAGTTTTCTGTTCGTGGGACCTGAGTTATTCGGAATGTCTTGAATTTTGTGGTGAGCTCTTTTGCCTTTTCTAGGTACCGGGCGAGCTTTTCTCCCCTGGCTTCGAATTCCCCAGTCACCTGACTTACCACCAGCTGTGAGTCACTATACACGTCTAGAACTTCGGCGGTCAATGTTTTAGCTAATCTCAGGCTGGCTAGTAGGGCTTCGTATTCCGCCTCATTGTTGAAGGTCTTGAATTCAAATCTTAAAGCATATTCGACCATGAAGCCGTCAAGGCTGCAAGGGATGAGTCCTGCTTCGCTTTTTGTGCTATTTGAAGACTCATCTACATGGTAGGTCCACCCCGGAAGTGATTCGTCAGATATCGATCCTGTTCCCTTGCTTGGGTCATTGTGAGGGTTGTTTTGATAATAAAGTCGGCCAAGACCTGACTTTTAATTACCTTTCAAGGGCGGTACCGGATATCAAACTCCCCTAGTTCTACTGACCATTTCACCATTCTCTTGGAAACACTCGGTTTGTGTAAGACTTGCCTTAAGGGCTGGTCAGTCAGGAGGATGATTGTGTGTGCTTGGAAATATGGTCGGAGCTTTCGAGCGGCTACTATGAGGGCATAAGCTACCTTCTCTATAGGAGGATACCTTACCTCCGCTTCATGGAGGATTCTGCTGACATAATAGATGGGCTTTTGAATGCCTTCCTCTTCTCGGATTAGGATGGAAGCCACGGTGCTTTGCCCAGTGGATAAGTACAGAAACAGTTCTTCACCCGGGAGCAGCCTGGTTAAGAGCGGGGGCGAGCTTAAATATTTCTTTAATTCTTCAAATGCTTTCAGGCAATTCTCTGTCCAGGAAAAATCTTTCACCTTCTTAACAGCCTTGAATAAAAATAGGCATTTTTTCGCGGACTTAAATATGAAGCGGTTCAGGGCTACTATTCGCCCGGTGAGCTGTTCTACTTCTTTTATGGACTTAGGAGGAGCCATATCAAGGATGGCTTTTATCTTTTCTATATTGGCTTCTATTCCTCTTTAGGTGACCATAAAGCCGAAGAACTTCCCCCCCTGTTACTCCGAATACACATTTCGCTGGGTTTAACCTTATCTTATGCTTGCATGGTACCCAAAACGCCTTTTCCAAGTCGGAGCTACTCTTTGAAGATTTTGTTCACCAACCTCTAATAGGTTGCGCCAGCATTCTTGAGCCCGAAGGGCATAACCTTGTAGCAGTACAACCCCCGATCGGTGACAAAGGCAGTCTTGTCATGGTCAAGCCCATACATGAAGATCTGGTTTTAGCCAGAGTATACATCCATGAAGGAGAGGAGTTCGTGCCCCGAGGTTGCATCCACCAGATGATCGACCCAATGGAGGGGAAAGTTGTCCTTAAGACAGGTTTTGTTCAGATTGGTAAACTTGATGTAGACCCGCCACTTACCGCTGGCTTTTTAGACCATCACCACGTTTGATACCTACTCAGGGTACTTTGATTCTCAGACGAAGCCGGCTTCGAGCAATTTATCTACCTCGGCCTTGATGGCGACCTGACGATTCTGGGCGAAAGTTCTTTTTTTCTGAATGACTAGTTTGTGTTTTGGATCTACGTTTAAGCGGTGCTCGATAGTTCTGGGGTCGATTCCGGGTTTGTCTAATGCAGACCAGGGAAATAGGTCCTGGTTTTTCTTGAGGATGGAGATGAGCTATTCTTTGTGACTTTTGGGGAGATTTGATTTGATCTGGATGGTTCGGAAGGGGTCTTATCTGAGGGGTACCGAGGTTAGTTCTTCTATGGGTCACCCCCTTGTAGTCTTCATCTCATCTCTGAGGTCTTCCACTTCGAGGGGCAGGGCTTTGGTCTTTTTCCCTTCCTTAATGACATTCAAATAGCAGGGCCGAGAAGCTCACTGATCTCCTCTGACTACCCCCACCTCCTCACTGGTGGGGAATTTGACTTTCAGATGATAAGTGGAGATAATAGCCTTCAGCTTGTTGAGGGTAGATCGGCCGAGGATCATGTTGTAAGAGGAGGGCTACTTGACTACCAAGAAGGTGGTTTGCATAGTGGTTGTTTGCGACGCTGTTCCCACGGTAACATGGAGGACTATGCTTCCCTTTGCGAATACTAGAGATCCACCGAAACCATAAAGGGGGGTCGAGGTCGACTCTAAGAGCTCGTCTTTCAGCCCCATGCGCTAGAAAATGTCATGGAATAGAATGTCTTCTGAGCTCCCGTGGTCAATCAGGACCCGCTTTACTTCATGGTTGGCCATCAGGAGAGAGACCACCACAACATCATCATGAGGAGTCTGCACACCTTCCAAGTCATCTTCCTTAAAAGAGATCACTAGACTTGACTTTCTTCGCTTGTGGGGGCCGTTGACGGAGGCCACAGCTCTGGCATATGCCTTTCTGATTTGTCCCGAACCTCTCTTGATCGTCGCCCCCCCGCAGATTGTCTTGATGATCCTGGTGGAAGTCGCCACCTCCTAGTTGATCGGGCCCTTTTTGCCTGGACCTGAGGTTATTACGAAGGTCCTACCGCTTTTACTGAGAAGGACGGGGGCGTCCGAAATCCCCTCTTGGCTAGGCGAGCACCTCTCTCTCTCGACGTCTTGTGAACTCCTTCGGGTGCCCCCGGCTGATGAGGGCCTCGATCTATTCTTTTAGGCTATGACACTCCACAGTATCGTGACCGTAGTTCATGTGGAATCAACACCACTTTTTCTTATCGCCGTTGAGGTGCGGCGTCTTGGGCGGCCACTAGAAGACTGACTTGTCTTGAAGTTACATTAAGACATTGGTCCTAGACGCATTGAGGGGGTGAAGCTGTCGAGCCGAGGGTGGGGTTTATACCTATTTTCTTGATGAGGACTTTTGACCGCTCCTCTCTGAGGGCCTATGTCTTTTCTCTTTTCTCTATTTCCTCTTCTTTCTATCTCTTAAATGCTTGGTCATCTTCTGCCAACATATACTTTTCTGCTCGAGCCAAAACCTCGTTCATGTTCTTAGGCGGGCGTCTGGTGAGCTTGGAGCTGAAGATCCCAGACCACAGCCCATTTTTAAAGGCCGATATTTGGACATTCGGTTCGAGGTCAAGGATTTCCCATGTAGCTGTATTGAACCTAGATATGTAGGCTCGGAGGCTCTCTCCTCGATGCTGGATAATATTGAACAGGCCCTCTGAGGTCTTCTTCGGACCTTTGCTGCTGAGGAAATGTGAAGCAAAGGCGTAACTGAGCTCTCTAAAGTTGCTAATGCTTCCTGGCTTTAGACGTGAGTACCATGAACCTGCGGCATTCTCGAGAGTCAAGGGGAAGGTATGACACATGATAGGGTCGGAATGTCGGTGCAGCATCATGGTCATCTTTTAATGTTGTGAATGGTCTAGAGGGTCCGCCGAACCGTCATACATCCTGACTTGCAACATTCTAAAATTAGGCGGGAGTGGGGTCTCGAGGATGTCCTCCATGAACGGAGGGTCTTGGATACTAAGCTCATCTAAGATACTAAGGCTTCTATGTTTGAGGGCCCTATCTATTTTTTCTTCCATCTCCTCAAATCGTCTGTCCATATTGAAGTTGCTCTTAAAGGAGTGATGAGAGAAAAATATTGCATATTTTGGCCACTTAATTTACATTTGTTAGCTTAGGATTTTGTTACTTTGAGTTGTTTTCGTTGTTTTTCAGGTTTACAAGCACTGGGAAAGGAGTTTCACTAAAATTTCCAGAATTGCCCGTACAGATCAATCATCTTTGAAAATTAAACTGTATTGATTCAAGAAGAACCAGGATATGAGCCATATATGCTTAGAAAGATCCAGAAGTCTATTTTCTGAAGAATTTTACGGCTCGTAAAAATGATTTTTCTACAGAAAGTTATGGCCGTTTTAGTAGACAAAGGTTGGGCTGTGCGGGCTGTGCGGGATTTTAGCGTGAACAGAAGTTTTGAAGGGCATGTGAAGACTTAAATCCCATATCCCACATCGGTTGGAAACATATTTCTATATCCCACATCCCACATCGGATTGAAAACACATTGCACTCGTGGTATTTTCCTATATAAGACCCACTCCACTTCATCATTCAGGGTACAATTCCTGAGCCACTTTGGTGTTTATCGTTGGACGTCAGCTTGCATTCTGGTGGATCTCGAAGGCTTTGTCATCACGAGGGGAAGCGCCGCTCGTCAACGAGTGGAATTTCTCCCATGTAAAGTTATTTATTTATTTCTTTACATTTAGTTGTTTTAGTTTAAATGTTTAGCACTTTTATTATGAATTGTAGTTTCATAGTTATGAGTGGCTAGACTCTTCAGCTAAGGTTGAAGATGAAGCCCCGCCGTTGTTTGGCGTAGTAGTTCAGATTTGCTTGTACAAATCTGACAATTTTTAGTATAAATGTTCTGTCAATTATTTGAGTTAATCTTATAACTGATTGAGTTTAAATTGTCTGTTGGATATTCCTTGTGTTTCATCTGATGGATACATTGAATGCTTTTCGATTAAATTGGATTTCCTTTGTGATTTATTGAGAGCGGATGCATTGGATGCTTTTGGTTTAGTTGGGATATTCTTTGTTTTTTGTCTTATAGTTGGATTCATGGAATGTTTTGATAGACTATATTTTTAGAACATATATGCTTAACTTCGGTGGGATGGATTTGGAAACCTTAGTGTTTTAATTATTAATTTATAATAATCAATTTAGTTTAATTTTAATTTCTTTTGCAAATTATCATCTGAAATTTGGAACTAGGTTAAGATAGAGTTAGTTTAGATTGAAAATATACTTTCACAAAGCAATTCCATGTGGATTCGACCTCGCACTTGCACAACACTATACTGCAAACAACTCGTGCGCTTGCGAGTAATTTAAAACTCACAACAAGTTTTTGGCGTCGTTGCCGGGGAATTGTTTGGTTTGTGAAAATTTTTAGTCTGAATTGATTTTATTTTTCTACTAGTTAGTTATCCACAAAAAAAAAAAAAAAATTATTTTAAAATTTTTTTTTGGCTCATTTTGTGAGTAGTGTGTTTGCTGTTTGTGCAATTATTTTATTTTATTCTACAAGTTTCTGCTGGTTAGTTTACTTTAGTGCTTCTTCTGTTGGTGTATGCTTGGTCGGAGATCCATGGACTTAGATCTGATACATTTAGATCCCGACTTAGAAAGAACTCTTAGGAGACAAAAAAGAGCGCTAGTTGAGAGAGAGACTGTTGAGATGGCAGAGAATTATAGGAATGCAAATCATCCTGAACATGTAGAGCAACCTAGAGCTTGGAACGTGTACTCCACTACATCCCTTAGGGACTTGTTTGCACCCGTTGCGACTAACTCATCCTCTTGCATAGTGTTGCCACCGACCAATGCCACCCACTTTGACTTGAAGCCACATATCATCCAAATCTTACCCTCATTCTATGGGTTAGATTTTGAAAATCCTTATAGCCATGTGAAGAAGTTCAAAGACATTTGTGCCACATTCAAATTCCAGAACTTCTCTGAAGAGTCAGTCCATCTTCGACTCTTCCTTTTTTCTCTTCACGATAGAGCTAGGGTGTGGTTGGATTCCAACACGCCCGGGTCTATTACATCTTGGGAAAACCTGCTTACCAAATTTTATCATAAGTTTTTCCCAATGTCTAGAGTGAATGAGTGCCGAAAGGAGATCAGCTCTTTCACTCAGGATGAGGATGAAAATTTTTTTGATGGTTGGGAGCGCTTCAAAGAGCTACTGATCAGATGCCCTCCACATGGATATGAGAAGTGGAGACTCGTTCAATTCTTCTACCAAGGGTTGACTCAACCCAGCCGTAGCATGATCGAGTCTATGAATGGGGGGGCATTCTTGAGTCTGATAGGAGACGAACCATATATGGCGTTGGACAAGTTGTCTGACGACTCACAGTAGTGGGATTTTTCAAGCTGTCGAGATAAGTCCATTCGTGCTCCTAAGAGGGGAGGCATCTATGAGGTCAGAGAGGACGCTGATTTGAGGATAAAGTTAGATGCCCTCACTAAGAAGATTAACGCTCTCACTGTGAGCCAATCCATTAATGCTGTCAAACATTCAATGTTGAAAGCTGTTCCATCTGTGCTAGTCCCATGCATCTAGCATAGAATTGCCCATCAATGCCTGCTTGTGCCGAGTATCCTATGGAACAAGTAAATGCTTTCAATGACTTTCGAAGGCAGTCAAACGGATTGTACTCCGAGACGTACAATCCAGGGTGGTGGAACCACCCAAATTTTTCATGGAGGCAGAACCAACTAATGAATCAGGGAGGAGCCCCTCATCATGCTCAAAATCAATATCCTCCCGGATTTTCCTCACAAATTCCTAATCATGGTCGTTCTGCCCATCCAGCACCTTCACCTGCTTACCACGCACCCACTCAAACACCAACGCCAGTTTCACAGTTGCTAGAGAACACCCTTAAGGAGTTCATGAAGGCGACTAGCCAAAATATGAGTGATGTGAGGAGTGCAACAGTGGTAAACACCCAAGCAATTGCCAAGCCGGAGAGTTAAATAGGGCAAATTGCAAGTCACCTGGGTGAGAGAGAGAAGGGAAAGTTCCCCAGTCAGCCCGTGCCCAACCCAAAAGGACAATATATGGTTGAGAGTTCATCAACTCCTACGCACGGGGCATAACAAGTACAGTCGATTGTCACACTGAGGTCTGGGAGACAGGTGGACAATCGAGTGGAAGAGAGCCCTGCTATGCAGTAATGGCAAGGAAGTGGCAACACGGAGAAGAGAGATGCTGAGCCATCTACAGCCACACCTACTGAGAAAGACCCTACTAGGTCATTTGTACCTAGAGCGCCTTACCCCGAGAGACTACAGGCGCCGAAGAAATGAGGGAAGTATGAGGAAATTCTGGAGGTATTCAAGCAAGTCCAAATCAATATCCCATTTTTGGATGCCATCCATCAAATGCCATCATATGCCAAGTTTCTAAAGGACTTGGTCACTATCAAGTATAAGGCCCCGGGGTGTCCTACCATCTTTTGCACGATTGGAGTCAGCCACATTGAGAGGGCTCTCTTGGATCTAGGGGCGAGTGTGAATCTTTTACCCTACTCAGTCTATTTACAGTTGGGGTTAGGAGAATTGAAGCCCACATCCACTACGCTTCATTTGGCTGAAAGGTCAGTGAAAAGACCACGGGGAATAGTTGAGGATGTTTTGATAAAAGTGGATAAGTTCTATTTCCCCGTGGATTTTATTGTGCTTGACACAGAGCCAGTTCAGAATGTAGGGATTCAAATACCGGTTATTCTAGGGCGATCATTCTTAGCCACGGCTAACGCTCTGATAAATTGTCCTCCTTGTTTGATTGCATGATTAGTCTAAAGCATCTTGAGAAGTTTTATGTGCGATTGTTTTGTGAATACTTTTACAGTCTCAACAAGCTCTAGAACTTATTTGATAATCACTTGAGACAAAATCCTAGAATACACACTACTTAGGATATGATGTAGGCCATTTTTAGACCGTTTGAGCCTTTCAACCTTACCCTTGCTATATTTATCACTAGTCACCTGTTTGAGCCTTTTTCTTGAAAAAAAAATTTGAGCCTTGTTTCTTTCGATAACCCATTTACTTACCTTTATGAGCCTAAAAATATTTTATCCTTACCTCCTTTTTAAGAGAACTTAGTTTATACACATTTGTTGAGAAGCACTTAAGAGGAGTAAGGACGGAAATATGAAAAAAAAAATATTACTACCATAACCCAAGTACATTAAAGGAGATAAGTTGGGGGTTGTGGAAAAGAAAAGAAAAAAAAATGAAAAAGGAGGTGAATGGTCTTATGCCAAAAAAAAAAAAAAGTGAATTATGGCAAAAAAAGAAGAAAAGAAAAAAGTGGTGATTTATTGAGAGAAATGCTTGAAAAATGGTTGAAAGAGTTGGGTGTTGAAGTAAGGTTAACCAGTGCTTAAAGTAGTTGTGTTTAAAACTAAGAGATTGAGTTCTTTTACTTGTTGAATCCTTCCCGTTCTTTCTTGACCTTTACCTTAGACTAATGTTACAAGCTTATTAAAGACCTATTAATCCAAGGTAGTGTGATTTTTCTACAATAGTGGCGAGTGACTTGAGAAGTGAGCCTATGGAGTTTGTTTCTGTGATTGATGTCACGCAAATTAATATATTTTTTAAGGCCAAGACTTGTATTCATGAATGTTGTGCATAAAATCATCCCGGTGTTTGGATTAATGGTTTGTGGTAAGATGGATGTTAAGAGTCGATATCAATTTTAAAATTGATATTTGGATTAATTTTGGACTTGGGGGATATTTAAGGAGGGAAGCATAGTCCTCCTTGTTGCTGCAAGAATAACACCGCAAACAACCATTGTGCAAACCACCTTCTTGGTAGTCAAGTAGCCCTCCTCTTACAACATGATCCTCGGCCGACCTACCCTCAACAAACTGAAGGCTGTTGTCTCCACTTCTCATCTGAAAGTCAAATTCCCCACTAGTGAGGGGGTGGGGGTCGTCAGAAGAGATCAGCGAGCTTTTCGATCCTGCTATCTGAATGCCATTAAGGAAAGAAAAAAGACCGAAGCCCTGCCCCTCAAAGTGGAAGACCTTAGTGATGAGATGAAGACTCCAAGGGGGTGGCCCATAGAAGAGCTAACCTCGGTGCCCCTCGGAGAAGACCCCTTCCGAACCATCCAAATCGGATCAAATCTCCCCAAAAGTCACAGAGAAGAGCTCTTCTCCCTCCTCAAGAAGAACCATGATCTATTTGCCTGGTCTGCATCAGACATGCCATGAATCAACCCCTGAACTATCGAGCACAACATGAACGTAGATCCGAAGCACAAGCCAGTCATTCAGAAAAAAAAAATTTCACCCCGGTGCGCCAGGTCGCCATTAACGCTGAGGTAGATAAGTTGCTTACAGCCGGTTTCATCTGATAAGCAAAGTACCCCGAGTGGGTATCCAACATGGTGATGGTTCGAAAAGCCAGCGGCAAGTGACAGATCTGCATCGACTTCACTAATCTGAACAAAGCCTATCCCAAGGATAGCTTTCCCCTCCTTCGGGTCGATCAGCTGGTGGATACTACCTCGGGGCATGAACTCTTCTCCTTCATGGACGCATACTTCGGCTAAAAGTAGATCTTTATGTAAAGGCTCAACCAAGATAAGGCCACCTTTGTCACCGATCAGGGGTTGTATTGCTATAAGGTTATGCCATTTGGGCTCAAGAATGCCGGCATAACCTATTAGAGGTTGGTGAACAAGATTTTCAAGGAGCAGGTCAGGCGAAACATGGAAGTCTATGTGGACGATATGTTAGTCAAAAGTACAGAGGTGTGGAACCACACCTCCGACTTGGAAGAGGCGTTTGGCGTATTGTGCAAGAATAAGATAAGGTTTGAATCCGACGAAATGTGCAATCGGAGTAACAGGGGGGAAGTTCTTGGGCTTCATGATCACCCAAAGAGGAATAGAAGCCAGTTCAAAAAAGATAAAAGCCATCCTTGTTATTGCTCCTCCTAAGTCCGTAAAAGAAGTACCGCGGCTCACCAGGCAAATAGCAGCCCTGAATCACTTTATGTCCAAGTCCGCGGAAAGATGCATACCTTTCTTCAAGGCGACCAAGAAGGCGAAAGATTTTTCCTGGTCAGAGAATTTCCATGAAGCGTTTGAAGAATTAAATAAATATCTAAGCTCGCCCCCGCTCTTAACCAAGCCGCTCTCGCGTGAAGAACTATTTTTGTACTTGTCAGCTGGGCAAAGCATCGTAGCCTTCGTCCTAATTCGAGAAGAGCAACGCATTCAAAAACCCATCTATTATGTTAGCATAATCCTCCATGAAGCGGAGGTGAGATATCCTTCTATAGAGAAGGTAGCTTACACCCTCATAGTAGCCGCGCGAAAGCTTCGACCATATTTCCAGGCGCACACAATCGTTCTCCTGACTGACCAACCCTTAAGGCATATCTTGCACAACCCGAGTGTTTTTGGGAGAATGGTAAAATGGTTAGTAGAGCTAGGGGAGTTCGATATCTGGTACCACCCTCGAAAGGCAATCAAAGGTCAGGCCTTGGCCGACTTTATCGTCGAAACAACCCTCTCAATGGACTTAAGCGAGGGAACAAGATCGATGTCTGACACCTCCGAGGTGGACCCTCAATGTAGATAGGTCTTCGAATACCACAGGAAGCAGAGCAGGACTCATCTTCTGCAGCCCTGACGGCTTCATGGTCGAATACACCTTAAGATTTGAATTCAAGACCTCCAACAACGAGGCGGAATACGAAGCCATGCTGGTCGGCCTGAGATTAGCTAAAGTATTGACTGCCGAAGTTCTAGATGTGTACAGTGACTCATAGTTGGTGGTGAGTCAGGTAACTGGAGAATTCGAAGCCCAGGGAGAAAAGCTCGCCCGGTACCTCGAAAAGACAAAAGAGCTCGCCGCGAAATTCAAGACATTCCAAATAACTCAGGTCCTACGAGTAGAAAACTCCAAGGTGGATGCCTTGGCCCACCTAGTCTCATCTCAGTACCTCGAGCCAACTCAAGCCATCTACTTAAAGACTCTCTCTGCCCCAAGCATAAACGAAGCCCCTGCCTTGCCAGTAACAGAGGAAGAAACATAGATGGACCGATTCTTCGGTACCTGAAAAATAGGGAAATCCTCGAACAGAATAACGAAGCCAAAAAGCTAATCTCCCTTGCCTCTTGGTACATGGTCATCGATAGGCAGTTATATAAGAGGGCTTTGACTATGCCTTACTTAAGGTGCTTCAATTCACTTGAAGCGGACTACGTTCTCCGGGAGGTCCACTAGGGGATATGTGGAAATCACTTAGGGGCCCAAGCTTTAGCCTTCAAAGTTCTCTGGTAAGGGTATTATTGGCCCAAAATGAAAGAGGATGCAGCAGATTTGGTCAGAAAATGCAAAAGCTGCCAGCAGCATGCTCCTATGCGACATTAACTAGCTAACCCCCTCACCTCGATCACTAGTCCTCTCCTCTTCGCCATGTGGGGAATGGACATTCTTAGCCCATTCACCATGACCTCCAGATAAAAGAAACATCTCATTGTAGCTATCGATTACTTCACCAAATGGGTCGAAGTAGAGCCACTGGCCAACATCACAGATCATTAAACCCAAAACTTCGTTTGAAAATCGATCGTGTGTCGATTCGGTATACCTCGGGTGTTAGTCATTGATAACGGTAAAAAATTCGATAGTTCTTGGTTTAAAACATTCTGTGAAGTCCTTCGCATCGAACATCATTCACGTCCATTGGATATCTGCAAGCTAATGGCCAAGCCGAAGTAACCAACAGAACACTTCTCCTAGGAGTCAAGAATAGACTCGATGAAGTGGATGAGCAATGGGCCGATCAACTCTCCAATATCCTTTGGGCCTATCGAACAACTATTTGCACTTCAACAGGGGAAACCTCGTTCTTCATGACATACGGTTCGAAAACCGTCATTCCTCTCGAGATCGAAATACCATCGATGCGCGTACAACTAAGTAACAATGAGGAAGGTTTATGGATGAACTCAGATTTAGTTGACGAATCCCGAGACAAAGTCCAAATCCTCTTAACTACTTATCAATAGAGGATCGCCTGATATTACAATTCCTGAGTTCGAAACAGGAACTTCAAACTGCACGACCTTGTCCTTCGGAAAAGTGAAGTGTCCCATCCTCGACAAACGGGAAAGCTCGTCCTGAATTAGGAAAGCCCATATAGAATCCAAAAAGTCTGCCGAGTTGCCTCCTTCGAACTTTAGGAGTTAGATGGCAAGCTATTTCCACATACTTGGAACGCGAAAAATCTTTGCAAATTCTATCAGTAATACAACATGTAAAAGCAAGAAATAATAAAACTTAAATTTGGAAAAAAAGTTTGAAATTTCATTAAATTAAGTCCAAAATACAAGGATAGGTGCTATCAGCCTTCGGTTTCAAAATGAAAACAAGAAATAAAACTACGCTAACCCTCCTGAGGAGCCCCATCCTCATGAGCCTCCTACAGCTCGGCATCTCCGCCAGTGGCAACGGTATCATCGGTAGCTCCACCGGTGGTAGCAACATCCTCCTCTGAAGAGGACTCTAGCCTAAGACCGGAGAAGCCGATCTCTGGGAAGAGGGCCTCAGCCTTCCTCTTGGCCTCATTGAAGCCCTCAAGGAATTGGCCTCCGGCCTCCTCCAGTAGTGCCTTATTTTCCTCCACAGCCATGCGAATGACCTCTGTCGCCTCGCGAATGACCTCCGTCACCTCCTACCAAGCCATATCTTTCTCCCATCTCAGGGCATCCTCAGCTCGGCGCCGATGGTTCCTCTCTATAACGGTGTCCTCCTTAGCCCTCTCAACCAACTCGAGGGAAGATGATAGAGCCCGGACGAGATCTTGGGTCTCTTCCAACTTCTGCTCGACCTTTACCAAACACTCAGCGATGTCCGCGCTGCACCGAGCAAGCACACCCACGAGGACCCCAGTTTGAAACAAACACGACAAGCATTGTAAAAAATAGTTGAAGACTAGGAACTAAGGAACAAAAAGAAAAAGAATAAGGTTGTACCTGGGAGGTCATGGCCTCCACAGCCAAGCATAGGGCCTCGAAAGGCTTTTTGGTAAGTTTCAACATGTCCTGGGGAGGAATCCCAAAGACAAGGTGGTCTTGGGTGCTCGAACACCGAGTCGTACACCTTCAGTTCCCATTTGGGCACGAAGGGAGCTGGAACCTCGAGCCTTTCCTCGGATGAAAAAGGGTCTTGGGAAGGAGCGGGCACGGTTAGAGTTGCCCAATGGTTTGGACTGGAGGCCTTAGAAGGTTCTCCACTAAAATGAGCATCTGGATTGAAGCCCGAGCCTGCTTCTTCCTCTGCTCTGAAGCTGAGCCACTAGTTTCCACAGCTCGTTTATTCTCCTTGGCCATGCACTTGGCCCTCTCCCTTGTTTGGGCAGCCATCTCGATCTCTGCACAAAGGACGAGCATTAAAAACTTAAAAACAAAACAAATAGCAAATAAACAAAGTGCTTAAAAGTTACCGTGCTAGAGGTTTGCTAGAAGGCTGGAAGGGTAAAGGTTGCGCCTGTGGAGCTCTTCATTATCTCCAAGGACCTCAATATCCAGAGGCGCAGCAAGCATAGCCTTTAACATCTCTTGCTCTTGGTGCAGGAGGTGCAGCTTCTTATATTTGCAAGCATGATCCAAACTCCAATCGAGAGGGACATTGAAGCTTTCAACGCTCCTTATGAAGAAGAACAACCTATTCTACTTCTTTATGGAAGACGACTTCTTCTTCAGTATGCTTTTCCTAGCCCTCGAGCTCACCACCACCCACCGAGTTTGCCCATGCCTAGCTATCTGGAAGTGGGCTTTAAAAACGTTGAGGTTCATGACCCCGCCCACTTCCTGACACATGGTTATAAAAGCCATGATCAACCGCACCGAGTAAGGCACCAGCTAACTTAGCGCGATACCGAAGTACCTGAGCATCGAGAGGAAAAATGAGTGGAGAGGGAACCTAAGCCCGGCCTTCATGTGTTGTTCATAAACGCACAGCTCATAAGGCGCACGACTCCAAAAGACTCCTCGTCTTCCTCACCCTTTTCTTCATTACCTCCCTCGGGGATGAAGGGTACCAGAGCTCATGCACCCTCCCGAGGAATAGCCTCTAAGGAGGAGACATCCTCACTGGAGGAAGCATCCATAACTTCCGCTAATTCCCTTGATAGATCTCTGCTAACCTCACTATCACTATGATCAGACATTGTGGAAGCAACTCACCAAGAAAAAATGTTGAAGTTTGAGTGTGGCTTCTAACTCTCACTATACCGAGCGCTCTCAACCGTTTCTCTCATACTCCGAGTGCTCTCAAGATTTTTTTCTCTCAAAAAATTACAAGTGAGAAGAAATAAGGAAGACACTCCTTATATAAAGGTTATAGAAATAAGAAATGAGGAACATTAAAACACTCTCCAACTGAAAGGACGTGACCCGTGATATCATCCAGGCGCCATCCACTATCCCCAAGGTGCCAGCTGTCATAAAAACACAACTCTTCTTGTGTCCCATGCGCCGTCATATAAAAATGGCCGCCATCCTAATTTAAAGCAGATTTAAAAGGCCCATGGGACAAAGAAAGGAAATCTTAGGCCCAAGGAAAGAAGAGTCTATGGGCCCAAAGTAAAGAAGGCTGATAACTCTGAATAAATCATGTTATTACACTTCTTTTAGGCACGTTTTTGGTGTTGATCTTAAGCATTAGAATTATGTTCCATGTGCTTTTAACAACTTTTAGTTTAGTTTATTTTATTCTACTAATAGTTGTTTTAGTTAAATGATCAATACTAAGTCTTGGAAATCTACTGTGCAGACACTTGCTGGAGCGCTGGAAGGGCAAAATATGTAAAAGGGACAGAAACTCAAAGCTGCAACACTAGAAAGTTGGCACTACAGCACTAAAATCTAGCATGAATAGAAGAATATGGACAAAAACTCAAAGCTGCAGCGCTGGAAAGTTGGTGCTGCAGCTCTGACTAGGGTTCGATCTATGTCTCAGCGCTGCAGTGCTGGGAAGTTGGCGCTGCAGCACTGGCCGACGAATTTAGAATATTATAAATAGAAAGCCTAGCTGAGAAAGAAGGGGGGAGGTGGCTGTTGAAGAAAAAAACAGAGTTGGAGGAGACGAGACGTAAAAGAGGAGTTGGAGACACTCCTGGAGGCTACTCAAAAGCTTTTAATCATTCTTCTCCGGTTTTGTATTATTCTTATCTAGTTATGTTGATGTTTTATGATATGAACATGGTTTGTTTGAATATTATTATGGAGTAGATATTTTTGTGTTAAGGATAGATGAATCCTAAACCTATGTCTTGAGTGCTATTTGGACAAGTTGGAATTTACTTTGTTTTTCAAAGAGTGTGTTTTATTGTTCTTAATGCTGTTTATTATTTTGATTCCTTCTTTAGGCATAGTGATGTATCAAATAGAGAAGCTATGCTTTTATGAATGGTTGAATTAATAAATATGATGTTGGATTGTTATTTATGCAAAGGCCAGGGTAAAACATGCCATGAATGGAATAGGAGTAGCCGAATAGGGATTCTAGGAAGTTCATGTGGTCCGTTTAAATCGTAACCGAATAGGGAGATTTAACTGAAAGGAATTCCATTGAACTTAATGCTTTTTAATTTGAATTAATCTAAAATAGACCTGAAATATGGATATTTGAAGTTAATGATTCTTGAGATTGTGGTTAGACCTGGAATATGGATAACCAAATTATTGGGGATTCTACCATCTTGAAAAAATGTATTAAACAAAACTTGTTCATTCGAAACTCTTGTCAATAATGGTTTAGGTGAAGTCAATTTCTTAGCACGTTAGTTCATAAGAGTCTTCATTCCAAAGTTTGCAAATCTTCCATTATTTACTATTGTCATATGTTTTTCCCTTTAGTTAATTGTTAGTAAACTTTTCTCCTACAATTATTCGTTTGCTCAAATAACAGTAAGAGTTGAGTCATAATTTCTGTAGTATTTGTTCAGTCCTCGTTGGGAACGATATTTACTCATCATTTTATTACTTGAATGATTAGTGCACTTGCTAGTGTCAATTTCATCGCATCAAGTTTTTGACGCTGTTGCCAAGGACTAAAATAAAATATTACATTTATTGTGATTCTACTAGTTAATTTGAGAGTTTGTTAATTTGGTTTTTAAGTCTATTTTGTAGGGGTTTTCGTTTCTAGTGCATGACACGTACTAGTGGGAGAATACTTGCAGAACTTAATCCAGAAATTGAGCGCACTTTTCACACTTTGAGAAGAGCAGCACCAGTAATAGTTAATACAATGGCAGATGGGAACAATGCAGAGGTGCAACGTGCACTGTGGGATTATGCTATGCCAAAGATGGACGGTGTTGAATCTAGCATCCGACGACCACCTATACAAGCGAACAATTTTGAAATTAACCCCGCCATCATTCAAATGATTCAACATTCAGTACAATTTGGGGGCCTATCACAAGAAGATCCAAATGTTCACTTGACGAATTTCCTTGAAATTTGTGACACATTCAAGCATAACGGAGTATCGGAGGATGCAATTCACTTAAGGCTTTTTCCATTTTCACTGAGGGACAAAGCAAAAAGCTGGTTGACTTCTTTGCCAGTAGGATTCATTACGACATTGGCAGAATTGACACAAATTTTTTTAGGGAAATACTTTCCTCCTGCAAAAACTGCAAAGTTATGTAATGAAATTACTATGTTTTTGCAGGTCGATAGGGAGTCACTCTATGAGGCATGGGAACGTTTTAAAGACCTTTTGAGAAGATGTCATCATCACGAGTTGCCCACGTGGATGCAGGTACAAACTTTTTATAACAGTTTAACCAGTACAACCCGAAACATGATTGATGCAGCTGCAGGTGGCACTATCATGAGAAAAACTCCAGAAGAAGCTATTGAATTGCTAGAAGAGATGGCCACAAATTCTTATCAATGGCCAGTTGAAAGGTTACCTGTTAATAAAGCCTCATAATTGCACAACATAGATGTTGTTACAGCTTTAACAACACAAATGGAGGTTCTCACCAAGAAGATAGATGGACTTTATCCTACTACACATGTTATATGTGAATTGTGTGGTGGTAGTGGCTACCATAGCAGTAACTGTCAGACAGGTAATCAATTTGCATCTGCTGAACAAGCTAACTTTGTTTCAAATTTTCACAGGCAAAACAATCCATATAATCCGGGATGGAGGAATCACCCAAACTTCTCGTGGAATCAAAGCAATGCGAAACAACCTCCTCTTGAATACCCACCTCAAGAAAAAAAAGTCCAACTTGGAGGACATGATGGCCAAATTCTTAAATGCAGCAGAAACTAGGTTCCAAAATCAAGAAGCATCCATCAAAAATCTGGAAGTTCAGGTGGGTCAACTAGCAACTATAATTCCTGGACGTGCACAAGGTTCTCTTCCGAGCAACATAGAAAAAAAATCCTAAGGAGGATGTCAAGGCCATAACACTAAGGAGTGACATACAATTGGAAGAGCCAAAACCTAAAGAAATCACTAATCAAGAAGGTGAAAAGAAGATACCATGCAAGAGGAGAAACTTGTTTCAGAAAAGAAGTCTACTGGTAAAGGTTTGATCGATTCTAACTCTGAAACTAAATATATGCCACTTCTTCCCTATCCTTAGAAATTTATGAAAGAAAAACTAGATAAGCAATTTTCAAAATTTTTAGAGATTTTCAAGAAATTGAATATTAACATTCCATTTGCAAAGGCTTTATCACAGATGCCTAGTTACACTAAATTTTTGAAGGAAATTTTGTCTAATAAACGGAAGCTTGAGGAACATGGAACGGTGATGTTAACTGAAGAGTGCAGCACCATACTACAAAACAAGCTACCTCCAAAATTGAAAGATCCAAGGAGTTTTACTATACCCTGCACTTTTGGAAGTTCATTCTTTGATAAAGCTTTATGTGACCTTGATGCAAGTATTAATCTTATACCTCTTTCAATTTTCAGGAAACTTGGATTAGAAGAAGTCAAAACAACAACAATGTCATTGCAACTAGCTGATCGATCTATTAAGAGACCACGGGGAATTAGAGAAGATGTACTGGTAAAGGTTGATAAATTTATATTCCCTGTAGACTTCATTGTTCTCGACATGGAAGAGGATTGTGAGATATCTCTTATACTTGGATGTCCATTCCTTGCTATAGGGAGAGCCCTAATTGATGTACAACAAGGGAAATTGACTTTAAGAGTCAATGATGAGCAAGTAGTTTTTGATATGTATAAAATTATGAAATACCCTTCTGGTTTATCTACTTTTTCTTATTTTCAAGTGGATATTTTTGATAACCTCGTTGAGGAGTTTCAGGAGAAAACATTAAATGAAGATAATTTAAAGAGATGCATCATGGAATCAGGAACTACTACCACTGAAGAACTCGTCATCTAAGAAGAAGCAAGGAACTTTGAGTCTGAAATGGGAAAAGAAGTGCCAAAAGAACAAATAATAATAACTGAATTGAAAACTTTACTTGCTCATTTGAAATATACTTATTTAGAGAAAAATATTTTCCCTGTTATAATATCTTCGTTGACAGGTAAAATGGAAGAACAGTTGCTAGAAGTCCTAAGAAGGCACATATTTTCGAGAAATCTGAAATCTCGGTGGACTGGACCATACACCGTGATAAGTGTATCACCTTTTGATGCCATTGCAATACGACACAAGAAAAACAAAGAGACGTTCAAAGTCAACGGGCACAGAGTGAAGCACTACATCATTGGGACGTTTGACCCTCAATCGTCCACAACCATTCTCCAAGAGTCATAAATCGAAAAGTCAAGCTAAAGACTATAAATTATAACTAACATTTTGTTTTACTTTTCTTGCATTTGAATTTGTTTTGTGTGTTTATTTTGTTTTTGTTTGGTTTGTCTTTTAGTTAAGTTTTTATTGTTTTAAATTAGTTCTTTTTGTTTTGTTTTCAGGATTGATTTAAGTCAGGCCAGAGAACCAACACTGCAGCCATAAGCTTTGGGCACTGCAGTGCTGAAAATACCATTATGAAGAGGCTGGACCAAAGACTCAGCGTTGCATCCCCAAGAAGTCAGCACTGCAGCGCTGAGTCGCGCACTTGGTTTTAAAAACACTCTCCTCGCACTTTCAGCAATGATCAGGAGAATGAGGATAATGAAGAAGACGATTGATTAGGGCTCCAACTAATTAGGGAAGTTCCTTTCTCTTACTTTATGCTAAATGTTTATACATTGCGGACAATGTATCATTTAAGTTTGGGGGTGGGGAAAAGTATTTGAGTTGTTGTGTGTTGTTCATGTTTTTAGTTATTTTTCTGTTTGTTTTATCTGTGTGCTTTATTTTGTTTGATTTTTATTTTGCCGATGATGAGAAATAGATTGACTTGATTATAGCCATTGAAAATTTGAAAAATGTTGCGTTTGTCTGTGTGCTTGAGTTTGTTGTTGGGTTTATTTTACATCGAACTCTTTGAACACAATGAGCACTTACACCTAAGCACTTTGTTGTCTTGCTGTTTCGGAGAACATTTATGTGTGCAATGTAGTTTCTTGAGATCTCTTGGACTCTAAAACTTGTTTGAAGACCACTCGAGGTGAAATCCTAAGCAGTACAGTACCAAAGAAATGATCCAGGCCATGTTTGGAACGTTTGAGCCTTTCTAGCCAACCCTTGATATGTGATTATCCTTAGTTTTCCCCTTTTGAGCTTGAATATCTGTTGTTTTGTCACCCGATCATCTAATCTATTTTCAAAAAACAAAAAAAACAAAAAAAAAACTACAACTCTACCTTTCACCTGTAAGCACATCGATTAATGAATGGACTATTCTCTTTAGTGGTGGCAGAAGATTGAGCAAGAGAAAGTGGTCTTCAACTTGGCTGTGTTAAGTATCAAATATTTCCCATCGAGAGTGAGCAAGGGACCCTAGTCATAAGAGGGCAAGGGAAAGATCGAAGTTAAAAAGGTTTACCACACGAACTATTTGATCAAGTTGCATTTTGCCTATCACAGGCAGCTGGCAAAGCTGTGTTTGATCGTCGTGTACATGCTATGTTATAGTTTTATTCATGCACATGAAAATAAAGACTGGTGCTACTATAGTATAAGCATACGAAAAAAAAAGGAAAAGAAAAGAAGAAGAAGAAGAAGAAGATGTGGCAACAACAAAAGTATTGGAGTATTACATGATAACTGAGGGAAAGTTTGAAATAAAATTTTTATTGGTTGATGTGCTTAAGGTGATGTGAGCCTCAAATAAATCTTTTACCATACCTTAGCCTTAGCCAAAGTTATAAGCTGAATAAAGTCCTGGTGATCTCGAGTATTGTCATAGCATACATTAGTGGAGAGTGATGTGAAAAGCAAGCTTATTGACTTTGAAAGATTGGCATTATCCTACTTGCTTGCATAAACCGATCAGAGTGGTGAGACGATTAAGTTTATAAAGGTGTTACACACACACGTTTGAAGAATTTGATGTAAGATAAGGCTGGCAATAAATTTGAAATTCTAGACATTTGCAGTATTTGGAAATTTTTCTTGCGTTATGATTTATATACAATCTTTTAGGCATGTTATATCAAATCTAATCAAACCATCTCTCACTCTTAGGATGTGTGTGTAAGGATTTTGTTCTAGTTTGCTCGAGGACTAGCAAAAACGTAAGTTTGGGGGTGTGATAACTCTGAATAAATCATGTTATTATACTTCTTTTAGGCACGTTTTTGGTGTTGATCTTAAGCATTAGAATTATGTTTCATGTTTTTTAGCAACTTTTAGTTTAGTTTATTTTATTTTATTCTACTAATAGTTGTTTTAGTTAAATGATCAATGCTAAGTCTTGGAAATCTACTGTGCAGACACTTACTGGAGCGCTGGAAGGGAAAAATGTGTAAAGGGGATAGAAACTCAAAGCTGTAGTGCTGGAAAGTTGGCGCTACAGCGCTGGAATCTGGCATGAATAAAAGAATGTGGACAGAAACTCAAAGTTGCAGCGCTGGAAAGTTGGCACTGTAGCTTTGACTAGGGTTTGATCTATGTCTCAGTGCTGGGAAGTTGGCGTTGCAGTGCTGGCCAGCAAATTTAGAATATTATAAATAGAAACCCTAGCTGAGAAAGAAGGGGGGAGGCGGCTATTGAAGAAAAAAACAGAGTTGGAGGAGACGAGACGCAAAATGGGAGTTGGAGACACTCCTGGAGGCTACTCAGAAGCTTTTAATCATTCTTCTCCAGTTTTGTATTATTCTTATCTAGTTATGTTGATGTTTTATGATATGAACATGGTTTATTTGAATATTATTATGGAGTAGATATTTTTGTGTTAAGGATAGATGAATCCTAAACCTATTTCTTGAGTGCTATTTGGACAAGTTGGAATTTACTTTGTTTTTCAAAGAGTGTGTTTTATTGTTCTTAATGTTGTTTATTATTTTGATTCCTTCTTTAGGCATAGTGATGCATTGAATAGAGAAGCTATGCTTTATGAATGGTTGAATTAATAAATATGATGTTGGATTGTTATCTATGCAAAGGCTAGGGTAAAATATGTCATGAATGGAATAGGAGTAACCGAATAGGGATTCTAGGAAGTTCATGTGGTCCGTTTAAATCGTAACCGAATAAGGAGATTTAACTGAAATGAATGTCATTGAACTTAATGCTTCTTAATTTGAATTAATCTAGAATAGACCTGGAATATGGATATTTGAAGTTAATGATTCTTGAGATTGCGGTTAGACCTGGAATATGGATAACCAAATTATTGGGGATTCTACCATAATGAAAAAATGTATTAAACAAAACTTGTCCATTCGAAACTCTTGTCAATAATGGTTTAGGAGAAGTCGATTCCTTAGCACGTTAGTTCATAAGGGTCTTCATTCCAAAGTTTGCAAATCTTTCGTTATTTACTATTGTCATATGTTTTTCCCTTTAATTAATTGTTAGTAAACTTTTCTCCTACAATTATTTGTTTGCTCAAATAACGGTAAGAGTTTAGTCATAATTTCTGTGGTATTTGTTCAGTCCTCGTTGGGAACGATATTTACTCATCATTTTATTATTTGAATGATTAGTGCACTTGCTAGTGTCAATTTCATCGCATCAAAGGCTATAAATGAAAATCTTCAAGTCCGAGTGTATGAGTTGCTTGTCATACACTCGGCCAATAAATCTCCAAGCCCGAGCATTTGAGCTATTTGTCATACGCTTGGCCAAAAATTTTCAAGTCCGAGCGTATGAACTGCTTGTTATACACTCGGTCAAAATTCTCCAAGTCTGAGCGTATGAGCTGCTTGTCATACGCTTGACCAAAAATCTCCAAGTCAGAGCATATAAACTGCTTGTTATACGCTCGACCAAAAATCTCCAAGTCCGAGCGTATGATCTGCTTGTTATACGCTCCGCCAAAAATCTCCAAGTCCAAGGGTATGAGCTGCTTGTCATACACTCGACCAAAAATCTCTAAGTCTGAGCGTATGAGTTACTCGCCATACACTCAGCCAAAAAATCTCTAAGTCTGAGCGTATGAGCTGCTTGTCATACGCTCGGTCAAAAATCTCAAAGTCCGAGCATATGAGCTGTTTGTCATATACCTGGCCAAAAATCTTCAAGCTCGAGCGTATGAGCTACTTGTCATACACTCGACCCAAAGTTGCCAAGACTGAGCGTTTGAACTGTTTCTCAAACGCTCGATCCAGATTCACCAAAGCCCGAGTGTTTGAACTATACCTTAAACGCCCAGGTTCTCCAAAAACCAGAAAGCACACTCACACTCATTCTAAGATCTCCTTGTCCGAGGCCCCAAACTTCTTGTTTCTTAAAGAATCTCAATTATAAACGCTCAGTCACGGCACGAACATCACAATTTACTTCCTCAAGGCACAAGTACCTGAGGAAGTGGGGGGCCTGTGATGGGACCCACTAAACCCTGGTCCAATTGGAAACCAACACATGGATTCTGGCGCCACCAATAGGGCGATGACGTGTGTCAAGCCCCCATGGAACGACAAAGCATATGTGGTACGGGCAGATCATATGACTGCCACGTCAAATCGGGATTAGCGGGCCTAACTCCCACTGAAGCACGCGACCATCTGACACACACAACTTATTGATCACGTGATTAAGATCTAACTCCCCAGAACAGGGATAATAGGGGCGAGGCCATCCCTCCCCCTACGTGGGCAACCTTCACTCGGAAGAATATAAATAGCCTAAAGGTATGTGAGTCCAAAACAAGACTTTTTACTCTTCAGTATTACTTTACTTAAAAATTAATCCTCGGCCTTGATCTAACTAGAGTGTCAGAGCACACTAGGAGGTCTCCCCCTCCCCTCCTTCCGAGGGTCCCTTAGTTCACCCATGTCACTTGTGCAGATCTCAAGAGGTCAATCAATGGTCACGTCAGCACCAATGCCACGTCAACACTAACAGTTTTAGTAGCATCAACAGTTTTCAATTGGACCAAGGTTTAGTGGGTCCCATCACTATGTTTTCATAAACTAATTTCTCTCTATATTAAATCTTGTGATGGCTTGAGGAATCTATTAACTCTGTTGATGCTGAAAATCTACTGCTGATTTGGAGGTCTGGAATTTCAAGGTCTGCGCAGAGAAAGAGTGATGAACTAAAGAGTCACTAGAGGAAATGAGGTAGTGCCTCCGAGGATTCTCCAATATCTTTGTTAGTGCAAGGTTTTGAGAAAATGGAGAGGATTATGGTATTAGTGTTTTGGTAATGAACTTGAATTGAGTTGAGATTTGTGTACCTTGGAATTTTTATAATGATTTAGGGAGCAAGTTTATCATGTGCTCAGGACGGTGTGATCCCTGAGATCTCGTTTATCTGGCAAAGGGTCTTATCACATATTTAAGGATGGTGTAGTCCCTAAAATCTTGCTTTCATTTTTGCATGTGAGAAGTTTGTGAATGATTACGGCTTCGTTATCTGCTCTGCTACGTGCCCATTATTGACGTAGCCATGTGTCATTCGGTCATTGGAAGGAGAGTTATCCACGTGTCATCAGGCTACTGAGAGTGGATTATTTGCTACATTAAAGGCCCCCCATTTCCTTAAGTATATTTATGTGCTTAAGGAAGTATATTGGAACTTTATACCGTTGGTTGTGTGCTTCGGCCTGTGAAGCCTGGGGCCAAGCATATGAGCAAAAGTTAAAATACTCGGTCTTAGAGACATAGGATCGAGCATATGAGCAAAAGTCAAAATGTTTAGCCTTGGAAACATGGGACCGAGCATATGAGCCTCAGTAAAAATGCTCGGCCTTGGAGATGTAGGACCCAGCATTTGAGCAGCAGTCAAAATGCTCGGCCTTGGAAATACGAGACCGAGCATTTAAGCGGTAATCAAAATGCTCAGCCTTAGAGACACGGGACTAAGCATTTGAGCAGCAGTCAAAACGCTTAGCCTTGGAGACGCAGGACTGGGCATTTGAGCAACAATCAAAACACTTGGCCTTGGAGACGTAGATTTTGTGAGCTTATTGAAGACAAAGGTTCAAATAGGTAGGGAATTAATATGCCTGGAAAAAGAAGTAGATGGGCTATTGGAGAGCATGAGAGCTGATAATGTATATGAAGACGAGGAAACAAAGAAGGTACGTATCTCAAGATAGCAGAAAATATTAATGCTTATCTCTAGTCTGAATTGAGATGATCGTTTTTTTTATATATAATTAATGGTGGAGGAGTTCGAACTTGGCATCTTCTCTAAAAAATAAGAGGTGGTTACCAAGGTGTGGTTACCGGTTGGATCATGCCAAAACCACAAGATTATTTTTTTTTTCAATTTGGGAATTTCTATAGCTTGAAGCAGTAAGATCATTTGACCCTCACACATAAGGATCATTTTTTTCCAACATACTTTTATTTTTGGTTATAAAGTCCCATTAGCAATACTACAATATGGATATAGAATTTATGAAATATAAAAAAAAAAACAACTATTATAGAATTTATGAAATATATAACCCCTTGGAGGTGTCGTATAACAAAGTTGAATCGGAGGAGGACAAGCCATGTGTTTACGAACATAGGTAATAGAAGAGAAAAGGTTTCAATTTCATTACGCACCTTCAAGTAAATGTCATTTTGAAGAAAAAAAAACTAAGTGTTGAGTCAGAGTCAATAATAGTATTGAGCCAGAGTCAATATTGACACCACCAATTTCGTTGGTTTGAATTGTAAAAGTGTCTAATTATGAAAAATGTAAGTGTTTGTCCCTGATATTAATGTCTAATAAGTTCAATTCATAAGCATAAGAACTTGAGTGGTTCACATTTGAGGTTCTCTAAACAGAACCTCGGGCTTTATAGCCAATGACATCATCGCCAAATTTCAAATAGTTTATAGGGAGCTTTCCGTCAGACATTTCTGGGACAAAGTTATAAGAGAATTGATTTGATAGTACTAATCCAAGCTGATTTATCAAAGAAATGGGACCGAGCATTTGAGCAGCAGCCAAAATGCTCGACCTTGGAGACGTGGGGCCGAGAATTTGAGCAGCAGTCAAATGCCCGGCCTTAGAAAAGTGAGACCAAGCATTTGAGCAACAGTCAATAGATTATGTTGGAAACCTTAGCTGCTTACCTAATTCATGTTACCCGCACCACTATAATGAGAAATCCACGAGATATAACACTCAACTTTGAAATGACTGGAAATTTGTGCAGCAGTTGTCATTGTTAGAAATCTCAACATGCTTTACTTGATGATGCATCTTTGAATTGAAATCTCAAAAACTAGTGTTAAGGCAGTTCTACCCTAAGCAAGAAAACATAGTGAGCTACCTTTAAGGATATATTTCCAAACAACAATTGCTGTGAATGTGGTTTGTTAATAATGTTTGTTGTTTATATGTGAATATCATAATAATTTTTTTTAGAAAGTAAATGAAGTAAAAACAAAAAAGATAATAAATAAATAAATGAAAGACAAAAAAGAAAAACAAACAAGACATGTACACCTATCCCATGCTGTAAAGGCATTAACGTACCATATTCAGGCACTTATAGTCTTATAGCACAGACCTCTCTGGTGCTTTAGATAAATTACGTGGATCATGTTCTCAGTAAAAAGATGTTCTCTAGAAAATCAGTTATACATTCAATGTGTTCTAATGCTAGTAATTAATATTGGTTTCCATGAAAGAAACACTGACCTCTTTGGTGCTTTAGAAGGATGGTGTAAGCTAGGTCCTCAGCGAACTGATGCACTTTAGAGAGAGATGCCTACAGAATCAGTTTGTTTATAAAGAAAATTAGTTTGGTTTCGGAAACTATATTAGGAAAAGGGTCTGTTTAAATAGAAAATTTCAGAGCCTGGAGAAGGGCACAAAAAGAGAATAAGTCAAATTTTTGGAAAAGTTTTATTATGTCAATTTAGAAAGTATCTTTAAATTTTTTTAATTTGGAAATTATCAATAATTTATTTTTTAATTTGGGCCAATCCAATATAAATTATGCTTATTACGAAAGAAAAAAGAGTAAAAAAAAAAAACCCCCCGAAGTAGCCTCTATAAAATCAAAAATAATATAATGTTTTTAATTTGTTAGATTTAGATAAACAACGTACTTGTCAATGGATGGCATCTGTGAAAGTGTTAGGCTCTTAAAGACTTCGATGGTGCCTCTTTGCACATATCCCTTATCATTTTGGATGGTAAGGATATGAGAAATCGTGTCAGTCTTCTCCACTACTCTTTTGGTAACGTTTTGCCAGAATTGGACACACGGAGATGTTCAATTCCTCCATAGGTGCCGTCTGAATAAGGTGGTCCGGCAACACCTTTAACTTTTGACAAATGTCAAATGTCAAGGAATGAAGTTGTGGCACTATTGTTATTATTGTTCTACTACCACTTCTAGTAGTATTACTATCTTCTTTTTCTTCTTTAATTGTCATCCCACCGTAATCCCACTCTTTCCAGTTTTCCGTTAACCCAAACTTAAGGGTTTTCAGTTTGGGGAAGGCAATAACTGATGAGAATGAAGATAATGTTGTGCAATCTGTCTTTATTCCCAAAAATCCAACACCCATTTTTTTTTCACTCTGTACATATACTTAATGCTGAGATCTTGGAGGGAAGGAAACTTCCCCAGCGGAGGCAAATGCTCTAATTCATCAAGAATGAAGAGTGAAATAAAACTCAGCTTAGTCAGTGACATTAGCCAATTGCAGAACATTGTGGCACCTTTGTAACGTGCAATTTCCAACCTTTCCAAGTTGGGAGGTGGTTGTAGGGCTTCAAGGAGTACTTCATGCGTATCCCCGTCTCTTCTCCCTCCATCAAATACTTAGATCCAATCGATGGATGTGCTTTTTGTTAAGAAGCTTCGCTTTTCTAGCCTCTTGGACAATTGTCATGTTTCCTAACCCTCTCATTTTAAGAGACGCACGAAGGTTGTTAAAAAGTTCAAGATCTCTGAGAGTCATTACTTCACTATCATCACGATCCCCTCTCACCACAAACTCCCTTAATGTACGGATAGAAGTTAGTATTTCCATTCCCTTTGGCATAAAGCTTACGCGACTAGTTCCATCATTCTCTAAATGCCTTAAGTTGATTAGTTTGCCCATCCCATGAGGTAGTCTTTCAAGTTTGTAACAAAAATTAATTTTCAACGTTTGCAAATTGCACGAGTTACACACCATTGGAGATCTTCGACAAGGAGTGGGCCTGCACGATTTCTTGGGCTTATAGAATATTTTTTAGGCCCATTGAAGACTTTTTTGCTTTAGGCCCCTTGGGGGCCTTTGGACAATTTCTTTTGCCTTTGGCCTGTTCCAGAATTCTCTGTGGAGACATTCAATGCTGAAGCATTAGGCCGTTATAGGATATTAAATGTTGGTCATTTCTAGAATATCTTATGGAGGCATTAAATGTTGAAGGGTGCATTGTCATTTTGGGGGAGTGTAAAAGCGGTGCATACCCTTGATAGTATGCCTTCTGCAGCCTTAGCGAGTGTAACGGCACCTTGGTTATGCCAAACTCCATGTCGTTACAGCTGGGGTGGAGTTAATTTCACTCATTAATCACGCCTATAGCTTTTATATAAGATAGGAGTTTTCCATTCATTTCTTCACTTCACTTCATTTGCATTCAAAGAGAAATTATGAGAGCTCTCGGAGTCAGCCAGAGTTAAGAGCCCTCAGAGTCTGCTAGAGTTTGAGAGCTCTTTGTCGTGGGGAGGATCGAGGAGTAGAGCTTGTTCGTAGTTGGGTTTGAGCTGCTTGGATTTGCTGTGGGGATCTGCCTTTGGTGAGTTTTCCCTTTCCCATTCTTATTATGTCTTCATTAGGTAATTATCGTGATAAGCCTTGTAGTAATGGTAGTGGTAGTGAGAACAGCCAAGCACTGTCTAAGGATTTGAATGATGCTATGGTTTTGGACCGAGCCTCTAGTAAGGGTGAAACCTCAGGGAGTCACGACACTCGGGAGGGGCCATTAGCAATGGTTCCCTATGGGACTGGGGAAGAAGAAGAAGAGGAGGAGGAGGATTCTTCTTCTGAGGATGAGGAGAATAACATTTTTGCTGAGTTCAGGGGGCTTATGAGGGTAGAAAAGAGGGTGCAATGGTCATTTGCGGGGAACTCTATACCAAATAAGCTGGAGGTAGGGGAGCTCGAGGTCATCAGGCATGTGTACCGAATTTCAGAAGAGTATACCTTGAGGAACGTTGGTGTTAGGGAGAGGGCATGTGATGTCCTACCTAGCCAAGTGCCTTTTGAGATATGTCTTTATGAATAACACATGAGAGCCGGGCTCAGATTCCCACTCTATTTTTTCCTCTACTCGGTGATGGGGTTCTTCGATATAGCGTTGTGTCAGCTGGTGCCTAATTTTGTGCGTCTAATCATGGCATTCATCTGTGTTTTCTTGGATGTGAATGGGCTAATGAACATAAATGTTTTTAAAGCCCATTTCCAAATTAGCAAGCACGACCAACACAGGTGGGTCATGATTAGCTCTAGAGCCAGGAAGGGGTTGTTGAAGAAGACACCTACCTCCATCAAGCAGTGGAAGAAAACCTTCTTCCACGTCTAGAGCGAGAAGAGTTTCGGGGTTTCACTGTCTTGGAGTCTGGACTGTGCAGGGAAGTGCAAGAAACCGCACCTCCTGCACCGTGAGCAAGAAACACTGAATGTTATGGTTGCCACGCCCATTGACGTAAGTATCTTGTATAACAACAAGGAGCTGATGAAGCGCGACTTCTACCCTTACTGTCTTGAAGGGACCTTAGAGAGTGGTATATATACTTGTGTTTATTGTTACAAACCTTTTCTTAGTTTCTTTTTCTTGTTACTTATACCTATGCTTTTTGCTGAGCATAGATGGAAGCCATAACCAAAGCTTGAGAAAGGGCAAAGAAGATGGCCCTGGAGAGGAAGAGGTTGCTCAAGCTAGGAAGTAGCCTGTACAAGCCCAAGGGTCGAGGAATTAGTCGCGGGCTCCTTCTCTCATTCCTATTGATGTGGAGACCTCGAGCCCCTTTGAGCCATCTTTTGAGTTGAGGGATATCTCTCATGCACCTCTACCTGAGTAGACACGACCCTCATCCTCGTCCCAAGGGGCAAGTGCTGGTGCAGCAGCCCTGTGCAGGTGTGATTACGCTTAAAGTATAACGCAGTAGTTGTAGCACGACTTTGGGGTGTCGATTCCACAGAGAGACAAACAAACTACAAGAAAAGATGTAAACCTTAAAACGAACGATAAAAGTTAAACGAGAGAGTTTTGATATTGAAGTAAGGTGGAGTAGTGTAAATATAATGGAAGCAACAAGGTTTCGTGAATCCTCCCTAGGTTTATTGCCTTATCTCAATCTCAATTCAGTTATTTTTATCTCGATTGCAAGTTTCACATCCCAAACAAGCAATCGGCAAATATTCAATCAAGCACATATATAAACCCTAATGTAATTGCTATGAAATACTCTTTATCTTCGATTCAAGCACACATGACCTATCTTATAAATTATCAAGAAACGACAATATATCTCTATGACAATATCGCAGTAATGGAAAAATCTATAAAATAAATCTATCGAACTCAATCACACCTCAACAATACACATAAGAAGAGCATGACTAAACTTGTATGGAGGAGAAAGATGCAATCAACGGATTAAGAGAAATTCTTCTAATTAAATTAAAGAGTAAATCATAACAATGTTTTGATAATAAATCCCAACTACAACTGAATTAATTAGAAAAATAAGGACAACTACACCTAGGGATTCATCCCTTCGCCTTGCTTGGAGATTAGTTAACCATGGGGGAGAATGTGGCAGCTCTTCCTTGAGTTTTCCAGCCTTCAGCCCTCTTCTTCGATGTTCAATTCATGATCTCTTCACAAACCCTAAGTGGTCTATTTATAATCACAAAGTCCAAGGGTGTTTTAGGGTTTAAAAAGTCATTAAAATCCTAATTAGGTCAAAACTCGGAGAAGGAATTTCATGTGTGCGCTACAGCTCTCTCTTGTATGCGTCGCAACTCAAGCTTTGTCCTTGGTTGGTGGGAGTGTTGGGCACTGCGACCCTGCCTAATGGGTGTTGCGGCCTTGCTTGATGGTTAAGGTTGACATGCTCTGGGCGCCGTGGCCCTCCTTGGTGGGCGCCTAGGCGTTACCTGGAAGTCTTCTTGTGCATGTTCTGGGTGTTGCGGCCCTGGCTGGTCCAAGCCACGGCGCACACTGATGGCCTGCCTTTTCTTCATGTTTGCTTCTCCGCAACTACTCTGACACTCCGTTATGCATGGAATCTTGGCGCTTTAAGCAACGATCACTTTTCCTTCTCTTTCAAACATAAAATACCTGAAAATGCACCGAAATAGATCAATGATCCAAGAATGACACTTTAGAGTTGTTAACGTACAAAAGTGCAATTAAAACCTAGATCAACTCTAAAATGCTAACAATTAAGCATAGTTGAGATGCATTTTATGGCTTTCATCACAACTCCCAACTAGCTTATTGCTAATCCCTAGCAATTTAAGTGAAAACAAGAGATGAATTCTATGGTAGGAATCAAAACAAGGTAAAGCAATGCTAGTGTTAAACAATGAGCAATTCACATTTTTGTCTTAGGAATTGCACATAATACACAGCACATAGAATCATTAAATATCAATTAAGTCCAAAAGTAATCCAAGCATCAATCTTAAAATTGTTATTGACTCTTACCATCCGTCTTACCACAATCCATTAATCCGAACAGCCGGATGATTTTATGCATAACATTCATGAATATAAGTCTTGGTCTCTAAAAACATAATAAATTGTGTGACATCAATCACATAAACAAACTCCATAGGCTTATTTTTCAAATCACTCTCCACTATTATAGAAAAATCACACTTCATTGGATCAATAGGTCTTTAATAAGCTTGTAATGTTAGGCTAAGGTAAAAGTTAAGGAAGAATAGGAAGGATTTGCAGATAAAAGAACTCAATCTCTTAGCTTTAAACACAACCATTTTTAAGCACTAGATGACCTTACTTCAAGACCCAACTCTTTCAACCATATTTTTTTATAAGAGCATTTCTCTTGATGAGTCACCACTTTTCTTTTCTTTTGTATTTTTGGCATAAGACCATTTACCTCTTTTTTCATTCTTCTCTTTTCTTTTCTTTTCCACAACCCCCAACTTATCTCCTTTAATATACTTGGGTTATGGTAGTAATATTTTTCATATTTCCATCCTTACTCCTCTTCAGTGCTTCTCAACAAATGTGTATAACTAAGTTCTTTTAAAAGAAGGGTAAGGATAAAATATTTTTTTGGCTCATAAGGGTAAGTAAATGAGTTTTCGAAATAAGCAAGCCTCAAATTCTTTTTCAAGAAAATGGCTCAAACATGTGACTAGTGATAGATATTGCAATGGTAGGTTTGAAAGGTTCAAACGGTCCAAAAATGGCCTATATCATATCCTAAGTAGTGTGCATTCAAGGAATTCGCCTCAAGTGATTATCAAATAAGTTCTATAGCTTATCGAGACTGCAAAAGTATTCACGAAACAATCACTTATAAAACTTTTCTAGATGCTTTAGACTAATCATGCAATCTTACCACAAACTAGAGTCTCAAACCAAATGAAGATTGAAACTTAAATTATTCTCAAACCGAAGCAAGATTTAACTTCTTTTAAATGATGTATGCTATCTCAATTAAGCTCATATCATTGACATGTGAATTATATATAAGGCTAACACAAAGCATGCTAAAAACAAACAAAAAGGGAGAACAACACCAAGTAGTTCAATGGAAAAAGAAAAAAATGTATGAAAATAAAGAATATGGAAACAAAGAGATGTGTTTCCTCCACCCCCAACTTAAAAATTGCATTCACCTTAATGTAAAAGAAAAAGTAAAGGAAACTCCATTTGTAGCCAAATGTGCACAGAAGTTGAAAATTGTGCTCCACTATTTGAACTGCTTCGTATATTTGTCCCTGAAAAAGAAATACTAAGTTAATACTGGAAAACTGAAGAAAAAAATACGAACAATAAGCAAGAAAAAAAAATATTAAAAACATTAAAAATAAAAGGATATGCTGTGGGGTGCCTCCCATGAGCGTTAAGTTTTACGTCTTTAGCCAGACACTCTTATTCCCCCTAGACAAACATGTACTGAATGCACCAGCAACTGCTTCACTGCCAAATTTTGTGCTTATATGCTTTAAAGAAACCTCAAGGACGTTATTAGTAACATCTGCAGATTCTGACTCAATATATACTCTTGTGAAACCATGGGTGTGGATTAACTCCAATGGATTAAGATGATGGACCTTTTCCATGGGTGAGTCAATCATATGTACTTGGTGGCTCTCGTCCACATCCTCTGATTTGTTCGGTGTTGGGATGTGTAATGACTTACCACTTAGTGTCACAATGGCATTCACCTCCTTCAAATTCTTTTGTGTCATGTGTTGATCATAGGGTGTGGACTGAGCTTGGAAAAGGAACTTACCTCGCTCATTCACACTCAAGGATGTCATCGATTTAGACACTTGGCTCTTTAGATCTTTATGTTCTTCAACAACCTACGTAATTAAATATTCAAGCCTTTGATTAGTCTTACCCTGTACCTCAATAAAAGCATACAAAGTTACTTCTAAAGGACTCCTAGAGGGTGCAGGTGCATGATATGATCTAGTGGGTTGTATAGGCGGCTGGTTTTCAGATTTTCAGCTAAGATTGGGCTGATTCCACCACTCTGGATTATAGGTATCAAAGAAAGGTCAAAAAGGCTTCTTGTACATACCTAAGGCATTACATTGTTCCTCATACACCCCTCTCATCTCCGCAAATGTGGGACATTCTTGGACGAGATAATCTACCCCGCCACACACAAAACATGGTTCAAAAGACCTTGCATGATTAGCTACGTGTGTTTGCTGTAAGCCCTTAGTTTTTAACACATCTAATTCCCTAGTGAGCATCTCTACCTCAGCTTTTAGGTTGTCCTCTTCCCTAAGATGGTAAATTCCACCACCATTTTGGTTTCCTCCAGGTCGTGACCTGTTTGTGCTTTCAGTAGCACTAGTCCAGTCCAAGTGTGAGCTTTTTCAGCAAGCTCATTGAGGTATTTTATGGCCTCATCAGGATCTTTTTCTAAAAACTCACCATTACACATCATCTCTACAAATTAGAGCTCTCTATATGTAAGTCCCTCATAAAAATAGCTCACTAAACACCAATTTTCATACCCATGGTGAGGGCATATACACAACAACTCCTTAAATCTCTCTCAAGGCTGATACAAAGTCTCACTATCCTTTTGTGCAAAGGTAGAGATTTGCTTTTTTAAAGCATTGGTCTTATGTTGGGGGAAATATTTATTAAAGAAAATCCGAGTCATCTCAGTCCACGACCTAATAGATCATGGTCTCAGTGA
Organism: Bretschneidera sinensis; assembly: GCA_023935145.1. Taxonomy (NCBI): domain Eukaryota; kingdom Viridiplantae; phylum Streptophyta; class Magnoliopsida; order Brassicales; family Akaniaceae; genus Bretschneidera; species Bretschneidera sinensis. Next base: position 26,133,056 of record CM043701.1, read on the forward strand.
GTATAGCCAACTCTTAGCTCTATCCTTCAAAGCGAAGGGAAAGAACTTAAGTCTCACAATGTCGGCAGTTGCATCTTGACTATGAAAAGTTTTAACTACTTCCTCAAATTCCCTAATGTGCACATATAGGTTTTCACTTTCCAAGCTATGAAATGTAGGGAGTAATTGTATCATCCCTGTTTTAAAATCTAGTAGGCAAGTATTAGTTGGAAACATGATGCATGATGGTGTGGCTGTGCGTGTAGGGTGGAGGTAATCCTGAAGGGTCCTAGGGGGTTGATATTCATGTTCACTCATTTCTTCGAGACTAGATGGATTGTCAAATAAATGATTTAGAAAAGAATTTAATTCTGACTCTAACACAGACCTACATGTAAATCTACCTAATGTGTCTCTATATCGGGGCATGCAAGATCACAAAATAAAAAAAAATAAAAAAACAACAAAAAAATAATGCAGCAAGCTAAAAAAGGGAACGAAGTTACCGCCTTTACAAACTGCTGAAAATAAGAACTATTCACAATTCTTTTACCGTCTTGTCTTAAAGTTGACAATCTTCCTTGTACTTAAGCGCATCTCCCCGGCAACGGCACCAAAATTTGATTACGCCCAAAGTATAATGTGGTAGTTATAGCATGGCTTTGGGGTGTCGATTCCACAGGGAGACAAGCCAACTACAAGAGAAGATGTAAACCTTAAAACGAACGATAAAAGTTAAACGAGAGAATTTGAGTTTTGATATTGAAGTAATGTGGAGTAGTGTAAATATAATGGAAGCAACAAGGTTCCGGGAATCCTCCCTAGGTTCGTTGCCTTATCCCAATCTCAATTCAGTTGTTTTTCACATCCTAAACAAGCAATCGACAAATATTCAATCAAGCACATATATAAACCCTAATGTAATTGCTATGAAATACTCTTTATCTTCGATTCAAGCACACATGACCTATCTTATAGATTATCAAGAAACGACAATATATCTCTATGACAATATCACAGTAATGGACAAATCTATAAAATAAATCTACCAAACTCAATCACACCTCAACAATTACACATAAGAAGAGCACGACTAAACTTATATGGAGGAGAAAGATGCAATCACCGGATTAAGAGAAATTCTTCTAATTAAATTAAAGAGTAAATCATAACAATGTTTTGATAATAAATCCCAACTACAACTGAATTAATTAGGAAAATAAGAACAACTACACCTAGGGATTTATCCCTTCGCCTTGCTTGGAGATTAGTTGGCCATGGGGGAGAATATGGCAACTCTCCCTTGAGTTTTTCGGCCTTTGGCCCTTTTCCTCGATGTTCAATTCATGATCTCTTCACAAACCCTAAGTGGTCTATTTATAATCACAAAGTCCAAGGGTGTTTTAGGGTTTAAAAAGTCAATAAAATCCTATTAGGTCAAAACTCGGAGAAGGAATTTCATGTGCGCGCTGCTGCTCTCTCTTTCGTGCGCCGCAGCTCAAGCTTTGTCCTTCGTTGGTAGGAGTGCTGGGTACCGCGGCCCTGCCTAATAAGTGTCACAGCCTTGGCTGGTCCAAGCCGCGATGCACACTGATGGCCTGACTTTTCTTCACGTTTGCTTCTCCACAATCACTTCGACACTTCGTTATGCATGGAATCTTGGTGCTTTAAGCAACGATCACTTTTCCTTCTCTTTTAAACATAAAATACTTGAAAATGCACCGAAATATATCAATGATCCAAGAATGACACTTTAGAGTTATTAACGTATAAAAGTGCAATTAAAACCTAGATTAACTCTAAAATGCTAACAATTAGGCACTGTTGAGATACATTTTATGGCTCTCATCAAGGTGCTACAGCACCAGCCCCTGTACAGGTGCTGGTTTAGATGAAAGCTACTGCAGACTAAATAGAGATGTGTCATTTGTGTTTTGACATAGAGGTTAACAAAATCATGCTTGATGGCTCGTAGAAACCATAAAATGGCAAAAATAATTGTATGACCCATATGCTCCTTTTCCTCCCTCCCACCTCATTCTACATTATAGGGTTCACATGAGAATAGGTGATCAGATATGGATGCTTCTGCTTATCAGAAAAAGAATATGAATGCTTTTGTTCTCCTCACCAGCCTTTGGACTACTCACCTCACAGGTAAACACAAGTTCCTAACCATCAAGGCAAGAAGCCAACAAAGACAATTGGTTATAAGATATGGCGCGCACATGTTTGAAAAGAAATACAATATAGACACACATGAATGATGATATAAGGAGTTAACTAAAGAATATTTGAAACTTTTCCTACATTATCAGTTGCAAGGAACAATCAATTTTCTTCTTCCAGAGTAGTAAAAAAAATTGTTCTTCTAAGAACTTATGTACATTACTAATCAAGCTACCAGAGACATCTATAGTTCAGTTATTGTAAAAAGAAGCCTACTTCCACAACATAGCTAATTCAAAAGAAATACTTACTTGCCTGAGCAAAGATGTAATACAAGCACCAGTATGAACAAGAAGACCTTCTTTGCCTAAAACTAAACCACCTTTGACAGAAGCACTGCTTCCACATATCTACAAATTACAAAGAGGAATAAAATTTAAACATAGATATCATTACACATCAACAAACAAAATAGCACGGCAGAAACAATACCACACCTTTCCGATCAGGGTTCTGAAGAGAAGAATGCCATGAATATCAACTCCTGGAAAAATAAAATGAAATAACATTAATTTCAGCAGAAGTACACTGAAAGTGCCTTAAGGAGTAATACGAAGATTGTACAAAAAGAAGATTAAAAAAATCAATTACTATTCAGATAACCCTTAATTTCAGGAATACCATATCCTGCAACTGCTGGTGCAAATTGTGTAACAATATATACAAAAGAAAAAGACTAAAACCAGATTTATCAGTATGTATATTACAAAACCAGCAAAGTAGGATTTTTGTATTATAGAAAAAGTTAACGCAAACTTTCAACCCGTAAAGTTCTCAGATGTCTAGATGTGCACAATTCCATATGTGCTATAGTGTTCCAGTATTCAATATTTAAGTATCACTTTTATGCGTCTCATAATCTCATGCACTCAACATATAATGTGACAACAGCTAATACCTAAATGCCACGAATATCTGACGACACTACAGTCAATATCTAAAATGTCACTTGTATCTACAGCTACAAAGAAGGCTAAAAATGAGGTTGAAACATACTACACATCAAACCAGTTTTCTCAGGCCAAAACTAGGAGCCCTATACCATAAAGACTCCAAAAGCCCCAACTCGGACATTGTGTTCTTTTACCATACCAATTACCAATCATTTCCCATAATTACCTATCTGGCTTCTATCAAGATTAAATATTAACTCAACAAGAAAAAATCAAATATGAAAAAGGAAAACATAAATTTTTATTTAAATCCCAAACTAGTTTAAAATATAAAGTGAGAAAGATAAAGGGAAGAACATTATAGGTAATCAATTAAACAAAAAAGAATACATCAATACATTAAAGATTGGTATCTTCATCAATGTCCATCCTAGCTCAATTTGAGATACAATCTAATTAATCGTCTACCACTACATTAGAAGGCATGCACTGATTATAAGTGTCATCATCCTCTTCTTGTGTTTTTTCCCTCATTTCTTATAGGTCCCTTGGCTTTGTGATCATAACATGATATCATTCCTTTCTTGTTGGGTCTTGCACATAAAACACTTGTTTCGCTTGAGATGAAATAACGAGCGGGTCATCCTTCAATAACTGACCAGTGTGTATGAACCTAGATAAGTTCACGGGAATGCACCCACTTGCATTTTTCTTCAAACCCCTAGGTGAATTAATATCCACCAAATCACAACGGAACAACACAATCTTAAACACCCCATAGTAATCCAACTCGATGATATCTTTGAGCACACCATAATACGTTTGATCCTCCGCTTCAACCATAACTCCCGAATTTTGAGATCATCTAAACTTCTCATGATCCTTTGTGTTAAATTTAAAGCCATTGATGTTGAATCCATTAAATTTCCTAACAATATTATTCGGACCTCGAGCAAAGGCAATTATTTCATCTGAATAGTTGTTATCTATCATCCACGGCACCTTATTCAAACAATTAATATGAGACAATATCAGTCAATGTTTTATTGAACACACTTATGACATTAAAAAACAATTGATATTATGCCTAACATGTCTCATAAGCCATGAGGGAAATTTCTCAACCAACCATTTCTGTTCGAGACTTTGTATTGGTCAATTGGAACGGTTAGTTAGTCTTTGAGCAGCCAAAAATTCACTGCAAAAAATCGATTTTTATCAAACTTTAAGCACTCACAGGGATAACATAACATAATAACTACTCAATTTAACCACATGACTAAGTTCCTTTATTGATACTAACCTACAAAAGTGAAAAAGTTTATCATTATGGAGCAACATGTAACGATGTGCTTGAGCCAATGACATGTCATCGAGCTCAACATTTACAGTCTTTCCCATAATCCGTCCATCAGAGGAAAACATGTACTCCTCTAGATAATTTACATTATCATTGTTCCTTTGGAGGCGGTTGAATTTTGTCTATACACCTTTGAAGTATTGTGAGCAATATATTAGACACTCTTCTCCATTGTACCCTTCAGCAATTGACCCATTTGGTCGACTTTTATTACGTACATAAGATTTCAAGCGCACTAAATACCTTGCAAAGCTAAAAAATTAAAAGATAAATTTACTAGCCATTAAAATACAAATTAAGTATTCACAAATGAGATTTGAACATTTAACCTCTCAACAAGATACATCCACCTATAGTGTACGGGACCACCAAGTCTAACCTCTGAGGCTAAATGAATGATAAGATGAACCATAATGGTAAAGAAACCAGGGGAGAATATTTTCTCCAAATGGTAAAGTGTCAATGCAACACGCGACTCCAATATGTCAAGCTCCTAGGGATCAAGGACTTTAGAGCACGAAGCTTTGAAAAATGATAATAACTCAGAAACAACTACTCCAACATGTCTAGGCAAAGATGCTCTCAAGGCAATAGGAAGGATTTCTTGCATCAATATGTGACCGCCATGACTCTTTAAGTTTGACAGCTTACGATCCTTTAGGTTGACACATCTCGAGATGTTTGATGCATACCCATCAGGAACTTTGAGATTTTCCAAAACTGTCAAGAAATTTTCCTTCTCTTTCGTAGACATAGTCTAGCATGCTGAAGGCGAGGGATTTTTTCCATTAGGAAGAACAACTAAATGGAGGTCTTTTCTAATACCAATTTCCTCGAGATCACGACGTGCTTTTTTATTATCTTTAGTCTTACCATCTATATTCAATATTGTTCCAATCAAATTATCACATACATTATTCTCTATATGCATCACATCTAGATTATGACGCATGAGATTGTTTTTCTAATAAGGTAAATAAAAAATTGGTTTTTTTTTTCATAATGTATCTACAACTCCCTCATCCATGGGAAGATTCTCCTTATCAATATTTTCTAGGAAATCATCCACACTCTCAAAAAGATTATCAACTTCATCCACTAGTACTTGCCCAGTAGAGGTACCAACATCCTCTCTTGCCCTCTTCTTAGAAGGCTTCGAGGTTTTACCATAGATGTAGTTTCCACCCTTTAGTTGACTTAAAACATTGTGTCCAGACGGTGGAACATGAGTAGATCCCAACTCTATAGTGCCATCAAACTGATCCTTTTGAAAATGAAACTCATGGTTTTCTTCTAACCATCGACAATGACCCATATAGCAAAACTTTCCCCCATTCTTTAATCATATAGAATGTGTAGAGTCCCCATAACATGGACAAGCAACACGTCCCTTGGTGCTCCAACCAAATAAATTTGCATATATAGGAAAATCGATAATGGTCCAAAGAAGAGAAGCGTGTAGCTTAAAGCTTTGATTGGTGGACGCATCAACACCATCCCATAATTGTTTTACTCTTCTAATAGAGGTTGGAAAAAGATATCAATATCATTACCGGGGCTTTTTTCACCAGGAATCACCATTGATAGGATGAATGATGTTTGCTTCATGCAAAGCCACTGTGGCAAGTTGTATGGGACCAAAAGAACGGGCTATATGCTATAAGTAGAACTCATTGTTCGAAAGGGATTGAACCCATCACTAGCTAGGCCAAGCCTAACACTACGAGAATCAACTGCAAAATCGAGATACAAAGTATCAAATTCATTTCAAGCTAATCCATCTGTTGGGTGTCTTAGAATTCCATCCTTTATCCGATCTTTATTATGCCATCTCATCAACGAAACCATTTTAGATGACATATATATTCTATTCAATCTCGGTATTAGAGGAAAATAAAGCAATACTTTAGTTGGATTTTTCTTTTTAGATTGAGCATCCCTCTCATTCAACGGATTTTCATCATCAGCATTATTTTTAATCCACCGTGGCACACCACACGCATGACAAAATTCATCATTCACATGCTTACTCCAATACAATGTGCAGTTATTAGGACAAACATGAATCTTCTCATAGCCAAGAAGACCCAATCCTTTGATGATCTTCATGGCTTCATAATAATTTGATGGCATTGGAGCACACATCAGAAATGTTTTGTTGATAAACTCAAGCAACATAGTAAGAGATTTACTAGACCACCCATTCAAACATTTGATGTGTAGTAGGTCTAACATAAAAGTTACGTTTGTGAAATTCTGACAACTCGGATAAAGTTCATTATTATAATCTTTCATCAAATTGCGATATTAAGTCGTCTCATTAATAGCAGAATGAACTGGACGTTCGACGTGTAAAGGTTCACCATAATTATTCCTTCACTTAATTGTGCATTGTTTTGGTTTTCACAAGTAACCTTAAAGGCACCTCGGAGCAAACCCAACACGTCATCTCGTCCCATGAAGCCAACTGGAACACTAGTGAGTTCTAAACTAAAGGGAGCGTAGTTTATACGAGAGATTTTCTCCCCATGAAAAATCCACTCGGTGTAATCTGGACTAAACCCATTATACAATATATGCTCCTAAACAACTTCTGGTTCGAATAAAGAACAATTACCACATCTCTTACATGGACAAACAATACTACCACTACCACAAGCTTTCTGACACGCAAATATAATGATGTTTGTAACACCATCCATATAAGCTTTACTCGACCTCAGTTTATCTATCAAACTTTTATCCATTTTAAGATGACACCAATAGACTTTTCTAAAATAATATTAATAAAGTCAGAATTGAACAATTTTAAGCAAAAGAATGCATAATCACAACCTTAGATTTGATTGCTAAGTAGATGAATTGAAATTGATAACAATAAATTGATATACTCTTCTTTTACTCTCTCACATGTGCTGTTGTGCAGCAGCCCCTTCACAGGTTTATACACACAAATCCATATTTAACCACAAAAAAAAAAAAAAGCATGACAGCTTTTACCCTTCAAATCTGTTACTTTTAATTGTTCTGTTATGACTGAATCATAGATAAAGTCTTCTTCCATATATATTGATCCCAAAGAGGACCTGCTGGATGCCAATTATCAAGCCATATATCTAAAAAGCTTCTTGCTCATTTCCTACTATATATAGAAAAGTCTTCTTCCATATGTATGCTTCATAAGTGATGTGGCAACTGATATTTTATTTTTGGTAGGCATGCATAGATAGCTGTGATATACCATGCATACGTGAGAAGAGATCAAAGCATTTTTAAGTACTGAAAATATATTTTTTATTATTATTGAAAACTTAAAAATCCATGCCCATGAGTGAAAATATCACAGAAAATATTAGATGACCTTCGAATGATGGTTAGAATTAATTGAATCCTCTTTTAGTGCATTTAATCATTTTAAAATTAAAAAAATATGCATTAAATTTATGAAAAAATAACATTTCAATTAATTAAAAATTTGAGTACTTCTTACTTTAAATTCCTAGCTTGAGCATTTAAATGCAATTAGTTTAAAGTTTATGGAGCTCTATACAATCATCCTTAGCTTTAACTACACACACACATATATAAGAGAAAATGTTTCAGCTCCACTGCCCTCTTTTTATTCAAAGAATTATGACAAAAGGGAATAAATAAAGTGGGAAAAAAATTTATGACATTTTTTATATTTGTGAAAAGTAAAATAATAAAGTATATTATATATTTTTAAAAAATTTTAAACATCTAAATGAAAGGTATACATTCTTCTCAATATATTTTCAATCATTTCTTTCCACTTCAAATATTTTCTTTTCAATTTTTTTTTTTAATTTTTCCTTTAATTTTCCAAACATAGGCTAAGCAAAAAATATATGTTTCTAATGGGCAGTGTCTACAATTGTCTAATCAATTTTCTTGTTCAGTGAAGTTCAATGCATGATTATGGAATTACTTTTTTTCTTCACCCATTTCTTTTTAAATCCATTTTTGTGCTATATGTAATCAAAATATACCCCCAATGTCACACAAAATAAAAAATATACCTTGAATTTTTATATTTTCCAAAAAAAACAAAATGTCAGAGTTTGTTTGTATTTAATTATAGCTATGTCCCCTCACGTACAAGGTCTGTACCCATCATATATGTCACCCTCACCTCACGTTCATGATCAATGGTGACAGTTGCCCATTCACACTGTTTTATTGGCCACAAAATTTGAAGGCGACATTGAAGAACAAATTATAAGAGATCTCAAATGATTTTAAACCAACAACCATGTTTTAGAGAGAGATTTGAGGGATGAGGGATAGAGAAGTGCCAAGATTTTTAATTGCTTTAAAGGCTAAGTGTGGGGGCTTTCACTCTGCGAAAGCAAGAACAAAAAGGTTGTGACTTTGCGAGCCATGACCACATGGAGTTGGGACCATAGACAGTTTTAGAGGAAAAACATGTGTGTTAACCAAAAGAAACCTCCCCAATGGATGCATGTAGGTTGAGAATCACCAACCCCGCCTCCCAAAAAATTAAAAAAGTGAAGGGTAAGCGGATTGAACATAAGGCATCGAGTTACTAAGCCAAAATTGTTCATAGAAATAATTATAATCATATTTATTTCATTATATCAATTACTTGTAAAAGTACAAGATCTATAAAATCATCATTTAATATTAACTCTAGTTCAATAAAGTAACTACAAATCAAATCTTACACATGATAAATTAACAAATACTACAAGAAAAATGATTATTTACAACGGAAATATCCATCGCAGATACTAACATTTTCGTCACAATTACTCATCTACGACGTATTTTTATCGCAGATACTCCGCTGTAGTAAATGCACTCGTTAATAGTATTAATTGTGACCAACAAAAATATTCATCGCAAGAAATATTTTTCCGCGGCGAAAATTTTGTCGCTGATATTTAGTTGCATATACTCAATCAATTTCAAAAATAATAATAAAATATTATTTTAATTATTGTAAAAGCGACGAAATTTTGTCGGAGATGTCTGTCGCATAAAGTATTTGCAACAGACAAAATCTGTCGCAGATAATAATTCTCAATTATTTTTCATTTAATTTTATTTGATTTTTGTGATGGATCAAATAATAAGTCTCAATTATTTTAATTTGATTATTTGTTACGGATGATCCGCCACAAATAACCATTTAATTTGAATTTTTTAATGAAAAAACCCTGCTATTATAAAAAAAAACTGGTAAATAAAAAATTACAGTTTTAATTAGAGCAATTTTACAATTCTGCTCAAATTTTATAAGCATTAATAAAATTAAATGTTCAGTAATAATGCAAAATTTGCAAAATTCAGTTTCTACCAATAATATTCAGAACATTACAACCAAATAAGAAAGTATCAGGAAAATGGAGATAGACACCCATCATAATCCACTCAGGCCCGGGTAGTACGCATCGATGTCACTCGAATCTTGTGCTCCTCCATCAGTAGCATCTTATAAAATAAAATTATAAGATACATAGTAAAGCGAGATATATAATATTAGCTAATTACAGAAAAATGAATAAACATAATTATGAAGTTTGAAGACCATTTTTCTTTTAAAATCAAAACCTGTGGTCCGAATCCGATTCCAACTCGCTTTCTACGTTATGGACATGTCGATACTCCCGACTTATCCACCGAACGAGTATCTCACAATTTCACCCCTAAAACCACTAAGTATTAACGGTTTGGACCTAAAACGCATACTTTCTCAACTAAAATCCAAATTGGTGATCCGAATCCGATTTGATTTGTTCTCACAACTTACTTTCTATGTTATAGACATGTTGATATAACCTGTTCGTCCACAGGATGAGTATCTCGCATTTTCACCCATAAAACCACTAAGTGTTACATCTTCGAACGTAAAACACCTAAAACCACTAAGTGTTAACATTATATAGAAATTACTCAAGCACATTATTGTAATAAACTTTTAATTCTAAAGTTTTAAAAGTATTTAGTACTTACATTAAAAGGTGGAGGTGGAGATAGAATGTCATATGTTTGACAGATGGCAACCACAGCATGTTGTATGCCCTCGTTCATCTGTTGCTCTCTTTCCTCTATTCGTTGCTCTATCTATTGCACCCGCTAGTTCAACTCCGCCTGGATCTGCTACTGTATATCGTCGATATATGAGCATGGAACCCTAGAGAAGGTATGACTGAAGGGCAAACAATAATCGTATGACTTCTCGAGCATAACATCAGAGTCCACTATATCACCCAAGCCATATAAACAACCTTTCTTTGCTTCCCTCCCCCTCCCCCCGACACTGCCAACCACTCTTCGGCGTACAACTCCTATTAGGCAAACAAATCATCACCATATTTGGAGGTCATAGCTTGACTATAGGACTTTTGTAATCCAAATCAATACATTATTAAGCAAAATTAGACAACTAAATGAAAAGACTTTAGTAATTAAGCCGGTTGCTATAAAGTTCATAAAGTTATATATAAATAAGCAGAATTTGGTTTCTAAGGTACTTAAATGTAGAATTTGGTTTTTAAGGTACAAACACATAATTGTTGTCACTCAAAGTATATTACCTCCTGCTTTTTATGTGCAATAAAGGTCTATCAGTTGAATTTTCAAGAGCTGGGGGAATTTATTAGGCTGTCTCCCTCTACGGCCAACATCTTCATAGTCATCCTCCCCATCCAACTCGACACCTTCCTTAACTTCCCCCACACCCATATCCCCAGGCTTTGCAATTTAAACAAAATGATGTTATAAGCCAAAATGAAAAAATCAAGGGAGAAGGGGTTTATATAAAATATAAAAGTAAATACATAGTTACCTAAAGGTGGAGGATGTGAAGTCGGCGTCTCATCTCCTCTATCAAGGTTGCACCCCCATCTGCCTCGTGCTCTCCCCCTCAGCAGCATCTTGTTTGCAAAAAAAAAGTATGAAGAAAACATACACACAATGCATTCTAAGTCATATAAGATACAGAAAGGAACAAGAATGTGAAAAGACTAAATATAATTAACAAGAAAGAGAAATATTCGCTTAAATTAATTTTAATTTTCTTACGATGATGATACAAAAGTAGTAATGGAATTAATTTTCACGAGTTAGCAAAGTAATAAGCAAGAGAAATACACTTACAAGTTAATCAATATACATGCTATGATCTTCTTCTTTTTCCTCTTGTTCTCGTTCTCGTTCTTCTTCCTCCTCTTCTTCATCTTATTTTTATTCTTCTTCTACTCTTTTTTCTTGAACTCCTCCTACATTCGGTTGATCTACTTTTTCCATTACACCAATGTGAACTAATCGAAAGACAAAACTCTTGCCAACACTTCTTCGCCACACAATTGTGGTAGAGAAGAGTCTCTCTCGATTGTGCCTTTCTTGGAACTGTTCATATACTTTTGAAAAGTATGATTCGAAGGTAAGAACCAGCAATGACAGTCAAACCAGCAAGGCTTCCTACCATGAGGCTATCGAAATGACTTTGTATGCTTCATACAGTAAGGATAAGCTAGTAGACCATGAGTACTCCATCCAGAAAGCATACAATAAGACGGAAAGTAACTGATTGTCCACAAAAGTGCAACTTTCATATTAAAATTTTGTTTTCTACTTACATAATAGGTGAGAACTTCATCTGTCCACAACATCTTTAACTCGTCTAATAATGATCTTAAATAGACATCCAGATTCTTATCGGGGTGGTTTTGGCCTAGACTGACCAAGTTTAAGAACAAATTGTGCTTCTTCATGCACATACTAGGAGGTAGATTATATGAGATGATAAAGACAGACCAACAAGAGTAAGAGGAAGCTGAATGACCGAACAAGGTGAACCCATCAGTCGAGAGTCCCAGCTTAACATTCTATGGTTCCGTCGTAAACAACATGTGTTTATCATCAAAGTGTTTCCACGCCTCACCATCTGCTGGGTGGTTGAAAAAATCAGGCTTAATATGTTTGCCTTACTTATGCCATCTCATGTATTCGACATTTTTTTTGGACATATAAAGTCTTTGAAGTCTTGGTGTGATTGGAAGGTAACATAACACCTTATATGGTATGTCCTTCTAGTTCTTATTTCTCGCTTGTTTAGGTTGAAATCTATCATGGCCACAAACATCACAAATCTTCTTTTACATATCTACCGATAGTATAACATACAATCATTCGGACATGCATGTATCTTCTAATACCCAAGTCCTAACTCCTACACAATCTTCTAGCATAGGTAAAATTTTTCTACCAACTTCTTGCCCTTGGCAACATACTCTTAATTATTGACAATAACCGATGGCAATAGTTCTCAAACATGAGCATACAATTCAAAAGTCGAATAACCGCCAAGAACTTGGTATACTTCTTGCAACCTTTCTATAATGGCTCATAAACATCTCTTAATAAATCGTAAAACTTAACAGCATCACGATTCAGGGCCTCTTTAGTATCCCAATTAAAATCAGGACCAGCATTATCCATTATCATGTCCCCCCCCATCCGATTTCTCCCTCTAAATCCTTCTTCCACACTGTTAATTTGGGTCGTCAAACATCCTTTAGACAAAAGAAGCTCTTCGTGTCAAGTCCATCTCTTGTAATCCTTAACAAACCCTTTCTTGTATAGGTGCACGATAACCACCACTCTCTTCAAAAACTTACTATTTCTACAAACTAAGCAAAAACACCAAATAGTTCCCCTATACATATAATGTTTATTACTATACGCGAAGTTAAGAAATTGTTCAACTCTATTCTTAAATTCTTCTGATATGGTATTATGCATAACCCGACAGTCCATCCAACTCTGATCAACTGACATCATTCTAGATACTAAAACAATATTGACTTTCAAAATTAATCCAATTTACAATTAACTAACAGATATAACCTTAAAATAATGAAGTAATTTAAGATTTATGAGACAAACCAATTTTAAAAGCCTTGTTTTTAGTGCATTATGTTAGCCTTTTGTCATTCAAGAGTGAAAGTTAACATTACATAATGAATTATATTGTCTACTTACAAAAACAATCTATTCATACTCAAATAATTGAAAACTAATTAAATTAATAGCATACACAAGTTATAGTTTGCATTCCTAGTCAACGAGAGTAGTACTGGAGCAAAACATAAGCAGTGAGTACTATTGACTAATCGTGTAACTCTGATAGAAATAAATGATAAAGTATTAGCATATAAGAAATCTAAAAAAAAAAAAAAAAACTGATTATACATGAACATCACAAATGTTGATGCTTTCTAACCACATCATTCAATTCATTAAGAGGTAACGATCCTAACCTATTAAGGAATGTGTAATCTTTATTGCGTTTAATAACTCCTATGTCGTTACATTTCGGAAAAAAAAAAATCGGTAGCACCTCCATTTAGTTCTCCAAGTAACGACTTAAATTCAATGCTATCACCCGAAGAAGATAACCCTGAATTTCATATGTACCCAGAGAGCAAGAAAAGGTACTGTCGAAACTTTATTGAAACGAAAAAAACAAGAAATTATTAATTGCAATACGTATCAAGCATTCCTAAACTGTTGATATTGGACAATCCAATGATTATTTGAATACAAACACTCTCATTTCAAACATATGAATTAGCAAACAAGCATATTTGTGTGACTCAATAATCCTTGGACGTATATCTAAGGTATGATGCAATGCATGATATATGCAAATGAAGAACCAAAAGAGAATTGAAATATAAAAGAAATGGAGAATGTTGTGACTAAATAAATGAATAAATACATGACTCGAGGAGCATGTGGTTAGTCTAGAGAATTTTAGTTCAAATCTTTGCTTTCTGATGTGCCGCATTTATATATCACTTAAGTGTAATCCTTATCTTCAAAGGTCTACAATAGTACCTAATTGAGTTGAATGCTGAAACTAATAGTACCTCAAGTGAATGTCATTAAGACATTGATTACCAATGACTACATGTAATAAGCCAGCTCTAGAAATATGGTCCGAGAACTATGAATGGTTGCAAGTAGATCTGACTGCATGTTCACTAAGAAAATTACCAAGCGCTGAAGTTACATGGGCATGCAATTGGAGGACAAACTGGTTTTCAGTTCAATAGGTGGTTTAGAATCAATACATAATTTTGCATGCCTTAGTTTTCTAGTATCGAGTAAATACTTAGTTTTCAAATAAATTTAATTTTGGTTTCAATCAGGTATGCTAGAGGCAGCTTATTTGGTTCTTATTAACGTAGGCATTTGAGTATGAATTTATTAAAATCTATTCAAGTAAATAAATAACTTTAATTCATTTAAATTTTGGTGGGTACGAATGAACAAATGAGTAAAGGTAATTTTTATTATCTTAGTGGAGAAAAAGAGACGAGAATAAAATTGTTTATTTAAATTATTAATTTTTTTGGCAATATCTCTATTTTGTTTAAGTTGGCAAATTTCCAAAAAAAAAAAATTACCCATAAAACAAAAAGAAGACATTTCTTTTTTGTTTTTAAGTATCTAAATTTCATTCACCTCCTTTTATAGGTTATGTCGGCGTCAGGAACCGTTGAAGAAGATCAGGGAAAATTAAGTTAATTAACAGCAGTCCAATGGCATATAAGTAATTTTAGCAAAAGTCAAAGGCAAAAAACATGTGCTCGTTCTAAAACGGCAAAAGCAAAAGTGAATAGACGCAACCTGAAATTTACAGAGAGAGAGAGGGAGGGAGTATAAGTGAAGAGAAACCAGAGAGAGAGAGGCTGAAAGAGATCTGAGTTGGTGAGCGACTCGGGGACTGAGTCGAACCAGGTCGGGTCGCGTCAACATTGATGGTGGAGTACGTGACGAGTAGATCCTGACCGTTAGATCCCGTCCTGGAATCAGTATCGACCGTCCGATTCTCTTCTCCTTGTTATGTCTCTCTGTAGCTCCATTTTGAAGCAAAATCTTGAGAGATTGAGAGTGAATCTGGAGAAAACCAAAGCGATCGGATCGAGTTTCTGATCCTCAGCTGGTGTTCGTTCAGGTATTTTCTTTCACAAAAGTTTTGAACATTTCTGTTTGGTTGCTAAGAAAATGGAGGATAAGGAAAAAAAAAAAGAAAGGTAAAGGAGGGTACTGGATCCTATTCTTTGTTTCGTTTTCTTTTGGTTTTTATGGAGGATGCGAAACTTTAGTTAGTTAATAGAGGGTCAGCTATGTTTAGTGAGACATTTAAATTTTGTTTTGTTGGACAAAAATAGCGAATAGTAAAACATTAATGAATTACTATTTCCTTGTTTAGTGACGCTGTCTTTTGCCTTTTCATTTGATGCGAGAATCTTAATATAGATGATAACACCTTTTTCTCTTGTTCATTACATCGATTGCACTCCTTTCCCCCCTTAAATTTCATGTTTTCCTTTCAGATTTGAGCTCCATGGGAGCTAAACTACGTTCTAGTGGAGCTCAAGATCAGGTAGTTGAAGTGTGATTCTGTGTTTGGTTAACCAAGAAAAGGGAAGGAAATGGTGAAGAAGATAAGGCACTATCAACTTATTGACTAGTTCAATTTGAATTTGAGTGATTATAACTCTCTTTATAGACTGTTAGATTTGAATTTCCTGAAAGAGTTGAGCAATTGAAGTTGATTATTGAAAAGCCTAATGAATGGAAACTGTTGAAATTGTTTGGATTTATTGATTTAGTTGTTGGAGACAAAGCTATTAGTAGGTTTTGTCAAATTTTATGTTATTAACTTGAGTTTTTACCAAGAATGGAAGAGACCATAGCTTAGAAGTAGAAATAGAAAGAGTATAGAATCAATGGAAGATTTTTCCAAATATACCCACAGTCCTGCCCACTTGGTAGTTGCACGCCGTGATTATGCTGCCCTTAAGCGCATCATTGCAACCCTCCCACGGCTAGCCAAGGCTGGTGAGGTGACTACTGAAGCTGAGTCTCTTGAGGCTGAGCTCCAGGCTGATGCCGTCGCAGCTATCATTGATCGTCGTGATGTTCCTGGCCGCGAAACCCCTTTGCACCTTGCAGTCCGGTTGCGGGACCCAATTTCAGCTGAGATTTTGATGGCTGCTGGGGCAGATTGGAGTCTTCAGAATGAGAATGGTTGGAGTGCGCTCCAAGAAGCAGTTTGCACTAGAGAGGAGGCAATAGCTATGATCATTGCACGGCACTATCAACCTCTTGCTTGGGCAAAATGGTGTCGTAGGCTTTCCCGTATCATTGCCTCAGCAGCTCGTATTCGTGATTTTTACATGGAGATAACTTTTCATTTTGAGAGCTCAGTAATTCCATTTATTGGTCGTATTGCCCCCTCAGATACTTATCGTATTTGGAAACGTGGTTCCAATCTCCGTGCAGACATGACTCTTGCTGGGTTTGATGGGTTTCGCATCCAACGCTCAGAACAAACATTTCTTTTTCTGGGAGAGGGTTACTCTTCCGAGGATGGAAATATATCTCTGACTCCTGGTTCCTTGATTGTTCTTGCTCATAAGGAAAAAGAAATTACAAATGCTTTGGAAGGGGCTGGTACTCAACCAACTGAAGCAGAAGTGGCCCATGAAGTGGCTTTGATGTCTCAGACTAATATGTATAGGCCAGGAATCGATGTCACTCAGGCTGAGCTAGTACCGCATTTGACTTGGAGGCGGCAGGAGAGGACTGAGATGGTTGGAAATTGGAAGGCCAAAGTTTATGATATGCTTCATGTGATGGTGAGTGTGAAATCGAGGCAGGTTCCTGGTGCTATGACTGATGAGGAGCTTTTTGCTGTGGACGATGAAGAAAGGATGGAAAATGGTGGTGACCATGGTGAGTATGATGATGTATTGACAGCAGAGGAAAGGATGCAGCTGGACTCAGCCTTTCGTATGGGGAACTCAGATGCTCCTTGTGATGACGAGGAACATGGAGTACATGACTGCCAAGAAAATGGTTCAGGATCTTCTTATGACAATTGTGAATCCAATGGTGCTGTCAAGGAGAAGAAGAGTTGGTTTGGCTGGAACAAGAAAGCCTCAAAAACTAACAGTGATGATCCTGAAGATTCAAAGATTTTGAAGAAGTTTTCAAAGTTGGCTCCAGAAGGTGGAAACCAGAGACAAGTAGAAAATCAGAAGTTATCATCTGATTTTCCTAAGGATGATATGGGGGATGCCAAGAAGGGGAAGGATAAAAGCAGCAAGAAGAAAAAGAAGAAAGGAGCTAGTAGTGAGCCTAAGCATGAAAGCGAGTATAAGAAGGGCTTGAGACCTGTCTTGTGGTTAACACCAGATTTCCCTTTAAAGACAGATGAGCTCCTGCCTCTACTTGACATCTTAGCCAACAAGGTCAAGGCTGTCAGGAGACTCAGGGAGCTTTTGACCACTAAACTACCCGCTGGCACATTTCCTGTTAAGGTAGCATTAGATACCCTCGTGTGTCTTTATATTCAGAATGGTTCATTTTGCAAATTTTCTGTTGTCATGTGCTTATATTACTGTCTGCGATTTTGTGATACTCAACTTGGTTAACCTTTTGTTTCATATACTAGTTTTTTTTATAATTACTTTCATATACTAGTTTTGCTTTATTATTGATGCAATTTCATTGCCTTTTGTTTCTAGTTTTTCCCCCCTCTCGGGGATAGGGGGGTGGAGAGGGGGAGGGGGAGGGGGTGCAGAGGGGGAAGGGGGAAGGGGGAGGGGGTGCAGTTGAGGAAGGATTGTTAATGAAAAAAGTACCAAAGTTTTTGGTGTTTTTAGAAGTTGTCTTGTGAACAACAGAATTTAAGATTCTTGGTTGAGTTTTTCCTAGTGGTCGGAAAATCTCTCTTATTTGAAATTACCAATTGACTGGCAGTTTTCTTTCAGCGGGCAATATACTGAAATGTTGTGCTTATTTTGCCCAATGCATTGTGATACATGGTCCCTACTTTGTAGAACTCTGTTTATTAATGGCATCCTCGGTGATATGCCATATTGAATTAGTCATCAGTTTGCGTTGAAGCCTGAATTGTTAATAAGCTTTGTCAAGTAGGTCGGAGCATGCCATGGAAGCATCTCCATGTTGCCAACAAGGGAAAATGTGTAACAATTATTTGTTAGTGAGACGGTGAAGGTGTTAGCTCACTTTCATTGAGAAGCCTTATTAGAAGTGATGATTGAAAACCTCGAGGATCATTGATGTTTATATTACACTTTAATCAATTTGGAAATTGACTCCCCTTCAAAAAAATGGTGACTCAGTTTATTGGATCTTAATCAAATACAAATTTTTGCTGGGAGTGTGTGAACTAATCTCCTCCTTTTGATGTCTGCAATAGCGCAGAAGTTATCATGAGTCGTAATGCATTAGTGGTGATGCTTGCTAGTTTGGGATCTACTACCTAATCTGTAAAGCTTATGAGTATAAAGTTGCCTTTAGTGGTAAACTGGTAATTAGAGGGTGATATGTTTGGTTGGCCACCTACTCTTGCTTGCCAACCACTAACAAGAACTTGATGTTTCTAAATCCGTACATAAATCCTGAAAATAGTAGGACATGGAGGTAAAGCCATTTTCATAAACCAATAATTAGGGGTAATGTATTACTCGAATCAGCCTATAACGTCTATTGTGTAACGTGGGCCTACCAGGCTTAGATTTTGAGTTCTATGGACGTGTCTCAACTGTTTTATATAGGTGACCAAGCTCAGCCTGTTTGACAATGGATGATATGCACTTGAACACTTTATTGGCGACTGATGTAGATCCCATCTCGAACCCACTCGAGATTTGGCTTCAATTAATACATGCTATGGGCCAATACCAGATACTGTTTGTAAGTGCTGGTATTTTCACATGGCAAAATGCAGTTTTATATATATATATATATATATATGAAGTGGCTTCAAGAACTACTTTTGCTAAGTTAGTAATCATTATGTGATTGCAGTGACAAAAAACCATTTTTGTAATACATTCGAACTTAGATTGGGATGAGGTTTGCATGGAGTTGCAGATTATCACCCTCGTGCACTGGATAAATGTAGCTGCCCAGTGAAGTTTGGGCCTACCTGAGTCTACCCATGTGGTGATTGTTGAGTTCTAGTCTAGTTCTGGGATGAGTTTAGGGTGACTTATGGCTTGGCACCGCATCATGGATCAGGTCTTAATAGAAGCTCTTGCCTTGGCCAGTGGTTTTTGTAGAAAACCAGCTCACTGGATGTTGCATTGATCTTTTACAGTTTTTGCCTCCTTGTCACTTGATCATTGGATTTATGCTTCTAGATGGCATTTAGTTGATTTGGATAAGCTATTCTGGCTGTTGCTTTTGGTAAAGTTATCTAATAGCATGGGTTTTGATTTCTTTTTAATTGCAAGGTTAATTTTTTATTTGTTGTTGGCGATTAAGTTGTAGAAACCATACACAGACTCTGTTTTTTCAATTTGTCTCATGTCAATTTTTAAACAGTTACAGTTGTTTAGCAGTCTGCAATTATAGTGACCTTGAAAACCTCCATTATGATTTATCAAAAAAGAAAACCTCCATTATGATATGAAATCACTCTCTTCAACATTTAATGTGGAAATTGTGTTGTAATTACAGAAAAGTGATATCTGTCGGTGAGGATGAGTTTTATTGTAACTGTAATATCTCAATGAAACATTTCAAGTTTCTTCCTGACTGGCCACTTGATAAACATGTTATGTGAATTGATGGTATGCATATCATTTGAATTGATGTTTTCTGTTTTCTTTATAAGTACAGTTGAATTGATGTTTTTTTTGTAAGTATCATTTGAATTGATGGTATACTTATCGTTGATTAAGAGTCTGTTTTACTGATGACACATCTTAATTAATTAGTTAAATATACGACATTCAAATACTCACTGGCTATAACTATGTTAATGAAATAATCATATTATTATTACTTTTTAAAATTCTTATGTATCACGGTAATTTGCAAACAAACGTATTCTTCTTGTGGTGTCATCTATTTGATCTAAAGTTTACTCTTTTGGGGTATACAAAAGCCGCATCTTTCTATAAAGAATCCTCAACTAAAAGGCTTGAATGATTTTGTTGGTTTCTGTGTCTAGAAGGATGAAGAGTTGGTGATTTTGTTACATACAATTTTAAAGCTGGGTGCTGAGTAGTCAAACCATTGGACCTCCATGAATTATGGCTTGGCGAATGGTTGGTTATTCATAATTTGGACAGGAGAACTTTGAGAAACCTTTTGTAGATTAGTACATTCGTGTGAAACTAATGAAATGCTCATGATGCTGAAAGGGTTTCTGGAAGAATTTATCCAGTCCTTATAATTAATTTTATCCTAGTTTTTTAAAATATGATGTATTAAACAGATACTCTTTATTACTTGGAATGAAAATGTTGCATGTGATTTTATGTTCACTCTTTTTCAGTTGAGCATTAACTTTTAAACATCATAATAAAATCATCTCATTTTCCCTCCTGCAGGTTGCCATCCCTATTGTCCCAACTATTCGAGTCCTTGTAACTTTCACAAAATTTGAGGAGCTGCAGCCAGTTGAGGAGTTTTCAACCCCTCTTTCCAGCCCAGCACACTTCCAGGATGCCAAGTCCAAGGAATCAGAGGGGTCCACATCATGGATTTCATGGATGAGAGGGACTCGTGGTGGCCAATCAAGTGATAGCGATAGTCACCGGTATAAAGATGAGGTTGATCCTTTCCTCATACCATCAGACTATACTTGGGTTGATGCCAATGAAAAGAAACGTAGAGTGAAAGCCAAGAAAGCCAAGAGCAAGAAACACAGAAAACAAGCGGCAGTGAAAGCTGGGGATGGGGGACATCAGTTGAGTGAGGATGTGGAAGAATAATTGAATCAGAGAGTGCTAGTTACTTCTACAGCCTACTATGTCATTTACAAGAGAGAGGAGGTAACTCCTCCCTGTGCTCGTCTGACCTTTACTCCTCCCTGCGCCCAGCTGACCTTTAGCAGTGGTGAGATTTGCAGGATAATGGGTAGGCAATCACTTGTTGATTAAGAAGAGCTTTAGTGTCTTCTTCAGTTGTATTGTTTATGTAATGTGAAATTGGGGAGGAACAAAATCTCCTCGTTCATCGAATAGCTTGTTTACATTCTAATTTTTCTTAGGCATTAATCTTTGTATCAAAATCGGTGACGGTGATATTTCCATTTTTGTGATGGGGATTCTTCTTTCCTGTTGTAACCAAAGACCCCTCTCATTTCAATCTCCCAACCCCCCACCAAATGAAAAGGAAAACAAAAAGCATCTGTTGTCTTTTGTTGACAATGTTTTGGTAAAGTATTTTTGACTTGTTTGAGAGGATAGCAACAAGGTTGATCTGGTTTGGTTGCAGGGAGAAACTAGATGTGCCTTTGAGTTGAAGATCAGTGCTAAAAACGTCAATTGATTTTCCAAGGATTATCATTCTATTACGTGTGGGTTATAAAATAACTGATTTTGCCAACAAATTTTGAAAATTTCACTTGCAAATATCCAATTTGTTGTGTTTGAAAAGTCAATAAACCATTGCTTTCATAATTAACTTCTTCCCCTACACCGCTGATATTAACTCTATTCCAAAGGGCAAAAGCCATCGAAGTTCAGCTGGAAAATGTGCACAAGAGGCTTTATCAAATTAAATGAACACATGGAATTATCAATTTAGTCAGAAAATTCCATTTCTGATCTCAAAAAATCGATTAGAGTAAAACAGAACTTGCATTTATTACTTTTATTATATATAGTAATTTCATTAGGCATCTTCATGTACAGAAGGTGTATATATACAGAACACAAACATTAATGTAGAGTGATGAACAGCTCTTTGCATACAAAAAGAATTTTCGTGCTGGTTTCTACTCTACATACCTTTCCAACTTCTAGTTACCAGAACCGATCCTTGTTAACGCTCAAGTACCCGGCCATAACCTTTCCTCCAGTATTCCTCATGCCATCAATAAGAAAGCACCAAGTGGAACCTAATGCTCCGATAAAGAAATCAGCATCGGCTCCCATCAAGAAATTAACAAGGGGATAGTTTGTGCTGGTCTCCCTGCCAAGACTCGCTTCATATGTTGCCATTGTCATGTTGCCCACTTGGCGCGTCACATTTGTGTAGTAGAAGTTCCAATGGGGGTATTGTTTCGATTTATCGATGACTTCCTGAAATTTAATTAGACCATTCATCTTATAAGACAGATGTGCACATGAAAAAAGCGAACGTGCACACATATAATGAAAGAGCTAACAAACCTGCATTTCAGTGGAGAGCCAAATGCTATTAAGTTGTGGAAAGCGCTGCCTAATCCGGTCAGCAAGATGCATATATCCTTCAAATTCAACCACCTTCATTTCACATGCCTTGTCTCCCATCCTTACATGCATGCTTAGCAATGGCCTTGGGATCCACGGTTTGTGATTTGACCATACAAATTCTTCAATATCTGACCTTGACTCGTTCGTATTTTCCTGTAACAAAATTTCTTATGAGGCATGACAATTGTACTTCTTTCTGAATATTTTTTCACAACATAAGAGTACAAATCAGTTCAAATTCATATTTTGTTATTCATTTCAAATGGCACATGCTTTTGCCTTAAAGAAGATGGAATTTGGAGAATTCAGTACAAGAATTCGGTAGGTTTACTTAAATGCAGCCTAAAAGTAATATGGAATTTGGAGAATTCAGTACAAGAATATATGTTAACTATAGCTTATGTTATAGTAGTAAAGGGCAAACCTGGATCCCGACACTGATCATAGAAATCTCAAACAATTACTACATAACTAGTACTTTTATGAGTAAATGAAGAATAAGATTCATTCAGTCACCAACAGGTACCTTCCCATTGTATTCTAGGCAGTCAAACAGGCACAGGCTAAAGGCGGACAAACCTTAGGCGGCCATTGTCTGTTAAGACTTGTGAGAACCATAAAGGCAGCTTCCTTCCCGAATGCAGCATGGCGAGCGAAGTTTAACAAGCCACATGTGTACTCAGTTGGAAATCTCATCAAGTAGCGTACTGCCTGACAGTAACTTAGATAGAGAGTATTATGATCCAATCATGAATTACCCAAATGAATACAAGATGTTCCAATCTTATAACAATATGATAGATTCACCGAATTCTATTCCTCTGATTGGGGAACTGAAAAGATAGATAATATGGAAAAAGAGGTGTGCTCGTGCAGGAAAAATTTCACGTTTATTCTTTTAATACTAACTTTTTTTAAAGAAAAAACCAAGAAAAAAAAAATACTTCAACTTTAGAAGTACAGAGTGCCAAAATGCTAGTCATAAGTTTCCAAATTTCATTTCTTTTCTTCTTATCTTGAGAAAGTAATAGTTGCCATCTTACTTTTTTTTTTTTTTTTTTACTTTGAGATAGCTTAGAAAACTATAAAATTGAAGCTATATCTTCTTTTAAGATGAATTTCATGTTCTACCTGTGCTCTCCACCATCTTCGATCCATTTTGCGATGAATAGCAATTAAACTTCCATTTATTTCTGTTGTTGGCTGCAAAAAATTCCAAGGATCACCCCATACCCTGTATTAAACATTGACATAGATGACTTGAGATATAACGGTCTCCAACTGCAAATTAATTAAGAGCAAAATGGTTAATGCACGCGATCACTTGCCTAGGAGTTCGCCCAGCCCAAATTTCCTTTGAAGTGTAATTTTCTTTCCCTGTTAGAATTCCCTTTTCCCATGCCTTTTTGTTTCCCATAAGCTCAATGGCACGGTCTCGGCATTCCTGCGATGTTTCTGGAAAGAAGTAACAAGACCAACTAGAGCAGGATGAACCTGCAAAAACATAGTACATCGTTATCTATCAGTATCCACACTACGAATTACTAACAAATTATACGAAATAACTGTAATTGTTTTGATTTTACACAATTTTTATACCTTTACAACCATCATGATCAGCTCGATTATAGTAGTTGGTAACAAGGACTCTTTTTTCATTAATTGCAATAGCAAGAAGCCCGCACATTCCCGCAATCTGAGCTCCAATACCAAACCCGGGTATTTTTTCCCAGTCAGCTACAAGAAATCTTACATTAGGATCCCTGCAGTCTAATGGATGCTGACGGATCCATATGTCACGTTGGACTTTCCTGGTTAAGGGATAGTTTTCTTCATCTGATCCTGTAATCTGCAAAACTCGCGTGTTTTAAAGTATCTTAGCAAAGTTACTAACGCAAAGAGGATAACCATTAAAACAAGTAAAAACTAGTTTTGAAAATGACCGGTTAACTAAAATCATTATTTTGCTTGATTACTCAAAAAATGAACATATGTGAAATTTAGATAAGTAAATGCATGTGAAAAACATGAAGATACAAAGTCATCAACATATAAATGCAGTCGTTTTCCGGGTTAAAATATATTTTAATGAATCATTAACAGATTTCATAACTCGGAAACATACCCAGGGAGGATAAGCACCTTCAGACATAGTTTGATGCCTATAATATCTAAGTTGCTCATTAGCCATAGTTGTCGGATACATGTCAAGTAATCCCTTCCAACTCGTCCAAGGAGGGAAGCTCTCATTCTCCACACGGGTATCAAGGCGCCTATTTACTCGTGCACTCAATTTACAATTTTCCAAATGAGGTGCGTTTGGGACACTTGATCTGCTGAGTCCAAATTTTTGCAAGAACTCCATTTCTCCATTTATTGATTCGGTCAGTAAAGCTTCCCAAGCTGAAGAAAGCAAAGAAACTCTCTCATCATCGGTTTCCCTCTTACTTTGTTGCGGCTCCACCCATTTCTCTGTCTCTTTTAGATTAAATTTGCAGTCTGTTTTTGTAACCATGTCTATAATTCCATACAAGAACATAAAATCAGCTATCAAGTTAAAGCGATAAAAAAGTATTAGTGATCGAGATATCTTTTAATGGAAATCAATTTCCGATTAATGGTTGCTACCAAATACCGATTGAGGATTTCTTCAATGAACCCGCTTCAAATGGCCAAGAATTGTTTTTATTTAGTTTAGATCTTAAGACACTTAAAACAATCAGTCTAAACTTCCAAATTGCTAACCATCAAGTTGTCAAAAAGTATGGATTGCTTTCAATTTGAAGAAAGTTAAGAACTAATTATAATTTTAATGGACCTTGATCTAGCAAATCCAGTCAAAGTCAATTAGAGAAGCAAACAACAAATGTGCATAACAAGTCATTCTAATTTTTAGTTGCTTCACCTACACCCTTCAACCATCCTCATCATTCCTTTTCATAAATGGAATTCTGCCAAATTTTGACCAAACCCCACAACTTTAATTATCATTTTGGCAAATAATAATCTATGTTATATGGATTCTTCACTTTGTCCTAACATAAGTGACACTCGGACACTCCAAATTAAAGGAAAATTTAAAAAAAATATTAAAAATAAATGAGTCTGAACTCATATCTGAGCCAACATAACATATATAATAATAAATTGAGTCCTAAGATTGTTAATTTCCTCTAAACTCAACACTTTCATAAAAATTTCAGCCTATGTTTCTTCTCTGTTTTTCTATCTAACATAATTGAAATTCCTACAGTCAGGGTTAATTTCCATAGTTTCTTCCATCAAAATTTCCTTAATCATGATAATTAAGGCCTGGCAGAGAAAAAGAACTAGAAAAACAGTTCCTCAGATCCAATTAAAACATGATAAAATCTCACAACATGATCAGAAATTGGAAATGATACATTCCACAACTACATTCAAAGTAAGAAAATAAGAGAAATGAAACCCCAACTACAGAAATTGAAGAACAAGTAAGAGGAAGTTTAACTCACTGATAATCTGTGAACTGGAATTCCCCATTGAAATGGAAGAAAACGAAATCCCACTGAACTCAAAACTACCCAGTGAAGTAAAAGCAGCAAGAAAGAAAGAGGTGAGGCAAATTCCACAAAGAAAACCCACCACACAAATTTGGCATGGAAATGAACTACCCAATTGCAGAGCTCTCTGTGAAACAACTCTCTCAAGAGTCTTCTGGTTTACTGGTTCCATTTTCCCTTCCAAAATTCTTCGATTTCAAAGAAAAAAAGAACGCCACCGCAGAAAAAAGCCCTTGAATCCTTCTTTCCTCTTTTCCTCTTTTTATCTAGAATTTTTATGGCATGCCAACAACCTTGCAAGTAGACTCACATGAAAATGTGTCCTCTTTTTATTTTATTTTATTTTTTACTTTTTCTGTTTCTGCATATGGAACTTTTCTTATACAACACAAGCTTGAAAATGGGTTAATCTCTATGTACTGCAAGAGGAAACAAAATCATTAAAATGATCACTCTTAATTTATCAACCATCCATTTCACCTTTAAGAGCTTTCTTAGTCTTGTGGTCCACTTCTATCTCCCTATAAGCTGCAAAATAAACTTTCTAATAAAAATTGACGCCAAAATATTTTTAATTAAAACAAAGAAAAAGAAATATAAGATCAAAAACAACATGGAAAAGAAAATTGCAACGAAGCAAAGAAATTCACAAACCCTTTTAAATTTCAAATTATACAAGTTTTTAAAATGAGTGGTCAAATGTTTAGCAGATAGAGATATACATACAAGATAACAGCTTAATTATCTCAACCCATTTGAATTATGGATACAATGATTCAAATAAAATACAGATAAAATCTTTATAATAGATTGTAGGAAAATTAAAGAGATAATCAAGGCGAAAGAGACTATAATATAACAATTTGTACAGGAATCTTTTTTATAAAAAAAGGGATAAAGATAAACGCTACACTTGGATGATAAAGAGATAACAGAACTCATAGGCGGGTATGAAGTATGAACCCATAGCATGCAGAAGGACACATGCTAAAAAAGAAAACAAACCACTTGGAACAAGATAAGAACCCACAAAAGGGAACTCATCAAATCCACCATTTAAAAAATGTAACTTACACTGCCAAAAATTAAATTTGATTCTTCAAAATTTAGAGCAGAATCCATAAGGAAAGCAGAATATTCAGAGAGAGAAGCTAACCATGGCTCATTTTCTCAAGAAACAAACAACCATCTCAAATTCTGACTCGCCAGGGTAGTGTACTCATTTCTCGTTAGAATTTTGTGCAAAATTGGTGTTGAAGTAGCCTATAGGTAGAGTGCAGGAGTACACTCCAATAATAATCAAACCAAAGGGAGATCATCTGGTGCAGGTGGAATATATTCTATCCCTTCCTCTCCTCTCTCTATCAGTCTGTCTCAAGCGGAACCCACATTGCTTTTCATCATCATCATTCATCGCATTATCACAGCTGTCATTTCCCAAAAGGAAAACTATAAAATATTGTGGTGTTCGTTCTCAATAAACATACATGGAAACAAAATTGAATATTGTATGATTAGTAATAGTAATTTAGCCAAAAAAATGATTAGTAGTTGTAATTTTTATTTTTGTCCAAGCAACAATATCATGATTTAATATGTTTTTTTATTTATAATAATGATTAAATGTATTTTTAATTTTTATTTATCTGTATAATAAATTTTTTATTTATAAAAACTTATAGATTCAAAGAATCGAGCTTAAAATTTTAATATATTAAAACACATTTGATCCAAAGTAAATAATCATTGAACCAAAATCTACTCATTGATACGAGTAGGAGTTAAAATGTGCAAGTGAGTTGTAAACTGTTGGTTAGGTTTTTTGGGATAAAACTATACATGTTTGTGATAATTTAAAGTTGATTAATTTATTGGTGTGATAATTAATCAAATTAAATAAGTAAAAAAAACCATGTTGTATTTAATTGATTAATTAAATTTAATAAATTATAATAAAATTAATTTAGGCATGTATTACATGTTTTTTTAATTAAATTGATATATAATCACGTGGTAAATTGTGTTTATATAATTTTTTTTTGGATTTACTATAACTTCTCTTAAAAAAAATATTTTTATTAATGAAACGGAAAAATATTGGAAAATCTCAATCCCCAATTAAATATGATAATATGAGTTTAATAGGGTTTGATTAGAGGAATGTAATTGTTTTTTATTTAATGTACCTATAACCTTTATCTGATTGACACGTGTACTCCAAAAGAAAGTCGGGACACGTGGCTTAATAGTACAATCAGTTGTGTGATGAGTCATGTGAGAAATTTGATGATGGTGCTGTGCATGCATCATTGTATCAATATTTAAGACAAGCAAGATGGCTGACTATTTTGTACTTTTCTTTCTTTTATTGTTGAAATCAACAAAGGAGGCGAGTAGTGGTAACTTTAAATTGATTAAGACGCAAAGTGGAGTCCTTTATCCTATTGTGGTGACAGATTCAACCTGTGGTAATGTGCATGCTAGGATTCATGTTGCGCCTTGATCAGAGCTGTTCGATTCGCTTGATCAAATTTTGATACCACAATACGTGGGGACCACGTGTAGGTAAGGAGAGTCGAGTAAAAATGGCAACGGGACGAGAACGGACGGGGTTAGTTTTCTCATGGAAAAAAAGTTTTTCATCACTGTCTTTGAGGGTGAAGGTGGGAAATTTTTTTTCCCCATCTCAGTGCTCCAAAGGTATCGGTTCTAGTAAAATTTAAATTATGAAATTATATAAAATTTAAATTATTTAAAGTTAATAACCTATGAAAATAAGATTGTAAAAGGTTGATATTGCTTAAAGTTAAAAATTTTAACATTTTTATTTATTAAAATTTAAGTTGATTTTATGATTATTAAAAAAATAAAAATCATGCAAACGATATTTATAAAACACACATTTAATAAATTATTATTAAAATATAAATTATTATTTAATTTAAAATCTTATAAATTTAAAAAAAAATTAATAAATTTATTTAATAAAAAATATAATTTAAAATAAAAATATAATATATTATTTATAAAATTTAAAAAATTTATTTTTCCCATTATCCTCGAAACGTGACTGGAAATTTTCCCCAAAATCAAAATTGAACAGAGCGAGGCGAGACCCAATAATTTTAAACAAAATTACCATCCTAGAGTCGAGCAATTTCCAAAAGTTCACCGACATGGTCGCCCATCAGGTTCGGATTTTGTGAAACGAAGGAATAAAGTAATTTCTCATCGAACGAGTACTTTTGTCGGGGTCACGAGAAATTGATTTCTCATGAAGGTACAGGAGGGGCAAACCTATTCTGTGCCTAAAGTGTGGACCTAAACCTTTCAGGTCCAGTTGATTGTTGCATTGATTGATGTCTCCTGCATCGAAATCCAACAAGAACTTCAACATCCTTTTCACCAACAACAACTCTTATCGCTACTATATCTGAAATGCAAAATGCAATGCCTGCAGGGGTCACATTCAGGGCTTGACCTTTCAATGCTTTGAGTGTGACTTTAACCTCCATTATCAATGTTCTAGTTCCCCAACTCCCCCACTTAAACACAGGTGCCACAAGCACAACCTTTTCCATTTTGTAAAAGAGACCGATATGAGTCGTCTTCCCTATAGCAAGATTCGCGGAGCTTTTTGGTGCGAATCCTGCAAGAAGAACTGCGGTGGCTCATTCTACCGTTGTGTTGAGTGCAATTCAAATTTCCATTTCCAATGCACACTAAGCAAATAAAGTTCTTTTTAGTAAATTATAATTACATCCCCTATGTTTGATATTCATCATTCTATGTTACTTATAAAAAAATCATTGTACGTCTAATATCATAAACTATTTTAATTAATTAATTAATATTATTTTATTAAAAAGTCAAAATGCCCCAAAAGATTCAAAAGACTTATCCGGATTTTCAACTTTTTATGTCAGGATTTTAAATTTTCAACATTTTGATTGGACATCATTACAAATTGAACCACTATGTTGGAGGACCATAGTGTAAATTGATGGATATATATACAAAAAATGATAGCGTACGTCTAATATCATATGTGATTAAAATTTTCATCAAATTGTTTGATATTTGTGTAAAAATATTTTGATAAATATTCATTCATAGTTATTAAGTTAGTAAAGCTTATTAATAATTAATTTATTTATATCATTTTAATTTTTTAATATTTTTATAATTTAATTAATATTATTTTATTCAAAACGCCCCAACGTTTCAAAAGACTTACACTTCAATGCCTCGAGACTTATGTCTCGCCTCGTTGAAGCAAAACACCTCACTCAACGTCTTCACCTCAGAAAACAATGTTTGTGACTAATTGATTGATATTAACGTACAATCATCAACTTATTATACATGTAATTCTAATTGTGTGGCTGGATGATATCAAATTAGCATTTTGACTCAAAATAGCAAAGCACAATAATTAAAAAAAAACAAATCACAAGGAATGGGAATAATAGAAATACAAGAACTTTATTATTTTTGTTTGGCTTGTACTGGCTCTGCTTGTGCCTCGACATCTCTGCTTGCTTATTTAGGTTTGAGTATTTAATCCTCCATGCAGGAAGCACACTAATTTGGCCCTACAAATCTGAACAAGGTTTCTACATGTTATGAAATAGCCTCCTTATCTGGTCGACAGTTGCCGGCATCAGTGTAATCGGGAAGAAACTGAAAGTTTTTTTGCCGTCCAGAGACAAGTTTCCAAACATAAAGTCCTTCTATCAAGTTCCTCAAATACCACCAGAAATACTTAAATTTGTTAACAATCAAAAATAAGTTTGGAGGTCTCACCTGAGAAACATACTTAAATATACAACCATAGCAGAAGATAAAGCCTGAGACTGTAACTACAGATGGATTTGCACGCTTCTGTGAGCACAATGAGCAGATTGTTCTATCGGGTGGCAGTGGAATCCCCACTCTGGCAACCTGTTTAAATAGTAAATTAAAAATGATTGCTCAGATCAGCTAGAAAAGATTTATCTTCTCTTGAACTTTACGTCTTCTGACTTACGATCAGCAAGAACTACAACTAAAATCACCAAAGAGTGAAATATTTTAAGGTAATAATTTTGAAGTGTTTTAATAAGTTTACTAGCTAAAAAACATTTGCAACAAAAATAAACATTGACTTCAACATCTATAGTGATGTATCTATGACTCTCCATCTTTATTTTGTTTCAATTACACCATCATCTCTATACAATAAACCAAAAGTAACTACTCATACAGAATTCTGTTTAGTTTCATCAATTTAACACAAGGAACTTGTATACATGTGTGCATGTGTGTGGAGAGAGAGAGAGAGAGAGAGAGAGAGAGTTGTCACCTTTGGACATGGAGGAGGTGGTGGTGGGGGATACACAGTTGGAGCTGACATTCTCTCCTCAGCAGATTGGTACCACCATTCCATCATCTATTAATATTTCACATGAATGAAAATGTTAATTCTAATCGATATCTAGAGAAATTTTTTTTCCTAAAAAAAGGGCAGTTGCATGATAGGATATGAAGAGGAATTTATTTGAGAACATGGCCGAGTGCAATAGAGTAATGACCTATTTTTCCAGCAAAAACACAAGGAATATGATTAAGACATCAATTCGGCTATATTAGGTTAGGACAGTTCAACACAAGATATTAAGTTTGAAAAATAAGTGCTAGATTTACTACATGCTTGGCAAAGCTTCCAACAAAACTATAGAGGGCAAAATGATACACTCATTTCAAAATTAAACCAACTTCCATGTGAAAAAGATTTGGCTACAATCAGGGAAAGAGATATAGGAAACAAAACCCCATCAGAAAGTGCTCATGGAGTCTTTGCAATCGAAAAAAATGGACTATAACCTTTGAGGTGGAAATACCTGGAAGAAAAGGGAATGTAAAGTAGTGATACTGGTCCATATGAAGTCTGTTTGTCGAAGTGCACTAAGAGTGGGTGGGCTCAAGTAGGAAAAGAGGATATGGTACCACTGTGCTCAAGGCAAGAGGTCAACTTTCTACTCCATGAAAGATGGGGCTATTGTAATGGGGCAGACGCATTGTGCTAGAAGCAGAGTGAGAGTAAGAAAGTAGAGGATAAGTCTCACTACAGACACTGGATAGTCAAAGAGAGAAGATGTAGAGAGTATATTCCCTTGGAAAGAGTATTAGCTTTCATGTTCCTATTGAGGTGGCATTTAGTTTGGACAACAATCCTTCTTCATATTCCTACTGCTAAGAATTAGGTTAAGAGAAAGCAATGTTATGACAATATCATGAGAGTGAGAGGGAATCAATGGATAATTTGTTTTACATAGCCTAACAGCCAGTTGACGTTCTTCGTTTTTTCTTTCACTGTTTAAGAGTCATTTGGGTAATTCCTAGGTCAGTGACATGCTTGCTGATGCAGATTAGTATAAGCAAAAATACACTAAACAAGAAAATAAAGATATAACAATCCAAATCACTTGGATTTTTTCAAAATCACATGAGAGCTGCAGCCACCCTAAATCTAGTCTTCATTGTGTACTCCATCACTTGCAAATTGAAAATGTAAAATAAGTGGGAAGAGTGGCTTTTTTTATAGTTGGGGGTGTAGCAGGACCTGTTTGTTTGATTGTATTAAAGGAACAGAAGGGTTTTTAAGGTCAAAAAGGCATTTATAGGTATTGGGAAGAGATGATTTTTCTTGGTGCTCAACATCCTTGAACACCTATGTTATTTTCATATTTTCTTACTAGAATTTTCATCTTGTAAAGTAATATCTTTTGTACATGGGGTTTGCATCCCCTTCATGAATCTATGTGTCATCTTTTATCGATAAAAAGAAAAAGAAAAGAAAGAAAAGAAAAACATAAAAGATCCTCCAATCATCAACTACTACGTTGTAGTCAGGACTCAGGAGTATACTGATTGCATTCTTGACTGATGTTTTTTTTTTCTTAGTGATTTCTGGTAGGCAACCCGTCTGCTGGGGTGTTGCCTTTTTGGTGTTTTTAATGACTTTATCTATTAAAAAAATAAGAGAGAGAGAGAGAGAGAATAAGGAAAATTTTATCTTCTTGTAACTCCTTTTTTTAAAAGAGAAAAAACTTTTTGATCTTTTACGTTTTAGTTTCCACAAAATTTAACGGACCAAAAGAAATAAATTAAATATCAATATATAAGAAGGTATTGGATTACAGTTTCATGATTTGTGCTCATTTCACTAGAAAAGCAACAAATGACGAATTCATAATTGTGTTATCATAATTAATCGCCATTCATCCCAACCTTCCTTAAAACAAGTTGCAATTTATACTACATATCTAAGAAAATATGTAACTTAGAAAACAAACAGCATTGAGACAAATAAAGATACACAAGAACTTATAGCTGTGTGTACCTTCACTGCTGGCATGTACCAATGGGTAGCAAGCAGCTACAATTTTCTGAATTTTCTTCATCAAACGTGCTCTAACTGATGCCTCTGCATCCACAGTCTCTCTTGATACAAAAGAACGTTCTCCTTCATCATGATAATCAGCATCATCAAATCATTAGGTCTAAGACATATATTACACACCCAGTTCCCTTTGGGGGCCTTTCAACATCTCCAACTAGACCACAAAGGGTATAATACTACAAACCATCCTATGATGGGGCAAATTCATATATCCCTTCGCATACCAATATTAACTACATCCTCTACCATCATTGAGAATTTGAGATGTTATTTCAAGGAGAAAAGGATATCAACATAAAAGAGTTGTTAGATAATATAAATTCCTGTTCATTAGCTAGAAAATGTTCAAGATAACATTTATAGAAACAATAGCACACATAAACAAGAATGAAGAATGATAGCCAAAGTGCAAACAACTAGACCATTAACATTAAGGAACTAAAATAAAAGAATTGAGTTTCCAGCTACGAGAAAAAACCACAGAAAACATAATACATTAAGTAAAGGCTGAAATCACGAGACAACATAACAGATTGAAAGAAACCTGTAGTTCGTAAGCTATGACTCTCCAGAATCAGCGTCAGTAAAGCAAAGAATTCATCTTCATTGTCTAACACTTCGTGGAAGAACGGTCTTCTCAACGCCAATATCTATGAGATAACAAATACCCTTGAACAATTTATCACAAGAAGTAAAAACAAAAAACAAGTTCAAACTTCAAACTAAAGAAGCAATAGATATGCTCCATTGGTTTGATAATGAGTCAAGCAGTGGCAAAAGCCATCATTTTATCAATATCTGTAGTTGTTCTTTTCTCTGTAGCTGTTGAGGTGTTAGTGTGTATGATAAACAAGTGCAAAAGATGCTTGAGTAATACTCCTTTCCTCCCGAAACTATTGTCACTTGACTTTTTGAGAGGTAATTTTGACTCCAATTATTTTATATATTTTATCATATTAAAAATATGAAAAAATAATTATTAGAAACCTTTAAATTCTATTTATGTGTATATGAAAAAAAAAATTAAAGTTTTTTTAATGATTTAACATTAAAAAAAATAAAATAGTGAACATGGAAGCATGGAATATAATGATAAGTAAAACTGTGCAAGGAATTAGGCTTAATAGCGCGTAATTGCATCAATCAAAATAGTTTTCGAAGCCCTTTTTCCTTCAAAAATTCAATTCTCTTAAATGAAACTAGAAAACAAAGGCACATTTACCACGCAGCATTTAGACTCTTTTTTCTCCTACGCATCAGCACCTTTTTTTTTTTTTATATAAATAAGATTATGCAGCAGCACCTAAAATCTTAATCAGCATAAAGCAACTCTTTGGTGCTCTCATTATCATATTGTTTTTTTTTTATTTGTTTATAATCTAAAGTTGATTTCAATATTATTTAAATTCAAATAAGATAGTCAAACAATAATCAACTTATTTCTTGAAAATAATTTTAAACACTAAATTATAATATGATATTAATAAGTGATAAATTGATTTTTGAATCAATCAAACTCTTATGGTGTGTTTTGTATTGGAAAATATTTTTTTATTTTTATTTTTTATTTTTCAGTATTTTCTTTAACAATTTGGATATCTTTAAACTAATTAGAAAAACAATATTTTCTTTCCAATATAATATTAGAAAAATTGAGAAAAATTAGTTTTCTTTCTTTTCTTATAATAGGTTGAAAAGGGAAGTATTGTTTTCTTAATTATATTAAGAATGTTTAAATTGGTGAAAAAAAATATTAATGAAAATAAAAATGAAAAACATTTTACAATACTAAACACAACCTTAACTTTTGTTTGAAAATAAATTCACTCCAGTTTCTTTAGGTTGTGTTTGGTAATATAAAATTGAAGTCTTACAAATATAATAATTGGATGAAAATAAAGCTAACTCTTATAAGTAAGAAAAAATCGTAATTCCAATCAAATTATCGTTTTACCAAAAGCAACATAATTTTATCAAGTTAAAAGGTAGTGTCGGAGCTAGCCCAAAGGGGAAGCGACACTAAAATGTCTTAGGGCTTTTTAAAATGTAGCTCTTCAAAGTCGTACGATTTTTAAGTCGAGGTGTATGTTGTTACACTCAAATGTCTAAAGTGTATGCCACATTAGACTCTTCATGTTTTTTTATTAAAGATATTTTAATTACTCCATAATGTTAAAGTGTACATCTCATTGGAGCTTTTTTTTAAAAAGTTGTAGAGTATCGGAATGGTGTCATTTTGATAATTTATTCCCATAAAAGGAGTACGAGTTTATTTTGTCTAATGTTCACTTTTAAATTTCAAAATATTAAAGTTTATTGATAATTAATAAATTTAAAGTTATTTGAATATTAATTATTTTTTTTATTATTTAGTTAATTATATAATCATTTTTTTGAAACGTCTCATTGTTTTAAAAGGCATGTGTTTGAATGTCTTTAGACTTAAGTCTTACTTCACTGAGACAAAATGCCTCACTTAAGACCTTTACCTTTAAAGATACTGTTTAACACATTATTCATGAAAATACATTTAACTACGTGATTTTATCATATAAAACTTAAATTAAGTTCAAATCAAATATTCTGGATTCGTTGATGTCCAATTTCATAGTGAAATGGACTCGGGCTTAAAAACTCAAATATTTTATAAGATATAATCAAAATTCGGTAATGCTATTTTTATGGTAAATTGGGATATCAAAAAGGGACAATCAAAATTACCAATAAAAGCTCTTTTTCACTCGTTAAAGTGGGTTTATTAATTCTAAAAAAATAAATTATACAAATCATCGATGGAATCTTCTAAACAATTACTAATAAAGTTACAAGATATCAAAACACCAAAAAAACCAGGTGCATGTAAAAGTCGTTTTTTATCCACAATATATTAAAAATACTGATTTGATTAACCCATTTAGGATCCTGCTTCCATATTTTACCCATTTTTAAAAGATATATCATTTTTTTTAATGAGAAAAACATATCACCATTTGAAAAATAAAAAATTATGATGTAGCCACATACTTTAAATCATTTAAAATATCGAAATAATTTTTTCTCTCTTCCAGTAACAAAAAAACACATCATCAATAAAACAAAAGGGTTGAGATTATCCATACATAATGAGAAAATGTGATTATCATGAAATTATACTAAAAAGAACTAAATGTTGAGATTAAACCATATTGTCAAGAGATTTATTCATATATATTTTTTTGAAATGATAAATTAATAAATTGTGAAAGAAACTTTTTTTAAGTGATTTATCCTTGCAGCTCTTTTTATTTTATAAACAAAATCCTAAACTAAATGAATATACTAGTGAAATTTCGAAACTCTCAAAATTCTCGATCTCAATTTGATCAATTTTTTATTTTTAATAATTTTTTAATTATAATTTTGATATATTGCTTAGAGGTTTGAATTGAATCATAATGGATAAATCTTAGTTGAATTAATTTATCTTTCAATTTCTTCATGATAATTATTTTCACAAATATTTATACAAATCAATATTTACAACTTGCTAGAATCATCCATTTGCTATCTACTAGGGTACAACTATCATTAATGTTCTCCATATTTTTGTTTGATCAGCACTTATAATAATTTATTTTATTACTATATGCGGATAAATCTTATTCTTTTATTTTTTTACCGACAATGTGTCTTCGTGTCATTTGAAGAGAAAAAATATTTATTTTTATATTGAGTTTTAAGTGATTTAAAGTATGTGTCCCACCTACCTTTGGTGCAGTAGTGAGAGACATCAAAATCTCTACCAAAAAACAGAGTTTGAAACCCTCCACCTCATACAAAAAAAAATGATTTAGAGTATGTGCTTAAATCTTATTAAAAGAAAATGAGACCCCTTTTAAAAATGGGTAAAAAAATGGAAGCTAAACATGTATATATATTTGTAATCAAGAATTAGTGTGGAAAATTGAAAAGCAATGTATCAATATCATAAATTAAAAAAATTGTTAGAAATGAAAATTGATCAAATTGATATTCGAGTTTGGACCAAAATATCCCTTTGTTACGTCATCAAAGTGAGAGTATTTTTGAAAAATCGTATTTTTTGAAATTAAAATTAAAAATAGAAATAACAAAATTAGGTCAGTTCACCGAACTCCTCCACAAGTGTGAAGGCGACTGACTTGATGAATGGTGGTACTTATGGTCTCAATTGATAATTACGTCATCAAAATGAGGATATTTAAAAAAAATATATTTTTGAAATTAAAATAAAAATAAAAATAACAAAACATATCATTCTTATTCACCAAACTCGTCCTCCACACTAAGGGCAGTCGACTTGATGGAATGTAGCATTTATGCTCTCAATTGATAGCTCTTGTCCATGGTTTTCCAACAATATTTAGAGTGCGTTTTTATTTTTATTTTTTGTTGTCTCAATATCATTAAAAAAAATTTCAAAAATAGAAATATTAAATTAATAATTTTATTGATTTATCAAATTATGTTTTTATTTGTGCATCTCTACCATTAATTTGTCAAATGCTATTATATTTTATAATTAAAAGAAAATAACATGTCCTATGATTAGAGGAACTGAACCAAAAAAATTGAAGGCATACGCGCGCGCGCGCGTGTATATATATATATATATATATATATATATATATATATATATATATATACACACACACATTTTTTTGTCGCATCTCTTTTCAGAGAACAATTTAGAATTCTCTTAGGCTTACACAAATGGCCGATTCGTTGAAGGAGGTTGCTCGATTTTTTTTTGATTCTAATGGAATACCTTCGACTCATTTTGGTTCTCGTTACGGTGATGCTGATGCTGTAGTAGAAGATGGTGTTAGGTTCAAAAGTTTTTTTGGACAAGGACTTATTTTGTGCAAGAAAATTTCGGAAAAGCTTTGCAACAATGGCGATAAGTACTTGGACCAATCAGTAGAAGTGATTTACAGAAATTGGTTCCAAAAGATTCAGATCTGGGTGAAGAACTCAATGGTTTTCTAGATCTTCTTGGTGGGTTTGTGATTGAAAGTTCGGTTCGTAAAAGTGATGGAGATTTATCTGATTCAAGGAAACACAAAAAACAGAAGCTTATGGTGAAATCTGTTGCAGGTCTCGATCTTTCAAAGTGTAAAACTTTGACCCCAAGTTATCGCCTATTACCTGAGGAATACCGGGTACCTGCACAAGGCGAGAAATCAGATTTGGGTAATCAAGTATTGAATCATTGTTGTGTCTCTGTGGGTTCAAATATTAGCCGTGGATCTTCTAAACCAAAGCTCATAGGAAAATATAAAGAGCTCTTGTTTCAATGCGAAGATGACAGTTTTGAAATATATCTGTTATCAGAATAAGTAAAATAGGCTGTCAAGCATGTAGAGAAAATGTTGATCGAAGGCAATTACAGAATGGAGATTCCAATTATCTTGAAAAGATGCATTGAGCGTTTGTACGGTGATCATGGTCTTGAGATACTGGAAACATTACATGAAAGTCTTTGCATTGAGCGTTTGCATGGTGATAGTGCAGAATTTGATGATGTTTGTGCCGAGTCTTTGCTAATAAGCCGATCACTTTACTAACATATGGTAATTGGCTTCATGATAATGATTTTGTAGAATATATTAGTGTTCTTGGTTCTTACTGGTAAGAATTTTTTTATCTGATTGATTATTCGAATTTCCGATGTATATTGGCACTATATGCTTAGTTACCTTAGCATATTCGGTTTAAGACATCGCTTGATCCCATATTTGTGATCACAGCCACAATTTAGAGAAAAAATTGTATACAGGAAATCCACCCTTTTCAACTGTGAGTTCTTCCATCAAAATAAAAAAACGAGTTCTAAATGACTGTTAACACACCTAAATGAAGAAAAAAAAAGGAAAAAAAGAGTTTAAATCAAAATGGGGGCCTTGGCGTCTTTGCTAAATTGTAGATATACCCAAAAGGAGCATGGTAATCTCTTTAAGTTTCAAGAAAACTACTGATTTTAAGGCAGCAAAGTTCATTCCACAATGATTCAAATGCCCTCCCATCTAGGTTTAGCATGTTATCTACATGAGCAGCTGATTATCTTGATGTTTCATCACCTCTAGCTAGTTTTCTGGGTGGGGAACTAGACTTGCCAAGATCTGGGTCCAGATCCTCACTAGATTTGGATTCAGGTGCTTTTTGCTTTCTGCTCGCATCTAGGAAACCTTCTTCGGGTTTGGTGTCAGCCTTACTCGCATCAAGCCCTGTTTCGACATGATCATGCTCCAAGGCTTCTGATTTGTCATTTGCCGGGGAAGGCTGCAATAGACTTGAGGATGGACCAGAGGGATCATCCACGGTGGATGAAGAGGCCTTGCACTTGCCATCTTCCGTCTTTCTTTGTTTCTCAAACATCATTTGAAGATGCCTACCTTGTTCTTCAATTCGCAACTGCAAATTTCTCTGGATCTGCATAATATCAGAACACTTCAGAACCAAGTTTCAAGATCAATCACAATATCAGAACATGTCCAAGACCAAGTTTAAAGATCAGAGTGTATGCGATTTTCTCCGTGCACGTGTGCAACAAAGAGACTTTTGGATCCCATCAACAAAAATGATATTGCAACGCGAAAGAGCAAGTCAACAGGGGATTAAAACTAGACTTCTCCCCTTTCAAAAGGGTTCTTTAACACTCCGTTTCTCCCCTCCTCCCAAAGGACCACGATCATCTCCATTTAAGAATTGAAATGAAGGTCAAGTTCATGGTAAGATTAAATGCTACATTAACAAATTTGAATATGAATATTCTCCATTTGATGATGTGGCATTCAAGCTCACCATAAACTTGACTCCATTTCAATTTTCAAATGGAGATGATCATGATCCAAAAGAAAAAAAAATAAAAAGAAAAAGAAACAAAGTCACTGCCTTCATCTCCTCCTTTTGAGGATCTCTACCAAGTTGCCAAATTTGAAGCAGTTCTCTTCCAACCAACTTTGGTTAGAAGCTATTAAACTTTACAATAGTGTTCTTCTCCCACATCCAAACCAAAGTTTTTATTTTTTTGGAAACCTTCAAGTACACCCTGAATTAAAGTTGACTCCTGCTTGCAACAGCACCATTTATGATAGGAGATAGAGGAAGAAGACACACTAAAAGAATGGAAATAATAAACAAATTTCGGAAGGGATCAAAGGAAACTAGCACAAGTAGATGTAACCAAAAGCAGGCTCAGAAAGCATTGTGGTTTTCCTATTGAACTCAGGCAACGAGTTTCCTAATTACAGCATGTTTGCCAAAGCAGATTTGGTGCTATTTTCATCCCCAGTAACAGATTTTGCAAATACAAAAATGACGTTAAAGGTAAGGCTGATGCAATTATATTCTTTATTATATCACGATAACATTACCACCAAGATAGAAGTCAGTAGTAGATCAAATCAGGCCCCAAGGTCAAATTATATCTCTTCATCGCATGGTCATCCCGATTTTTTTATAGTAGTATAACCATCCCAATTACTCTTACAAGCAAGCAAAAACGAATTCTAGATCCAGCATATTAGCCTAGGTCCAAGTACAGGGATGTCATTGGTTGTTAATCCAGGTGCGATCGAAGCATTAACAGCAAGGGAAGGTTCACTGCTGGCAAGGGAAATGGGGTTCACGGAGATTGAGTTAGAATCTGATTCAGTTAACACCTGCCATGCCCTAAGATCAGTAGAGGAAGACACGTCTGTCTGTGGTGCTGTCATTGATGATACTAAAGCACTGGCTAGGGAGCTGGATTGGTGTGTGTTTCTAAATATTCCAAGGGGGTGTAATACATTAGCACATAGCCTAGCGAAGATAGCACTAGGTGTGCCTGATTGTTATTTTTCGTTTGATGAGCCACCTGATGGGTTAGTCACTTCTGTGTCAGACATGCCAGATTCATTTTAAAGTTAAGTTCTGATGTTCATCTCCAAAAAACAAAAATAAAGTAGATGGTAAGGAAAGAGTTAGAAGGTAGACAAATAAAGATTTAGAGCGTGTTTGGAAACCGGATTGGTGGAAGGATAATATATGATAAGATAAAGAGGAGGATAGGATATACAAATTTTATCATATCACATGTTTGGTACCAACATGATTTTTTTATTGTTAAAACCTACACACACGTCTCGAACCCCTGACCACAAAGTGGGCATGAAATGTCTGTACCCACATGATTAAGTGGGAGGTAGGATAACTTTTATCCTATCCTATATTTGGTCCGTTTATGTTTAAAAGGGAGACCCGATAATATTTTTTCTATTCACGATAAAAGTACCCTCGTTACATATCTATGTTGCAAGTATGCCTTTTTTTTAACTTCTCCTAATATATTTTTTGATAAAACTTCTCCTAATATATTTTTAGACCTTATAAAGCTGTCTTGTTAATTTTTAGCTCTTGAAATCAAACTTTTATGTGTTTCTTATTCTCCTTTGTTACTCCTTTTATTTTCATAATACTAAAAAGAGTGTGTTATGAAAAGAAACCAAGTAAAAATGAAAAACCATGCAACTAAGATGAAGTTAAGAAAATGTAATTGTACATTTATAGCTTGTTTTTGATAAAATAAGAAAAGAGCAAAAAAAGAAAAGAAAAGAGTAGTATCGACAAAGAAATGAAATATTAGAAAGCTAAAGATTAGCAAAAAAGAGAGAATAAAGTGGAGTATCTTTAGAACTAATTGACGAGAAATGGTAAAGAAACCTCCACCCCAAAAAAAAAAAATTCACGTGTGCAGTGATGTTTGATTGACGAGAGCAAACTAAATTACTTGTCTCTCTTTTGTATGATGTGTCATGGTGTTAGTGAACATATAAGTAATTTTTTTTCTGTTAAGGATAAAATTAGAAATTTGAAAAAAAGGACCATCTCATCTGGACAGGATGATTTTTATCCGGCCATTCCTTGCCAGATTTCTTATCCTGTCGTGGCCAGATGGTTTATCCGCCACTTAATCCCATCATCCCCTTAGCAAGAGTATCAAACACCGGATGGGATAATTTTTGTCCTATCTGGCGCATCAAAGATGTCATTAATGTCTAAAATCTTACAGAGGGTGTATCACTTTAGGCCGGGTGGACTTGAGGAAAAGGATTTGTGTAACTGAGCCAGCTAGTATGGGGGTAAGTTGACTGAGCATTGCACCCTAGGTATGGGAAAAAGAAAGTAAAGAGTCTCAAGGGAAGAGCCTAGGAAAAGAAACTTAAAGCTGTGCCTGCAGTAGTTTAAAAAGAGTCACTTTGCTGATTTTGAAACAATAAGTTAATCAAGCTCCAGGAATGCTACTGCAGAACATAGCAAGCTATACAAAGAGCACAGAGAAACCTCACATATGATTAATATTATGAAAACTCCAAGAAAGTAAAACAGCAAAGATTAAATAAAGAAGAAAAAGATACATTGTTCACGGTACTGGATTACAGAAGCGGTACTTCTATGCAATACTCAAATCTTACGTATTTCTGAACTAGAAGTCAGTGGCTAGGATAGCAACATCATACCTCTAGCTGTTCATGGAGTCGCTTCTGGACTTCTATCTGCAATCGCAGTGCTTCAGTGATTCCCATGCTCCTGTCACTCAAATCAGCAGTAAATACCATGAATTTTTTTTGGGTACATAAATATCATGAATTTACTGCAAAAATTAGTAGTTAAAAGTTTCAGGCTTAAAGGATTTGAGTTTCAATTTCGATGTAGTGAGGCAACGCAAGTCACTGATTCATGATTTATGAAAAAGTACATACTGTACTCATAGTACTTGCAACGCTTTGCTACATATGGCACTATCCCCTCCCCCCAAAAAAAAGAGAACGATGAAAATTAAATAAATCAGTAGCATAAATTCATTTTGAATTCCAAAATTTCTTACGTTTTCAAGTCTAGAGATTTCATTTCTTCAATAGGAGTCAATTTCTTCTCTGAACCTCCTGCACAAGAAGAAAACAACAGGATTTCAACTAGTCTTTTACTATTTTCTTTGGCAACATGACAAGGAAAATGTACCCAACGAAGGCTTACTTAGTACTGCAAAGAGGGTTAATCTGTTTAACTAATGACAGAAGTTTCTTATGCAGGCAAGCAAGCT
The DNA here is from genome assembly GCA_023935145.1 of Bretschneidera sinensis. Classification (NCBI taxonomy): domain Eukaryota; kingdom Viridiplantae; phylum Streptophyta; class Magnoliopsida; order Brassicales; family Akaniaceae; genus Bretschneidera; species Bretschneidera sinensis. The sequence continues at coordinate 26,176,889 of CM043701.1, forward strand.
CCAAGGGTTAAAGCATTTCAGTATGCAGAACAACAAAATGGAAATAAAAGAAAGCAATGGCTAGTACCTTCTGATGACTCTGGTTTGTATCTGGCTGTTCTATATTTCTGAAAATTACAAAAAGAAAAGAAGACTTCCACCTAACTAATTTGAACTGACAACCAGCTTGTTTAAAGGGAAAAAATTGACTATAGACAAACCTGCAAATGGCTTTTTACATGATATATGGTCAAACCTTCAACGTTCATGAGCTTTAAAACACCTTTTGGAGTAGCTCCTGTAATTTTAAATTGTAAACCAACGCAATAAGAAGTTCCATGATTTCTCAGCCACAACGGAATTAAGTAACACAATACAATTAAGAGGTTTACGCACGTTCACTACCACCAAGTTGGTTGACAGCTTCCAAAAACACCTCATGAAGTTCAGGGGTCCAACGCATTCGGGGCTTGGTTGGGGGTGCATTGGATAAAGGGTTTGCAATAGCCGAAAATTCTCCAGACGGTACAGGCTCATGTTGATGAATTTTAGGTTGTTGCATCAGGGAGTACGGAGATGGTTTCAAAATCTGGTACATTCAACTTCTTTTATAATTATTTTTTTCAACAGAGGAAATAACTAGGGAAAAAAATAGATGAATGACACAATTCAGCAAGACATGCTCCATGTGCACCAAACATTTAACAAAAGAGCATCAAAAGTCCTTTTCAGACGACATACTTATCCAACAGAAAAAGGAATAGGGGGAATGGGGTTAAGACATTGCTTCACAGGCGCTAAACTCATATTAGACAACAAAAACAAACCTCTGGTTTGGGACCTTGGACATTAACCTCTGCAAGTTCGCTCCAAGTTGGTTCCAGAGCATCATCAACAGAGATCAATTGATCTGCCCACTCCTGCCAATCTGTTATCTTAGAATGGTCCTCAGATGCCATGAAACCTATACTGCTTTCCACCTGGGCATTCTGGACAGGTACATTTTCAGGGAAATCAAGAAAATCCTGAAGTGAATCTATACACCAGGATATATCCTTGTTTTCTTCAGGACGATTAATTAATGCTATAGATTGTATTTCTGAATAAGAAGTATGGTTTGGGGACAAAGATGCTCCATCCCTTGATGACTGAATGAAAGATGTTTCATCTCTTGACTGAGAAATGGATTTATAATTTTGGGAATTCCTTTCATGTGGTAAAACTGAAGAAATATGCATATCATTAGGGATTCGAGAAGATGATGAAAACAAGTGCCCGACAGTCCTACTGTTGGGAACTAGTGGAGATCCCTGAGAGGATATGGGGTTTGTCATCAGTTCCCTTTCTGAGGAAACCTGAAAAGAGTCAGGCAGTTTCGGATATTTCTCTTCAACATGTGTAGGAAGAACTGGAAAGGATGAAGACATAGATCTAGAGAACCTGAAGTTACTCACTATTGTCATATAACGAGAGCACAAACCACTGTCACCTAATCAACCACTTGCTACAAACTTACTCTTTGTTACCCTAACACAATATGCATTAAATAGAGTATCTCAAACCAAATAGTTGCTGATTTACAAACTCACTACCATCAAAAGAGCATAACTCTGGTGCCTGCATGAAGAAAATAACAAAGTAAGCCATCAATGAAAACGAAATATCACATGCTGAAGATAATTCTATGCAGATGAGATGCTAACTGAATGAAAATTCTTATCATACTTCAAAAATAACAAGCTTAATTTTTTTTCTCAAGGTTGTTCTTTTTCTTTTCCACTTGAGGCCATAAATGTATAAGGTCCTTTGGGGATTCTGCCTTTGCTATAGTTCTTCTATACATTGGTTGCATTTCGACAGATGCTTCTCTCCTAAAATCTTATCACTTATCCACAAACAAAAGTAAAAGAAGAAGAAGAAAACAAAAAACTGGTTGCCATATATAACTGGATCCTTCTTGTCGCAGAAATTCCATATTTTAAGAACTAAAGCTTTTTAGCCCAGGGACCACAAAATGCCTTGACTGAAGCAGAAAGGCCGTAAATGAGATAAGGAATCAGTGCAAAAGGAACCAAAATGTACCCACAATGCAAAAAAGCATTTGGCTTTTCAGAAGCCAGAAGAGTGCAGCAGGATTAAGGGAAAGCAATATAGTTAGTATGAACCCTCAGTATATCAAATAAACCATTCTCCATCATCCAACTCAACCAGTTAGGGAGTATAATTTTGAGTATAATTTTATTCGTGATTGATATACAAGTCAGTATTACTACACAGAGACAATAAAAACGTGTTCAAATTTCAGATTGTAAGATCACCTGTAGAAGCTGAATTCTATATTGAGCTACAACAATAATGGAAAAGACATTTAATGAACAATTTAGTACAAAAACATCACGCTCCGCAAAAAGGGGCCAATATCCTTTTATCACATAACAACTCCAAATAACAACTTCTCACTTTAAACATCAAAGACAAAACCAAATACCATATAAACCACAACACATAACGCCCCCAATATCAAAAGCAAATCTATCCAACAATCATCAAGAAGTTAGTTTATTCTCTATCAAAAAGAGACGCACCCCAATTCATAATTAACCAAAAAAACTAAAATCACCCTTATATTCACTAGAAGTAACAAATTTGGAAATTGGGTAGTACAGAATTTATGCTAAAAAACCAATCACGTCAATCAAAACTATAATCAATGTATAAACTTGGAGCTCAAAACTCCAAATGGGTACCGAGGAATCTTACTTATAGTAGAGTGAAAATCGAGATTGAATCCTGAGGAGCTCGTGATTGGATAAGAACAAACCGAGTGTTAACAGGCAAAGGCGCGCGCAAGGCAGCTCAAGAATGAAATATTATTTTGATTGCCACAGGATAAATGACTTTTTGTTTGTCTTGTTGATTTCAACTCTCTCTCCTTCAGAGAAAGAGAAAACGTATTTGGCTTTACTTGTCACAAGGAAATGTCAGCCTGCATGGTGATGATTTCCCATCGTTGAGTACCGGCCGTTGATGTTTGGATGAATTTCGTGTGATGGATTTTCTGGTGGTGATCTGATGTGGAACCTGGATAATTATGTGTAGCATGAGTGGCTGATTGGGAAAGGCTTCTGAAGGAGGTTAGTGGGCCCCATGCTAGTTGTTGTTTCTTGTGGTACTTCTTTTGGATTTGCGTTTTGCAAATTCCATTTGAGGATATTTTTGTTTATTCCTATGATCCTATCTAAATTTAGTCAAATAGTTATTGCAGTTCATTGTATCATGATTTTCCTTGCCTTTCATATAGCGTTCACTATACAACATTTTATTTGCTGGCACTTTCCTATGTTCTCACCGACAAAATTGAAGCAAAATCAGATTTCTCACAAGGAGAAGTAAAAGCTTTACCATAATATCTGATGAAAAAAGTGAAGCAAACGTAAGCATAAAGCATACATTAAGAATGTTCTTCTTTCTATTTCTACCAAAAGTAAATAATTATATCTATGCTGCATATAAAACTGCAAATATGTTACTCCTATAACTATTAAAAAAGTTATAGATGTTGGACAGAAGTATTTTTTGCCCGATTATATATATATATATACAAATAAAATGTAACATATTTACTAGACAAAAATATAGTTATGCAATAATTATTTTTTAGCTTTAGTATATATCATTATTTTTCTTTCTTTCTAAAATTAGGATTTTTCATATAAACATGTTTTTGACAAAAAGTCAAGTAATTTACATAAACAAACCTTTTACAAACAAAAAGTTATTACATGATAAATAAATTTTTTTCTATTATAATTAGTGTTTAGTTTTACACTATATGAGGTTTTTTTATTAAAAAAAAAAAAGAAATCATTATGCTATATGGACAAGTTTTTCCATAAAAATGAATTAACATATGATTAAATTCATTAAAATAAAAAAATATTAAATATTGATAAATACTAAATTTAAAATATCTATTATATGTTTAATTAGATTTTACACTTCATTATATTTGGAAAAATCTAAAATATTTGGTTGGTTCATATCTAAAATATTATATCCCGTGAAAATCTCATTAATAATTCAGGAGAATTTTATTGGTAACATTATTTTTTGAACACATAGACTGAAAAAATTCTTGTTTAACGTAGTGTTATGAGATATACATAGCACAAATGTCTATCTCTCCGTTGAAAAAAATAAAATATATTTTTTTTCTCTTTTCAAACCATTTAACAGTGAGATGATTTTGTGTCATATCTCTCATGACATGTGTCAGACAAAATCTTCTCTTATAATGATGTTACTAATAAAATTCTCAAAATTATCAGTAAAATTTTCAATCAAATAGTCGACAAAGAATTTTTCAGTATCAACCCAACCTTTCTACGTGTCAAGCGATTTGGCCTGCGAGTCATTTGGAGTTTGTTAGTTTAGCACGCCTAAGGTGATCAAAGACGTACTGCGAGAGCTTATACTCTTTGGCATTGTTTGCTACGAAGTAATTAAAGACTGAGAAATTAAAGAAGATGGCAGCAGAGGAGGCAGCAAAGGAAGCAGTGGCAACAGTGGCTGAAAAGGCACCAGTGACTGCAGAGAGGAAAATCAGGGGTGATCTGGAGACTAAGCTCCCCAAGCCCTGTAACATTTTTTATTTATTTATTTATTTTTGCTTCTGTTTATATATTGTTTTTTTAAATGGCTTGTTATTATTTCTATTATGTTCTTAATTTAGCATTTTTTATTGTAATATTTTACATTAATACCAAATACTACCATCACGATTGGTTTAAAAAGTGAAATAGAATGAAATTAAATATTAATTCCATTTGAACATAATGAAGTTGGAATAGAAAAATAATTAAATGTCAATTGAAAATTTAATTTGATTCACATAATTACCCGTTGCAATACAATTGAATATGTTGTAAAAGACTAACATATCTTTTATAAAACTAAAATAAAATATAACTATTGAATTGAATTGAATAAAATACATATTTGAGATTCACTATTTAAAAAATATACTTAAATGGATAATTTTAAATTAATTTAAATATAAACTAATAATATTTGAATCAATACAATATTTTTTATATTTTAATAAATTAAAGTCTATAATTAACTAAATTTATTATGTTTCTAATTTTTTTTTTTCATATAATACTTTTTGGATCATCATCAAAACTTAACCGCCATTGATCGTGTCGAAATAAAAAGAAAAAAAAGAAGCTTGCATCTAGGGGTTGATTTGAGTAGACTCGGTTCGTGAGTAAAACATTTATTCAAATTGAGCTCGAGTTAAGAAAATTGAATCTGAGTTCGACTTATGAGACGAAATTCAATCTTAAACTCGAACTGAACTTTTCGAAATAAAATAATAAATATATATTAAATATATTATAAAATAAATAATATATAATATATATTTAATTTACTAATTAAATCAAGTTGATTTATAAACTTAACGAATCGAGTTTGATATTATTTCGACTCCATAAATTAACTAAACTAAAATTACAACTCAAAACCCATTTAACCAAATTTCAAACCATGATTTTTAAACCGCATCTCTCGTGCTGGTCGAGCAGCTGCACTCAATCCCACCTCTACTTACATCAAGCATGAACTGTGTTGTGTTTCTGATCTATTGATCTACACAATTGCTTTTGGTAATTTGAAAGAATGCATGGATCTTGGAACTCCAATATGCAAGTAGTCGAAGAGACACGGTTGGGGCTATTGTCGGTTACCTAATACAAGTCCACCATTAAATAATGACAGACCTAGCTGAAAGTCTCGATTTTCGTGCGAAATAGCAAAAATCCACAGTAAGTTTCCGCAATCCATAATCAAATCATGAAGCCCGCTCATAAGAGATAATGGATAGACGGGTTGTTGAGAGAAAAGGAGAGAAAGACTGTCAACAGGGAGGAGAGAAGAGAATGAAAAAGAATAGAGGGAGGATTAGGGTTTATGGAAAATTTTGGAATAATTTGTCAAAGCCATGGACATTTTTGTCTGAACATTTTAAATCCTTATTCTAGCAGGCTGGAATTATGGATTACCACCTCTTTAAAAAAATGCTAATGATCCTTAATAATTTCCCATTTGTGTTGTTTTCTGTTAATTTCTGTTCAATCAGATTTGGCTCGAGCTTTGACCACACCTGATACTGAAAATGTGAATGGCACATGGGGCCACAAACATAACAATTTGTCTGTGCTTCAGCAGCATGTGGCATTCTTCGACCAAGACGGTGATGGCATTATCTACCCGCTGGAGACATTTAGAGGTATGCAACTTAATTTTCCTTGCAATATACGTACAGGCAATTTAATTTTTATAAGTAACTTCAACTATGATAGACAACGTTTGGCTTATATTAAAACTAGGGTACCGAAGTTATGCAGTCAGCTTAATTCATAAGTTCTGATCAAGGTGAAGTTGAAGATTTTTAATGATGACAGTTGCTGCAAATGTCTGTTTGTTTGCAGGATTTCGTTCAATTGGTTTCAATGTGATCGCGTGCTTCTTTTTTACAGTTATTGTTCATGCAGCTATGAGTTATAATACTCTGCCTGTAAGTTCTTATGCATTACAATCTCTTTTCTGTGGTTGATCATTAAAGGCTGAGATTTGCACACTCCACCTTAAAAGGGAAATTTTTTTATCTAGATCCCTTTTCTTACAGACTTGGATACCTTCAATTTACTTCCCGATATACATCCAAAACATACATAAGGCAAAGCATGGGAGTGATACAGCAACCTATGACACAGAGGGAAGGTGAGAAGATCATTTGATCCATTAGCTTGAGCAGTTTTTTTTCCTTGCCCACTCTTTTCCTTCATTTTTTTATTTAATTTGTATATATCTGCATACTTAGTTGCATATTTACAGTGATTACTTATACTGTTGATGATTCAATTCTAGTTCTAGTTTTAATGTTTATTTACTATGGAAGGTAAGATATGATTGGTCGAGAGAAAAAGTCGGAAGAAAGAAAATGGTGAGGAAAGGAAAGTGAGTGGAGAGCACTTAATTTCTTATTGTTTGGTAATAAAGAGAAGTGGGATAATTGAAGTTTTCTTTATCATATTCTTCCCAAATTATGAGGATTGTAGAGTAGAATAAATCATTTTTTGTTCGTTTCTTTTTTCCTCACTTTTTCACCTTCTTTGTCAAACATATGATGGAAAACATCGATCTTTTTATATTTCAATTCCATCATTTTCCTCTTTTTCTAACTTCCTCACTCTTTTTTCTCTATGAGTCAGAACCTAATCTGGGTCCATATAAATAAAGTTCAATACTGCTTCATAGTTATCAAAAGTGCCAGGCGCACCAAGGCTCCAATTAGCTCAGCGCCTCAAGGTAGCTTAGGCACGCGACATTGAAGAGGGGCACGCCTTTGGGTGAGGCGCAAGGCCCCAAAAAGCGACTTGGTGCATTTCAAGTTATTTTTGCATGATCTGTTTTAAGCACTTGATTATGTAATTGTGTGTGATTATTAAATGGTGTGAGTGTTACATGTGAACAATCCAAGTCACCCAACAGTCAATTTAGTCCTAGAAAGTAAGGAACTAAGGGAATTGGAAAACAATTCTCTCTCTTTTCTTCCTTTTCCTTCTTCTTCTTCTTCTTCTTTCTTCTCTCTCCAGTCAGTTGTCCCCTCTTTTCTTTTTATTTCTCCCGCCTGTCGATCCTCCCTCTTTCTGCTTTCTTCTTCACAAATTGTTCGGCATTTTCTTTTTAAAAATATATCCTCTGCAGTGACCAGCGAGCTGTCCTCTCTCTCTTCTTTTCTTTCTTCACAAATTGTTAAAGCTTTTCTTTTTAAAAATTTACTGTGCAGTAACCAGTTGGCTGTCCTCCGTCTCTTTGTTTTCTTGCTTGATGATGAGGAGGGCTTTAGATTTTTTAGGAGTAGCCTAAGAAAATAATTGATTAGTTTCTTGTGCGCTTGTGTGTTTGTTCTAAAGTTTGAACTATGCTTGGTACTTCGTGGTTTGTATTTTCATCGTGGTATTAGTAGTCTCATATTGATTTTTGAGTGGTATATTGTTTACAAATTGGAAATCCATAATGTTTCTTGATGTAGTTTTTTTTTTTTTATGAATTATAAGCATTATATATATATATATTTTAATAAAGTGAGCCTTGCTTTCGTCTAGGCTCCAGGTACCTTTTGCGTCTTAGTGTGCCTTGCGCTTTGGATAATTATGCATTGGTTGCTCAATGTTTGGAATTCCAACTTAATATTTATGCCTCCACGTTGGGCTAGTTTTTCAATCCCTGTGATAGTTACTAATACCCTAAGTTCCTCATGGATTGCAGGTATATTCCAGCAAATCTTGAGAACATATTCAGCAAATATGCTCGTACTGTGCCTGATAAGCTTACACTAGGGGAGCTCTGGCACATGACACAGGCTAATCGCAATGCATTTGATTTCTTTGGCTGGTTGGCTTCTCTCTTTTCCTTAGACACGAGTGAATTTACGAATGAATTTTGAAACTTCTTTTTTTATCATTATTGTTTTAGGACTGCAAGTAAGATGGAGTGGGGAGTTCTATACATTCTTGCTAGGGATGAAGAACGTTTCCTATCAAAAGAAGCCGTGAGGCGATGCTTTGATGGAAGCTTATTTGAATATTGTGCCAAAGTCCAAAAGGGTGCCAATGGAAAGATGGAATGATGCAGTCATGGTGATTGATTTTCCTCGTTATATAGGACAATGCCTCAATTGCAGATGTGTGGCTGTGTTAGCATTTTGAACAAGCCCGGCTTTCCAACCCTTTGTGAGGTTTCAATAACATAATCTTTGTTTCTTTGTAGTTTTCTTAGCCAATTATGTGGAATAATATAGAACAGAAAACAGTTACGTTTATTTTGACCTAATAAATTAACTTGGTTTTTGATCTGTTATTGAGGCTGCAGTGATTAAAATATTACCATTCGTAACCCCCGGGTAGCCTTTTGAGGCTGTGTGGTAGATGCATAGTCTTGGGTTCGATTCTCTTTAAAATCATACTCGCAATTTAAGTGGGAGGTCACATCAGGAGGTTGACGTGCTATCCTCTTCTTAGTTTGGGTCTGTAGGATATTACCATTCTTTCACTAGCATGGACTCTATTTTTTCAGTATGTCAACAACAAAAATGTTAGATGATGTTTGCTATTGAATAAATCATGTGTCTTTATTTACATGGATGTAGTGTCGGATACAGATATATGTACTAGTGTTAGAGTCGTGGATCAGAGTTTATCTTTTGTGAGTAATTGGAACATTACCAAAGAACAAATGTTGTTTGAAAAGCTACAATGGTCTGGCCATAATTTTCTCAAAAGATCAAAACACAATATGTTTTTTGTTAGTGTTTTAATTTTATAAAACGTTTTCAAGGACAGAACAACTATTGCTCAATGGATTTATGCTATATCTCGCAAGGGTATAGCAATAAGAATCGATTGATTCTATACAATACCGAGAGACTTATTAGAAATTAGCTATATGCTAGTAATTTCTAATATATTAACGGCAATATCCTCGCTATCCAAAAAAACACAATATGCTAAATTAATGGAAAACTTCCAGTAGACACTCTTATCCTCCCTCAAATTATTTAGCAAATTTTGAGCATGCATGTCAATCTTTTATGTAATAGTAGTATATATATGTTATAGGCTGATTAGTACCATTTTTAAAGCATCAATGTTGTCCTTTAAATTAAACCCAGCTTAGCCTACCTTTGCATAGTTGTTACGCGGATGTTCTTTGGCCCATCATAATTCCACCAACCCCTCATCATGTAAGGTCACAGGCTTGACACCAGCGCAAGAATGGAGATTATCTACTATCCGAAGCAGCAATCATGCTGGATTATTTTTTTCCCTTGATAACTAGAAAGAAATTATGTTAGTTCATGATTCTAAGCATTGCTGTACAAAAATCAGTGCTTGGGACACCTGGGTAGTTTTAGTATTAATCGCCTGAAAGCTTTTGTTAGTAATTTATACAATTGACCATTATGTCATAAATGAAACCATGATAGCAAATAGAGTACAAATAACTCTATTAATAATTGTCAAGAAACTTTTTGGACGAAACTCTCAATAAAAACATAGAAAATATACATATTTAATTATATCTATATATTTATAAATTAAGTTGAACTCATATTTTATAAATTTATAAAACATAACAATTGATAAAATTTGGCTCACATTTTACAAATTTAATAAACTATGTAATATGTAATTTTTTTTATAGATTTTAATTATTAATGAGATTTAAATTTTAAAATAATTTATATTAATCATATTTAAAATTACAGTATATCATAAAAAATCACAATTTTTTTTATTTTACCAAAAGTGGATAATGATGTCATAATTTTGAATTCACACGAGTCAAAAAGCAGGCTGCACCTCGTTGTACTAGATGGAGTGGAATTTTGGCATTGCAAAAGGGCTATGAGCTGCTGTATCTGATCTGGCGAGATGGAGCCTTCATATGATGATGCATTGTTGGCCACCTTCTGCTGGTTCCCGCCTCCAGTTCTTGGCTTATACAGTTTGTGGTTTGGAGGGTATCCGTAGATTTCCCAACAAGTTTCCACGGTATGATTTGTTCTCCCACATTTCGTGCATGATGCTCTCTCCTTAGGACCCGATCCCTTGTAGTTTCCTTTAGTCTGCTTGGCATTTCCCTTCTGGTTCTGAGCGGTGGATGATGGGTTTTTTGGCAAGGCTTTGGGGTTGTTGGAGGAACTGTCAGGTAATTGCAGATGCTCATCTGAAGTTCCCTTACCTTCAGTTCGAGATTCAGAACTTGGAACAAGACATGACTACAACCTTCAGCTTGCCTACAAATCTGGATTCGAACCAAGTTGAGAAACATATCAGCTGGCAGTTGCCTCATCTAGCCGTAATAAAAATTAATACTGATGCTAGCAGAGACACCATTACGGGACTGGACTCGTGTGGTGGTCTGTTTCGAGACCCCTCTAGGCATTGGTTAGAAGGATTTGGGCTTGGTCTGGGGCAATATGATATTTTGCGTCTTGCTAAGCTAATGGGAATCAGACATGGTTTGACTATTGTAACAAAGAAAGGGATGAATAAAGGTTTTTTGAATCAGACTCCATGACAGTGCATTTGATAAAGTTAGGGGATTTTGGGTTCGACAAGCTAGGAGCTATCGTTGAGGACTACAAAAGTTTGATCTGTAATTTGGATTCCTGTGTTGTATTTCACATGCTCTTTAAAGGGTTGAGAAGAGATTTTCTCGAGAAATAAACAAAAAATTCAAGAAAAAAATATAAATACTGTTAAATGGCAGGTTGTGGTAACTGTTCGAGAGACCATATTCTCATTTTCGGAATGAACAGGTCAAAAGATTTGATAGATACAGTGAGTGGTTTAGTTGGTAAAGTCATCGACACCCCGCTTACATCATAGATTGGGGCCACAAGGGAAAGAGAGATATTTCTCATGGTAAAAGATGTCTATATATTAATGGGAAGGAAAGTAAAACCTTTCCGGCTTCAATCTCATCTCAGTTGCTTGCTAAACATGACAAGCTAATCAACAAATTCTTTATTTTAAAGGAAAACCCAACAAAATTTTTAAAGACTACAAGGATTAGTCAAGTCATCAACAACTGTTTTTGTTCACACTGTATCCCCGCAGTATTTTATTAGTATTAGAATAAAAATATAGAAGATTGAAGAACAATACCATGAAAACTATTTAGGTTCTATGACTTTGACTTTGACTTTGATAGAACTATTTATTTTCGATGCAAGAATTAACTCAAAATTAGCAAGCATTCATTGTTAAGCTTTCATTAAACAGTTCATTTTGTTTAAACACCTCACCTCAGTTGTCTTTCTCCAATGGATATTCAACATTTCAGCCATGAAGGGAAGTTGAGCTTCCATGAAGAGACAGAGGATGCGAACTGCGATGGGTGCGTTCTTGACATCAGTGGTGCTCCGGCGTACGTTTGTGAAGATTGCGGCTTCTGCCTGCATAAATTATGCGCTGAATTTCCGCGCGAGATGTCACACCCTCTTCACTTGCAGCATCCTCTCACTCTTCTCACCGAGCCTCCAAATGATGCCTTACTTTCCATATGTGATGGTTGTAGAGATATTTCCACTGCGTTCATTTTCCACTGCAAGGTATGTCAGTTCAATCTTGATGTCAAGTGCGCTTCTTTAACTGAAGATCAGTGCCAGAGACTAAAAGTTAAGGAGATGAAAACCAAGGTAAATCATTTCTCCCACAAGCATACTCTTAGCGTTGCTAATTATAACTGGGAATTTGAAGCCTACTGCAATGGGTGTCAGATGCCCATCTTCGGTCAAGTCTACTGTTGCATAGATTGCCAATTTTTCCTTCACGAATCCTGTCTCGAAATTCCTCAAGAATTGGAACAACCCTTTCATCCACAGCACCCTCTTCTTGCTCGCGATACTGGTTTGTATAATACTGTGAAATGCAAAGTCTGTAAATTGAGAATTTATGGAATTTCTTTTTCCTGTGACGAATGCAACTTCGACCTTCATGTTTCATGTGCTACTTGCCTAACACCTACGCTGAAACATAAGTGCCATGAGCACATGCTTCTTTATTTTGTGGTGAACTTTGATAAATCCTTTCCGTGCAAAGCCTGCGGTAAAAATTGCCGTGGCTCCCTTTACCGCTGTGTGGAGTGCGATCTTAATTTTCATCTCAAATGTGTTCCCATACCACACATTGTTAAACATAAACGTCACATCCATCCACTTAAACTTATGGATTCAGTTGTTGAAGATGATTCAGGGGAGTATTACTGTGATGCCTGCGAGGCAGAAAGGAACGAGAAGCATCATGTCTATTCCTGCAAGGAATGCCCATATGTTGCTCATATTCAATGTGTTGTGTCTGAGGTGAACTCCTTAGCTAATTAAATATTTTAGTATAGCAGTCTAGCATAATCTGAAACATTTTATTATTTTAAAAAAGTTCCTGAAATTACATTATCTTTAGCATATGATTCATCACTTGAACTTGGAACTTATATGTTTGCTTCCTCAGGATGAGAGTTCAATAGAGATACTGTCATATTTGGGGGTGCCATCTGCCATGGAGGAGATTGAACAAGAGGAGGAAGAGAGTGATGAAACAGAATCACAGTCTTGCTCCCCAGTTACAGAGGAGGTGAGTGATCCAGAGGAAGAAGGTTATGCAGAAGAAGATAGTGGCTCAAAGAAAGAAAGTTATGCAGAGGAAGAGAGGGTCTCAGAGGAGGAAAGTTATACAGAGGAAGAGAATGATGTAGAGGAAGAAAGTGACGGAGAGGAAGAGAACGATGAAGAGGAAGAAAATGATAAAGAGGAAGCGAGTAGTGCAAGTGATGCTGCACTATCAGAACAAGAGGAAGAAATAACCGATCTCGTGGAAAAGATGGAGGCATTAAAACACAACTAGAGGCTCTGAAGGGAAAGCGTGCCAGCATTTCAAGTCAACAACATTGAGCTTGAGGGGGAGATGATCAATATATGGGTTTTTTTTTTATATTTTTTATTTTACCTTGTAAACATGTTTAATTCAGACTCCTGAAAATTTATAGGCATAAGAAAGGATAGTATCATGATTAAACTTATATATGCAATTTTGTCTCTCCCCTCAACATTTGTGTTATTTTGTGTATCAATTGTCCAGAAAATAAAGGATGGTCTCATGGCAGAATGGAAGTGTATATATATATGTATGATCTGTATTACAAATCCTTCTGGAATAAATCTTTGGAACTTTTTTGTCCTCATAGTTTCTTCTTTGGATTTGTGTCCAGTTCGGTGGTCCCCGGAAAAGCAAGAAGAAGGAAGAGGGAGAGTACAAAAAATGATATTTCTATCCTATGTCAAAGAAGAGTGAGAAGAAGGAATAGTAGGATGATGATCGGTGATTTCTTTTCATTTGAACAAATCTCAATACTCTCAAATTGAGATAATTGGGGGAATAAAAGCTAAAAAAATATATTTTTATATGTTTATTTTTTTTGCTCTCATTTTTCCATCATCTTAAGATAGAAAACATCAATTATCTTGTTTTTCCCTTTTCTCTCTCCTTTCTTCGTATTTTTTCATTGTACCAATCAGAGCTTACATGTTAAATATACAACAGGAGTGATGAAATCAAGTTTTCCCAATGATTGTTTAGCTGCTAAAGAACTGCAATGTCTCCAAAGGTTATAGCAGTAAAAATGAAATTCTACTGATTTTATGCAATACCAAGAGAGTTTTTACTTCCTAAATACCTTCTTTAAACTTGGATGGTATTGGTCAACCTTCACATTTGTATACCCAAATCAAGCCAGAAAAAAAAACATGAATATCAAAGAAATTACGCAACAATAACTTAAGTCAACTCATCATGAAATTAATTAATTTCATTCACATGATATGCAACAACCAACTGAACTCAGCTCTTAATTATATGTATTAATATGTAGCCATCAGATTAATTCTTTAGTAAACAAATGCATCACATATTCACATCAATGTCCACAAAGTCAAAAGTAGTTTAGTCATACTTCACATCATACAAGGCAAATGCCAATCCTCATAACCCAAAATACAGCTCTCAAATTTTTTTTTTTTTTTGGTGAAGATTATTTAATATCCCCTGTTTATTTGATAAGAAATCAGTTTGTTATCACTTTTCCTCTTATCTCCAATATGGAGATTCAACATTTCAGCCATGAACATATCTTGGCCCTCTTTGAGGCTCTTAAATAGACTGAGGCATTGTGCTGCGGATCCCTAACAGTTATCTCTGGTCAACCCTATGTGTGCAAAATCCGCAACTTGTGGCTGCACAAATCATACACGTGAGCTGCTGCACCCTCTTCACTCCCCACACACTTACCCTTTTTGCTAAGCCTCAGTATGATTCAAAGTTTTTCTCATGCGATTAATGTAAATGGTATGTTTGGGTAACTGTTTCTTGTTTTCAGTTTTCGAAAATGAAAATTGAAAATAGTTTTCTGAAGAAGCATGTTTGGATAACTGTAACTTGAAAACTGTTTTAAAAAATAGCGAAATGTTGTTTAGATAATCTTATTTTGAAAACTGTTTTGAAAATTGAGTTTAAATATGAAATATATATTAATTTTATTTCTCATCTTTACTCAATATATTTTTCTAACACATCAAATACTTGAAAATAATTAATATTATTTTATTTTTAAAATTTTAATATTTTTTAGATATTGAACCATTTTATAGTCTCATTATATCAAAAGAGCTCCAAGTGATTCATTATCATTCTAAGAGGGTCAAATTCACGTGGTCATTCAACCGCCCTTCATAATAGCGTTTTTACCCTATTTTCCCAAATTGTCAAGTGAACACAAGGATATGAATATAAATTACAACATTGCAGTTTTTCTTCTTCTTTTTCTTATAGAAAGTACTATTTTTTTTATTAGTGCATCAAATGGTTTGGAGAAGCAACTTATTATTGCTTCGAATAAGAGATGCCTCAGTTGTTAATAGAAGACACATTAGATCCAATTCTTTAGCTCAGTTATCCACAACCTTTGAGCTTTATCTTCAAAAAGCAGAATCATTTGGATGTGAAAATCAACGAAACTGCAGCATCATCATATAAGAATTCCTGAGCCATACTCATTTTCAAGTTATCACTCAATAGAACAAAAGCTGGATCAATAATTCAAAAATCACAACTTTTCATTGCATAAGAATTACTAACAACAAGAACCATTTGCATCACAAACCATACACCCAGATCTAAATTTTTATTTGATCAAAGAAAGTATGTTAGGACACAACTAGCTATTTGCATATGGTAAGTTTCTCATCTAGACTTGCCATTAAGATACAATTTCATTTCTTTTCATCAATCATGACACAACTAAAAGGAAGTGAAATACTATTTCAATAATTTAGAGATGCATTTCGGACTTGGTTATCCGCAAGAATCATAAAGGAAATTTGAGGAAGATGGGAGACAACAGTGCAAGAATTATGCAAATCGTAACATGATTTAACATTAGACTGCAAAACAACCAGTCTCTGTACAACGTCATTCAATTGAATGCCACTTTGTACACTTTCAAGTTTAATTATTGTACACTACCAGATCTCATGTAATACAATTCAAAGCAACCGACAAAATGGCCATCGTCTTTCACCTACATAGCATTTCCTCAATAATACCACAAAAAATCCTAGAAGATCCTATCCAAGTACTTGAAGTAAAGAGAATTTGCTTCTAAACCCAAATGTGATCAGCAGGAGGTTAATTAAGTGGGCAGTGAGAAAAGCAGGGATAAGGGTAGCATCCATTTTACAAATTAGGCACGAGGACTACTTGTACTTCAATGGATATTTTTTATTATTATTATTTTAAGTGATGCTATGCTAAGCATAATGTTACAACGATATAATGTTTCAATCTCCATATTTGTAATGGTAAGAGTTCGCCAACTTCATCTCAGAATGAGTTGGGATGCTTCCAATGAAAAATGGATACATCAGAACCTGTGCCACAACCTTGACAGGGTCCAGAAGCCTTCCAGTATCTACTGCTTTCCGAGCCACATAGTCTACCATGTTAGCACTGCAGCTCCAGCCCAAGTAGAACACATATGTTTTAGCATCATGAGTCACAAACTTAGTAACCTACCAACACATGACTTTTCTGTAAGTGATTTTGAGACGAGAGAAGGTTCAAAAAGGAATCAAAACAAAATCTGAAATGAATTTTATTTCTCAATGTTAAATGCTAGCTACAAGTTAGGACTGTACAGATCTAATTTGGTCTCCTTGGAACAGGCGCATAACAACCAAATGAATTTTCAATAATTGTTACATATAACTAAAATAGATTACTAGGTTTGCTTTGGGTCAAAAGGGCTTGAAACCACTATACCAGATTAAGTATGTTTCTTAGAAAAGAACAGCAGAAGCAGCATATTCAGCCGTGTCTGCTCCATATTTAAGTTACATAACACACTGAATTCCCAACAAATCCAAAAGTGATTGCCTGAAATCACTTTCATTCTCAAGAATAAATTACTATAAGAATGATGCCAATAAAAAAATCCAACCTTCATAAAATCAAAGCAGAGCAGAAAATGGACCTTTAGACCATAGGAATAGGATTCAGACCAGACATGATTGACAATGTGTTGAAAGAAGGAGAAAATTTCCCAGTGCATAAGTTTGTCATAATTGAAAAATAAGTACCAACAAACAAAAAGTTCGACATGGAGATAAGCTGAAGCAGTCACAAAATTATGTTGAATTTAATATGACCACTCATCACATAATAGAAAGAAAATTCCATATAAGTGCAGTGCATCCAAAGAACCAGCAATTACCTTGACTAGGAGAACTCAGTAAACTATTCATCAAGATAGTATCATATCCAACAAATCTGCTTATGAGAAGTTGCTGCCACCTGTAAGTAGAAAACAGTCATTCAAGAAGTATACATGCAACTCAGTCAAAACTAAAAGTGCATGAAATCAAAATCACAGAAGTTGTAACTAATGAGCAACTAATGATAATCCCCAATTTCTGCTCTAACTACAAATTGCAGGCATTGGATGCCTCAAGAATTGAAAGTTCAGAACTGATGTCTATATCAAAATAAGAATTTAAGAATGAAAAAATGAAGTAAGATAAACATAAAGTAGACAGGAAAATATGCCAATTGCAAGTTCATAGAGATTATGATAATAGTTATAATCAGGAGATATAACCTGTTCCCAAAGCAGGAATGCCGTGCCGATATGCTAATATTAACAGTATGTATATGCCGAGACTTCGCTTCTCACGGTAGCAAAAAATACCCCTGCAGAACAGATACATTTTTTTATAAGTCATACATGTTTTCACATTAAAACAGAAGATTAAAGAAGCTTCAACGCTATGGCCGAATTTTGATCAAAAGGCTTCCTATTTTTTACTTCTTTCTTGATGGGCGAGGTTTGAGCCTAAGATCTATTCCAAACCCACTTTGGAATGGGGAAAATTTACCTTTTCCTTGGTGTATAAATAAGTCGGCTCAAATGCTTTGCTTCTTTTCTCAAGCCATTTCACTGAAACAAATAGCAAAACTTTTTACTAAAATTATGGCAAAAAATTAACTAACACAGAAAATGAAGGAAAAAGTTATGATATCTTCATGATCCTTGAATCTAATTAATATAACCTACACCTTTATCTAAGCACATAAACACCAGCAATTTCAATATTTATCATGCTCAGTTGGCATAAAAAATAAGTACTGACCATATAGACCTTTCCTCATCCAAAAGCGAAGATATAGACACAAGCTCCACATTAATGTTCTGTAGTTCTTGTTTTTTTTATGGAATTTAGTGATACTTTAAATTTTAGGACTCAGCTTTTCTTTATTTTTGTATCTTTTTGAACACCGCTGGCATACACAAACTTGCCCATTCTCTTTTCTGGTTATTGGATTTGAACACAAGATCTCTAATTTTGTTATTTCCAGGTTATTTGCAAACACAAAATAGCTAAACCAACTAGTATAACCTTAATTAATGGTTCAAAGAGTGAACACACAAAAGCAAACACAGCTTCCTGATATGAAATTTTAGTTCAGTAGTACAATATGAACACCAACGGGGAAGGAAGAGATTAAAGAACCTTATCAATTAGCCATCATAAACAACTAAAAGAGCACCATTCAGTCACTTTAATCAAAGTGCTTGACTAGGAAGTGCAAAAACCTGCAAAATCAAAACAAGAAAACCATGAGTAAGAGTAATGACTAATAATACCGTCGATTTGGGTACTCAGTAAAAGGAAGAATTGAGGAAATTGAATAAAAGAACATGACATTTCCAGCTATATTTTCGGTTCTAAAATATGGTCAATAATAACAAAATGATAGCAATAATTACTCAACCATTGCCATCAACCTTAGCTGAGTGGAACATTTACTATCTCTTCTACCATAAAGATTCTAAATTTAAACTTTTAACTCAGGAACCAGCCAGCAAAAAAGAGATATAGCTACAGATTATGATTTGGGTTGATGCAAGAAATTAAATTTTTTTTAATTATAAAAAATAAGGGGTGGAGCTGTGTTGTAAAAAAAAGAAAGCAGAGATACAGTTGCAGTACGTAGCGAGTTTAAGAGAGAGACTCGGTTGGCGGAAACTTACCAGAAAATCCGCGCCTGGCGGAGTGATGGTGGCCGGTGAGCGATCAGCTTATGGGTTTCAGAACACTTTTTGCTAGAGTGATTTGGGGATTTCGGGTTGGATCTAAGAGAGAGACCCGGTTGCAGAGAAAGGGAAAGGTAATAGGAGGGAGAGAGAGGAAGGACTGGCACAGAGGGAGGAGAAGGAGCTGCGCAGAGAGAGGGAAGAAGGAGAGGGAGTCGCGATGTCTATGAGAGAAGAGAAAGAGAAAGCACAGAGAAAGAAAGAAAAAGAAAGGAAATAGGGAGAGAAAAGGACCAAGGAGTTGCAGAGAGAGGGAGAGGGAAGATGGAAAGGAACGATTTTGGAGAAGAAGAAGAAGTGTGTCGTAAGTGAGAGAAGAGAAAAGAGAAGAGAAAAGGAAATCTGTGGGTGTTTTTTGAAAACTAATCTTGAAAACACAAAAAATTTAATTTAGAAAACAGCTTTTAGATTTTGAAAATTGAAAACTGTTTCTAAAAACTTAAAAACAAACATGCTCAAAGATTTTTCTTTCGGATTCACTTACCACTGTGAGAAATGTCAGTTTGATCTTGATCTCAAATGTGCTTCTTTTGATGGAGGCAGTAAAGATATCAAGAGATCGAAAGAAGCAAACAAAAATGACGATTTATCATTGCCTCCATAAGTATCTAACCCTCTTCAACAGTAGGGAGGGGTTAGAATTAGACTGCAAAGGGTGCACTCAACCCCTCAATGGTCTAGCATATTGTTGCATGGATTGTGAATTTTTCCCTCATCAATCATGTATTGATATACCTCGAGAAATACAAAACCTGTCTCATCCTCTGCTTCCTCTTATTGCTCAAGGTAGTTACTTCAATTCATATTGCCATGCCTGTCTAAAGAGAATTCGGGGAATTACCTTTCACTGCAGCGAATGCAACTTCGACCTCCATGTTCCATGTGCTAATTCTATAGCGCGTGCTCTGAAACACAGGTACCATGAGCATAATCTTTTCTATTTCGTAGCAGAAATCGACAGCTCCTTTAAAAGCAAGGCCTGTGTTGACAATTGCATTGGGTCCTTCTACCACTGTTTGGAGTGTGACCTCAATCTCCATCTCAAATAAGTTCCAGTTCCTATTACTGTTAAGGGTAAATGTCATATCAATCCTCTCAAACTCCTGTATTCATTCATAGAAGATGACTCTGGGAAGTACTATTTTGATGCTTGTGAGACTGATAGGGACTCAAAGCATCCTGTTTTTTACTGTGAAGAATGCAAGTTTATAGCTCATATTGAATGTGTCATTTCAGAATATAAAAGCTTAATTTCTGTTAAAAGTATAATTTACTAACAAACTGATGAGTTCCTTTTTCTTGGGTACAAAATTCTTACAAAAGTTACACTTATTTTAAATGTTTCTTTGCCTGAATATGGTTTTGTTATTATTTTTTATCAGGAAATTCCTTCACAGAAGATGGAGCAAAAGAAACTAGAGCAAGGGAGTACTGCAGAAGGCCTTGCCCTTGCCCAACTAGATGAAGAAATCACAAATCTCCAAGCAAAGATGGAAGCATTAGCAACAAAACTAAAGTCTGTCCAAGGAAAACGTCAGAGAAGATCATGTCCACGATTTCAAGCTTTGACATCTTGGGGCTTTAGACAATTGCATATCCGTTGGCATAGTAGGAGGAATATCGCATTGCAGTAAACATATGACAGCACATAAGCACTTACCATTGGTGTGAAAGGAGAGCTAACTAGCTGGATTCTTATGCATAAGATTAGATAAAATTAAAATTGTTTATATTTGATGCTGAAAGTAAACCAAAAGCTGCCTTCTTTTCTTTTTTTTTTTTGGGTTAAGCCTTGAGTAAGGTTTGGCGGACCCTATTTGTCTTGCACCTGAAGTTTTTATCTTGCTCAACAAGTTCAGAGTGCTCTGCATAACTCCCTCCATCTGTTTCCTTTTGCTCCACATCATTCACTACTAGGGCTTGCCTATCCAACTCACTAGATGCCTCGCCTCTGATTTTGGGTGAATTTTCTTCCTGAAAACCGAAAATGAAATCAAACTAAATTAAAATTCATTTCATTTTCAAATGAATTGAAAATAAAATTATAAATGAAGTTTTATATTTGATTTTTTTATTTTAAATTATAGAATTCATTTAAATTCTCATGTTTAAAAATTTTGAAATAAATTAAAAATTCAAAAGAGAAAAAAAAAGAGAAAAGAGAGAGAGAAAAATGTTATTTTCCAAAATTATATACTCTTAATCTTCTTACTTTTTTATCTTAGTTTTCACTGTCTCACTTTTTTTCTTCTTATTTTTCTCATTTACTGAACACATTTGAACAAAGAAAGCAATAAAAAAGAATTATCTATCAGTGAGATAATTGTAGACAATGCACAATCAATCACATCAATTGCCCCACTAGATAGATGTATCATGCTATATATGTATTTGATTAAGTTTTTAAAAATTATCATTCAAGTTTTCATTTCAGTGTAAATAATAAATTTTACACTCGGTGTAAGTAATAATCTCTCATATTAGAGAGAGATCACATATTTGTCCATCCCGCTCACATTACTGTCTCACATTGCCATTCAGGAAGCTTTGATGCTCCAATGATAATTTTGAAAATTTCGATTAATAACATATATTCGGGGGACGTGACGCACCATATTATTGAGTCTGTGAATGAACTTTTTACGTGGGCACATTTAGACAAGAATTTTTCTGTTTGCAGGCTCCACGCCAATCTTTACTCATACTTGATTAGTTGATCTCTTAACTAATTTTTCCAAAAAAATCATTGAATTTTTTGGGATGTCTTGGCAAATTCTTGTTGGTCGAATAAATTTGTAAGACTTTTGGTTCGCGAAAGTATCCCTTTTGCCTTTTCTCTTGGCTGACATTGGTTCTATATGTGCCTTGCAAAGAATTAGATCAGGACCAATAATATCCATTCTATTAGGACATCACTTTCCTGTACATATATGTATGTGGATAGAGTTTGTTCGTTAAATGGAAATTTAACATACAAATTAATGCCAATTCTGGAGGATTTACTGAAATGGAAAATTGTACACAACTGGAACTTGTGGTCGTTGTTGATGTTCTAATTTTATGTCCACAATCCTTCAATTTTCAATTTTCTGTAATATAAAACATCCATCAAAATAATGGAGATATATCACATGAGCAGGAAATGATTTATTTATTTTGATGTTGCGCAGGCCTTGATGGAGGCTTTAGATTTTTAGCCATTAAAATTTTGATGGAGGCTTGCTGAAATTATGGTACGTTCCTACAAAACAGAATCCACAAGACCATTGAGAAAATAGCACAAACATGTACTGATCAAAGAGACAAAACCCCAAAAAGCTCGATCTCGATACCAAATTTAAAGCTCAAACAGCAAGGAAACTCATATCAGAGTCGATTACTCTTATCTCACCCCACCTCCCTAACGTTTCGATAAGAAAATTCAAATAAATAACAAGAAACTAAAATCAAACCCCACTCATGTTAAATTAATAAAATTAAAAGATAAAGAGAGTTATTTTCTATTGTGTAGCCCATAAGTTCAAGTAATGGTCTCATTTATATTAAAAAAAAAAGATTTGTAATATATAAAGATATTAAATTAAAAGTAAATTTCATTTTCATTCTCAAAGTTTGTATTTTTTTTTTATTTACGTCTTTAAAATTTAAATTGTCTTAGTTGGATACCAAAAGTTAATAATTGTTACGAACTCTCAAATAAAATAAAGAAATCTGGTACTTCAAGGGACCAATGCCTCCAAATATACGATAAAAGCCAAATAGAATTCTGATACTTCGTTAATCAGATAACAAGACATTAAATACAACTCAAATAATAACTAACCAACAAATAAATCTGGACCCACTACAATCATGTTTACCAACTACATACATCTGGACACCACTAAACCCATAACATAAAATAACAACCTAAGCTAAGGACTCTATCAAAAGAAGACTAAAAAGTAACATGAATATTTTGGAATTGGACTTCTGAAAGGAACACGTGATGACAATTACTAGTGGTTGGATTAAATGGACGGCACAGATTAAGCTATATAGAAGGCAACATGACATACTCCTCCTCTTCGAGAACCTTGTCCCCAAGGGCCCCAAATTTGTTGCAGAAATCCCTAATGTTCTCCCAGGTTGCTTCCTTGTCGCCCATACCAAACCATTTCACCAAAATTTATGTGGTAGCTCGCTGTCCTTGTCTCTTAAGTCTACAATCTAGTATCTTTTTTGGTTTTGGGAAGAGAGAACCATCCACGTTGACTGGTGGGAGCTTCGGCTGCAGGGTAGAGGAGGATCCCAATCTTTTCTTCAGGGAAGAAACATGGAAAACTGGGTGGATCTTGGATTCCGGTGGTAGTCTCAAGTGATAGGCAACCTTTCCAACTTTTTCTTCAATCACGAAGGGTCCATAGTAGCAGGGAGCAAGTTTCAAGTTCCTCAGGGCAGCAGCTGAGAGTTGACGGTATGGTTTTAACCGTAGATACACTCAATCGTCGTTTGTAAATTCCCTCTCCGTCCGATTTAAATCTACTAATTTTTTCATCCTTTCTTGTGTTTCTCGTAGGTTGTCCTTCAAGATTTTGAGAGTGGCTTCCCTGTCCTTCAACACATCTTCAACAGCTTGAACCTTAGTTGTTCCCAAGGTGTATTGAAGTAGATGAGGAGGCCGGTAACCGTAGACAGCTTCAAATGGTGTCATTTTGGTTGAGATGTGCTCATTGGTATTATACCAATCTTCAGGAAGAGAAAGTCATCTGCTCCATGCTTTGGGATTGTTCCCAGTGAATATGCGAAGGTACCCCTCTAGGCACTGATTGACTATCTCTGTTTGGCCATCGTTTGCGGATGGTAGGCAGTGCTAGTGTTGAGTTGAGTCTGTTGTAACAGGAAGAGGTCTTTCCAAAAAATGAGAGATAAAAAGGGGACCTCGGTCACTTACAATAGATTTAGGGATACCATGTAATTTGAAGATGTTGTCAAGAAATAGTCCAGCAATAGCAGTGGCAGTGTAGGGATGGTTGAGTGCAATAAAGTGAGCATACTTAGTCAAACGGTCGACCACCACCATGATGACATTTTTGTTATGGGATTGAGGCAAACCTTCAATGAAATCTATGGTAATGTCAGTCCATAGTCTTTCGGGAATGGGTAGAGGCTGGAGTAATCCTGCGGTGTGGTTGTGTTCAATTTTGCTTTGCTGGCAGATCTCACATTCTCGTACATGATGCCTGACTGCAACCTTTAATCCAGGCCAGTAAAAATTCTTTCTGACCCGAGCTAAGGTTTTGTGATATCTTGAATGTCCTGCTAACGGGTGATTGTGTATCTCTTGTAAGGCCAACTGTTGAAGCTCTCAACTAGTGCCTCGATGGATTCTGCCTTTGTAGAGTACTATGCCTTGCCATAGTTGGAACTTATGATCTGAGAGGGTGCCATCCTGGAGCTGCCTAAAAAGTCTTTGAAGAAGCTCATCTGCTGGGTAAGCCTTCTTTACTCTATCAATCCAAGGTGTTTCCAACTGTGTGAGAGTTACTGCATAGATTGTTTACTCAACATTCCCCATCCTGGATGATACTACCAAAATATGACACTCCAACAGGAGGAGGACACGTGGATCATCGTGATCCCAGAATTCAAAGAGACACGCGGACAATTCAGGCCCAGACAGTTGAATCTCCAGGTCATGACCGCCCTTCAGGGCATCATTGCCTCCAGCTGGGCCTCCAGGTCATGACCGTCCTCAGGGGCATCTTGGCCCCAGCTGGGCCTCCACGTCACCATCGCCCTCCGAACCATCATTACCCAACCAAGTTGGGACGTCAGATCTAAACACCGTCTTACGCATAGACGGCTCTGGAGTAAGCCAACAAGGCAAAAGCCCTACTGAACGGTTCTCAGCTTCCTAGCTGGGCCTCATAGGCATCATTACCCAACCCAGTTGGGGTATCCTGTCACAGCCGCCCCGACCCACTATCGCCTCCGAATATCACCGCCTCCGAAACTCTATAAAAGGACTTGGTAAGCGGTCCAAAGAGGGGGACTGAGCTCTTCAGCTTTAAACACATAAAACCTTGAGCTTTTGCTAACTTAAGCATCGGAGCATCCTCGGAGGCATCCCCTCCGTCGATCCCAATAGCTAATCTCCCTTTCTCTGTGCAGGTACTTCTACAGGCTAAACACCCAGCTCAGCAACACTCATTTTTGGCATCAACAGATTGGCGCCGTCTGTGGAAAACCACATCTCTCGCTGACAGTAACAGCGAAGAAGTCAAAAGAACTCATCTGTTAGCATGCCTCCAAAAACACCCGCTAGGGATCTAGGCACTCGCGTGCTACGGTCGGGAGACAGTTCTTCAGCCGAACCCGAGGTTCACCCGAATGAAGGCACGCTCCAGGCGCAATTCGCAGAGCTTGCACACCTGGTGGCCGATCTGGCTGCCGAAGTTCGCAGGAGACCTCAGCAGACGCTGCCACTCCCATCACCGGAACCAGGTCACGATGTTTCCACTGACCGCCGCCCACCAGCGGATGTCTGCTCAGCGACCCACTCACCTCCCCCAACCAAGTTCAGAGAGAGTCCCGTGCCCAAGAACAGCGAAGGGTTTGGCAAACGGATCGAGGACATAGAGGGACGTATCAATGAGGCGTTTAAAGAACGCGGCCACAGTATTAGCGATGATCTCGACGTACAGGACCCACCTTTCATACAAGAAGTCCTTGACGCCCCCCTCCCACACAATTTTCGGATGCCACAAATCAAACTTTACGATGGATCCACAGATCCCTTAGATCACCTCCAGCACTACCGAACCACAATGACCCTCCATAGACATTCGGACCCTGTGATGTGCAGAGCGTTTCCATTAACCCTAGAGAAAGCGGCTGGGACGTGGTATTCCTGCTTGAAACCAGGGGGTATTCGCACCTTCAAAGACCTAAGCTATGTCTTCGCCTCACATTTCATCAGCAGCAAAGGACCCAAGAAAACTTCGGAGTCTCTGTTTAATATTGTCCAGTCAAAAGGAGAGAAGCTTCGCGCCTATATTTCCAGATTCAACACTGCAGCTTGGGAGATCCCAGACCTTGATCCCAATGTTCAGCTCCTGGCATTCAAAAATGGATTAAGATCCGGATTCTTCAGCTCAAAACTCATCAGACGTCCGCCTATGGACATGAATGAAGTCTTGGCGCGAGCCGAAAAATACATGCTAGCAGAAGATGATCAAGCATTCCGAAGAGAACGCGAAGGAGATACGGAAAAGAGGAAGAGAGGCCCCACTAGTCCCAGCCGCGAACCCTCTAAGCGGTCGTTTCGCAAGGAGAAACCCAGAACCCTCAGGCCTTTCGAGGATAGATCCCGGACTCTTGCAACCTACGGAACCAGAGCCAGAACTCCGGGGCAAATCCACAGCTATGCACCACTGAATCCCTCCAGGACCAACATTCTGATGCAGATTCATGACAGGGACCTCTTGCAATGGCCTCCAAGGCCGCCGAACCTCAACCCAGATCGCAATACTTGGTGTAGGTTCCACAGAAACTTCGGCCATGATACGGAAGAGTGTAAGGCCTTAAAAAATCAGATCGAGGCCCTCATCAATCGAGGGCATCTAAAAGAATACGTCGGGCCACGACAGGAGAAATGTGATGAACGATCGCGTAGAAGCCCTGAACGTCCTTATGAACGAAACAGACCTACAAGGGCAGCTCGAAAGAGCCCAGGGCCAAGTTATAGGGAGCCCAGCCAGAAAAAATCGGAGGTTCCCGTGGCGAAGATTATCAAAACCATTTACGGAGGACTCGTTGCTGGCGGGGGGTCCCATGCTCGCAGTAGGTCTTATGCTAGGTCAATAGCCTCTGTTGCTGGACCTCAGAAAAGACCTAGGACCGGAGAGACTGTTTCTTTTTCGGACGAAGACTTGAAAAGAGTGCAGATCCCACATGACGATGCTGTTGTAATTTCACTCCTTGTGGCTAACCATGAGATAAGACGAGTCCTAGTCGATAACGGGAGCTCGGCTGACATCCTCTTTTATGATGCCTTTCACCAAATGCAGCTGGGCGATGCACATCTGGAGCTGGTCTCCACCCCACTCTATGGCTTCTCAGGGAGACTGGTCTTTACAGAAGGCAGCATAACCCTCCCGGTAACTGCGGGAACGGCACCTCAAACAACAACCGTACATTCCACTTTGTTAATTGTCCGACAACCCTCCTCTTACAATATGATACTCGGACGACCCACGCTGAATAAACTCCGAGCGGTTGTCTCTACCCATCATCTCAAAATCAAATTCCCCACGACAGACGGAGTAGGCGAGATCAAAGGAGATCAACGAACCGCCAGATCCTGTTATCTCAGTGCAATAAAAGGTAAAAAGACGGAAGACCTACCACTCGAACTGGATGACCTTAGGGATGAAGCAAGCAACCTACGAGGTAGGCCCGGAGAAGATGTACTCACAATCCCCCTTGGCGAAGATAGCACCAAAACTGTTCAAATTGGTTCCCAACCTGTCCAGTACTTTTCAGGAATCTCTATTAGCCCTTCTACGAGCAAACCAAGATCTATTCGCCTGGACTGCTGCAGATATGCCAGGAATCAGCCCAGACGTCATCGTACATCGCTTGAGTGTTGACCCGACCCACAAACCGGTTATTCAGAAGAAAAGGTCGTTTGCTTCTGAGCGACAGGCAGTTGTTCGGGCAGAAGTTGAGAAATTACGTTCGGCTGATTTCATCCGAGAGGTGAGCTATCCGGACTGGGTATCTAATGTTGTAATGGTAAAAAAGGCAAACGACAAGTGGCGAATTTGTATAGACTTTTCTGATCTCAATAAAGCCTGTCCTAAAGACAGTTTTCCTTTGCCCCGGATTGATCAACTCGTTGACGCAACATCAGGCCATGAGCTGTTAACATTCATGGATGCTTACTCCGGGTATAACCAAATCCTTATGCATCCGCCTGACTAAGAGAAGACGGCATTTATCACAGAGGAAGGCCTATATTGTTATAGGGTCATGCCGTTCGGTTTGAAAAATGCTGGAGCCACTTACCAGAGACTAGTAAACAAGATATTCAAAGAGCAGATGGGTCGGAATATGGAAGTATGTGTGGACGACATGCTGGTCAAAAGCGTCAAGACACAAGACCACGAGGCAGATCTCCAAGAAGCTTTTGACATACTCCGCCATCATTGCATGAAGTTGAACCCCACAAAGTGTGCCTTTGGGGTCACCGGGGGAAAATTCCTCGGCTTCCTGGTCACCCACAGAGGTATGGAAGCCAATCCAGAAAAGATTGATGCTGTTCTTAACATGAGTCCGCCTCGGACCGTTAGGGAAGTCCAGCGCCTTACTGGAAGAATAGCGGCCCTCAGCCGATTCATGTCAAAATCTGCCGAGAAGTGCCTTCCCTTTTTTAAAGCCATCCGTCGGACCCAGAACTTCGTATGAGACGAAGCTTGTCAAGAAGCTTTCAGGGCGCTGAAAATATATTTGGGGACACCTCCCGTGCTTACCAAACCAATAGCCGGCGAAAACCTTTTCTTATATCTTTCAGCTGGTCCCGAAGTAGTGGCCTCCGTCTTAATACGAGAAGAAAGAGGCACACAGAAGCCAGTGTATTATGTCAGCAAGGTGCTTCATGATGCCGAAACAAGATATCTTCCAAAGGAAAAGATGGCGTATGCTCTGTTGATTTCGGCCCGGAAGCTTCGACCTTATTTTCAATCTCACACCATCACGGTCCTCACCAACCAGCCTCTTCGACAAATACTCCACAAGCCAGATGTTGCCGGTAGAGTAGTCAAATGGTCCATAGAGTTGGGAGAGTTCGACATCCGTTATCGGCCTCGGACAGCTATCAAAGCGCAAGCCCTAGCTGATTTTGTCATGGAAACTACTTTGCCCTTAACAGAAGCAGAATCTCCGCAGGATGTTAGTCGAACGAACCTGCCTTTACGATGGACCCTTCATGTGGACGGATCCTCTACCGACTCTGGAAGCGGAGCAGGGCTCATTCTGAGCGGTCCCGATAACTTCGCCATTGAGTACGCCATGAGGTTCGGGTTTCCAGCGTCGAACAATGAAGCCGAGTACGAAGCTCTACTCGCAGGCATGAAACTAGCCAAGGTGATATCTGTACAAAATTTACATGTATATAGCGATTCCCAACTAGTGGTGAACCAAGTGAACGGCGAATTCGAGGCCCGAGGAGAAAAAATCGCTCGCTACCTAGCAGCAGTAAAGGCATTATCCGGGCAGTTTGAAGTCTTTTCTCTAAACCAGATTCGGCGGGCAGAAAATACGAAGGCCGACTCATTGGCCCGGCTTGCTTCGTCTTGCCAGCTCGAGTCCAGGCGAGCAGTTTACCTCGAAACCTTAGCCGTGCCGAGTATCGACGAAATAATGGTCTTACCCGTGGTTGGTGAGAGAACATGGATGAGTCCTATCCTAGAATATCTACGTGACGGTATTCTTCCCGATGATAAGGGCGAAGCCCGAAAGATTGTGTCTCGAGCCGCCCAATACGCAATTCTGGATGATCACCTGTATAAGCAGGGGTTGACAACGCCCTTCTTAAAGTGTCTTGACCCGACCGAAGCTAATTACGCCCTTCGAGAAGTCCACGAAGGTATATGTGGAAATCACCTCGGAGGACGTGCCTTGGCGTTCAAAATCCTTCGTCAAGGATACTATTGGCCGAAGATGAGGGAAGCAGCCATGGAGTTGGTGACCAAATGTCAAAGCTGTCAACGGTATGCCATTGTGCCACGACAACCAGCGAACCTTTTGACACCAATAGTCAGTCCACTTCCTTTCGCTATGTGGGGAATTGACCTTCTCGGGCCCTTTCCCGGAGCGACCGGCCAGCGAAGATACCTCATAGTTGCCATAGATTATTTTACAAAATGGGTAAAAGCCGAACCCTTGGCCAGCATCACGGACTTTCAAGCCCGAGCCTTCGTATGGAAATCAATCGTGTGTCGGTTTGGAGTACCACAAGTGTTAGTAACAGACAACGGCAAACAGTTTGACAGCGTTCGGTTCAAAACATTTTGCGATGAATTACACATTGACCATCGTTTCTCTTCGGTTGGATACCCGCAAGCAAATGGACAAGCCGAAGTTACCAACCGAACGATCTTGCAAGGCATTAAAAGGCGAATAGACGAAGCAGAGAAGCAGTGGGCAGACCATTTACCCAACGTACTTTGGGCATATCGAACCACGACTCGAGCACCTACCGGGGAAACCTCTTTCTTCATGACTTATGGGTCCGAGGCAGTCATCCCCTTGGAAATAGGAATACCTTCCTTACGAGTTCAGAATTTCGAGGAACGAAGCAATGAGGAAGCCCTTCGCACGAACACCGATCTTTTCGACGAAGCCCGGGACAAAGCCCAAATTCGACTTGCCGTTTACCAGCAGCGAGCCACCAGGTACTTCAACTCAAGAGTAAAAGTAAGACGTTTCTGTCTTCATGACCTCGTCTTGCGAAAGAATGCAGTATCTAGGCCCCGAGAATCAGGCAAACTAGTCCCTACTTGGGAAGCGCCGTATCGCATAAAAAAAGTATGCCGTCCTGGCACGTTCGAACTCGAAGAATTGAACGGAAATACCATTCCTCGTACTTGGAATGCGGAACATCTTCGACGTTTTTATCAATAAATAGCGTTGCGCGCATGTAAACAGTCTTGTTTTATATATATTAAAGACTTTACTTACATTTGTCCTGTTAACTAAACCAAATACCCAAACCAAGGCAAAAAGGGTGCACCAATAGCCCCAAAAGACAACACAAAAACGGCTGGGCCAAAACAATAAAACAACAAAAAAGGGGGGACTACGACAGAGTACCCTCGACCTAAGCCCTATTGATCTCCAAGGTCAGGAGACCCCGTGCCCGATCGCCCGGCACGATCCTGCCCATCAGCGAGCTCATCATCCGAAGCTAGCGGCTCCTCATCCTTGGGCCCCAGCAGGTCCAATGCGGAGAAATCGAGCTCCGGGTACATGCTCTCAGCCTTCCCCTTGGCCTCCATGAACCCCGTAAGGTACTGCTGGCCACCCTCGGAAACGACGGCCAGGCGATAGGCCTCCGAACTCTGGAAAGAAGCCAAGGCTTCCTCCACGGCTGCCCTAGTGCGGGCCTCAGCCTCCTCAGCTGCGGCTCTAAGACGAGCCTCGACCTCCTCGATAGCGGCCCGAGCAGTGGCTTCGGCTTCGGCTTTAGCCAGGATAGCAGACTCCAAGGAAGCCTGCAGCTGGCAAACAGCTTCTGTCTTCTCCTCAAACTGGCGCTGGGTACGCCCAAGAAGCTCCGCTGTCTCCATGCATCGACGTGCGGTCGCGTCCACCAGAACGCCCATCTGATACCAGAAGCCATGCGTGAAACACAATTCGGCGAAAACAATATATAACAAAGCAAAAATGGAATCTAACCTGAGAAGCCAAAGCCTCGGCCGCCGCACAGAGAGAGTCTGTGGTCTTTCGACCCAACTCGGCAATATCACGAGGGGGGGTGCCCTTAAACAGATGTTCCCTCGCCACCCGAGGATGTGCGAAGATAGAGTCGTCTGTCCGGATGGCCCAGTTGGGCATGAAGATCGAGGCCTCCGAAGCTGGCCCCTGGCTAGGGCCGGGGATAGGGGCACTGCTTACCGGAGGTGTCTCTGACTGGGTCGACGGCCGTGGAGGAGTCCCCAAGTCAATCGGAGCCGGAGATGGGGCTCGGGCCCTCTTCTTAGGCCGCGAAGTCGAGCCTGTTTGTTTCCCAGACCGAGTCGACCTCCTCTGCTCCAATGCCAACTTCTTGGCATGCTCTCTGGCACGGGCAGTCGCTTCCATCTCTGATCAAAACACAAGCAAACAAAAGAAGCAAACGAAAGAAGGAAATAGCGTAAGTACAAATCGCAGGATAACGATGCAAAATAAGAATAAAGAAAGTAGAGGGTAAACCAAAGCCTTTACCGCTCTCAAGCGAAGGCTCGGGGCACAAAGAACAAAGACCTCGTCGGGCCAGTTCTTCATTGTCGTATAGGACCCCGACGTCTAAAGGCGAGGCCACCATGGCGTTCACCGTCTCTTGCTCATACGGAAGAAGGCCCGCCTTTTTGCATTTCCCGGTGTGGTCCATACTCCACGCACGAGGCAAGCCGAAGTCCTCGGCAGATCGGATGAAAAAGAAATTCTTCTTCCACCTTTGGATAGATGAAAGGGTCTTCTTCAGCAACCTCCTCTTTGGTCGAGTACTAAAGACCACCCACCCTGTGTGACCATGCCGGCTGATCAAGAAGTGGGCCTTGAAAATATCCATCGTCATTGGTCGGCCCACTTCTAAGCAAACGCAGATAAAGGCCATGATCAGCCGTACCGAATTCGGTACCAGCTGACACAGCGCTATATCAAAGTACCTAAGGATTGTACAAAAGTAGGGGTGAAGAGGAAACCGAAGCCCGGCCTGCATGTGATGCTCGTACATGCAAAGCTCGAACGGGGCCCGGTCAGGGAGGACATCACAGGCCCTCTCCCCCACCTTGGCCAGCCGAAGCTCATACTCGCCCGGAATGCGGTACGTCTTCCTTATCACTTCCAAATCCTCCTCCCTCAGTTGGCTAGGGATCTCGTTGGCTGTATAGTTCCATTCCTCTCTCTCCTCTCCAGCCGAGGTCTCCCTAATGTCGGTCAACGCCCTAAGTGTGTCCTCACCAGACGAGGACCCGTCCTGATATTGTCTCTCCACCCCCAAAGGGATGTAGGGCACTAGCGCCATGGGGCCTGCCCCTGGCGTACCCGTTACGGGGGCATTCCCTCCAGAAGAAGTCGAGGACGTCTCTACTTCTTCGGAGCTGCTACCACTCGTACCATCTACACTACTCCTACCATTACTACTACTAAGCCTATCGCGGTATGTATCAAACGAAGAAGACATGATATGAAAATTAAAGAAAACACGAACTCACCAACGTCCGAAGGATTCAGACTTGAATTCCTCCTAGAGCTTTCCTCCCAAGGTCTCGCGAATGCAACGATCACACCAAACTTCTCACTGAAGGGACGAGAACGAGGACTCACAAGCTTCTTTGGACGAGGCCGAGGGCTCTCAGGAAAGCTACTCTCTGAAAACAGAAGGAAATTATGGCATGTGTGTGGAAGAAGAAGAAACCAAAGCCCCTTATATAGGAGAAGTGTCACGGCCAACGAGGAGCATTTAATGCAGTCGCAGGAATCTAGGGGACAATTTCGAACTCCCAAACGACCAACACACTTTCCCAGGGGACGTTACGTCCCTCGGGGTGGCCGCCGCTTTCCTTAAAAACGACTGTTTAAATTTCGAAGGTAACATGACGCGGCATCCACCCAGGTGAGACCACGTGTCTCCACAGCCGCCGTCCTAGACACGAGAAACTTTCCCGTAGTTCCACGTGTCCTCGGACCCACGGTCTTCCTGGCCGAGAAGATGGATTGCTCCACTGGTCCTCGGCCCATTCTCTTTAAGGTCCGAGGAGATGGATTGTTTCACTGGTCCTCGGACCCATGGTCTTCTTGGCCGAGGAGATGGATTGCTCCACTAGTCCTCGGACCCAGGGTATTATTGGCCGAGGAGATGGATTGCTCCTCTGGTCCTCGGCCCACTCTCTTCAAGGTCCGAGGAGATGGATTGCTCTACTAGTCCACGGACCCATGGTCTTCTTGGCCGAGGAGATGGATTGCTCCACTGGTCCTCGGCCCATTCTCTTCAAGGTCCGAGGAGATGGATTGCTCCACTAGTCCTTGGACCCATGGTCTTCTTGGCCGAGGAGATGGATTGCTCCACTGGTCCTCGGCCCCTTCTCTTCAAGGTCCGAGGAGATGGATCGCTCCACTAGTCCTCGGACCCATGATCTTCTTGGCCGAGGAGATGAATTGCTCCACTGGTCCTCAGCCCATTCTCTTCAAGGTCCGAGGAGATGGATCGCTCCACTAGTCCTCGGACCCATGATCTTCTTGGCCGAGGAGATGGATTGCTTCGCTGGTCCTCGGCCCATTCTCTTCAAGGTCCGAGGAGATGGATTGCTCCACTAGTCCTCGGACCCATGGTCTTCTTGGCCGAGGAGATGGATTGCTCCGCTGGTCCTCGGCCCATTCTCTTCAAGGTCCGAGGAGATGGATTGCTCCACTAGTCCTCGGACCCATGGTCTTCTTGGCCGAGGAGATTGATTGCTCCACTGGTCCTCGGCCCCTTCTCTTCAAGGTCCAAGGAGATGGATTGTTCCACTAGTCCTCGGACCCATGGTCTTCTTGGCCGAGGAGATGGATTGCTCCACTGGTCCTCGGCCCATTCTCTTTAAGGTCCGAGGAGATGGATTGCTCCACTAGTCCTCGGACCCATGGTCTTTTTGGCCGAGGAGATGGATTGTTCCACGGGTCCTCGGCCCATTCTTTTCAAGGTCCGAGGAGATGGATTGCTCCACTAGTCCTCGGACCCATGGTCTTCTTGGCCGAGGAGATGGATTGTTCCACTGGTCCTCGGCCCCTTCTCTTCAAGGTCCGAGGAGATGGATTGCTCCACTAGTCCTCGGACCCATGGTCTTCTTGGCCGAGGAGATGGATTGCTCCACTGGTCCTCGGCCCCTTCTCTTCAAGGTCCGAGGAGATGGATTGCTCCACTAGTCCTCGGACCCATGGTCTTCTTGGCCGAGGAGATGGATTGCTCCACTGGTCCTCGACCCCTTCTCTTCGAGGCCGAGGAAATGGATTGCTCCACTGGTCCTCGGCCCCTTATTTTCTAAAGATGGTTTACCCCACTTGTCCTTGGACCCCTGGTGTTCTTGGCCGAAAGGAGGAGTCGCTCCACAAGCCCTCGGTCTATTCTCTCTTGCCTTGGACCAAATGTTGACCAGACTTCACGCCTCCGTAGAGGATCTAACGCCAACCTAGTTCTGCTACTTCCTTAACCACAGTGCCGCACTTAAGGAAGTGGGGGGCCTCTGATACTACCAAAATATGACACTCAAATAGGAGGAGGACACGTGGATCATCGTGATCCCAGAATTCAAAGAGACACGCGGACAATTCAGGCCCAGACAGTTGAATCTCCAGGTCATGACCGCTCTTCAGGGCATCATTGCCTCCAGCTGGGCCTCCAGGTCATGACCGCCCTCAGGGGCATCTTGGCCCTAGCTCGGCCTCCACGTCACCACCGCCCTCCGAACCATCATTACCCAACCAAGTTGGGACGTCAGATCTAAACACCGTCTTACGCATAGACGGCTCTGGAGTAAGCCAACAAGGCAAAAGCCCTACTGAACGGTTCTCAGCTTCCTAGCTGGGCCTCATAGGCATCATTACCCAACCCAGTTGGGGTATCCTGTCACAGCTGCCCCGACCCACTACCGCCTCCGAATATCACCGCCTCCGAAACTCTATAAAAGGACTTGGTAAGCGGTCCAAAGAGGGGGACTGAGCTCTTCAGCTTTAAACACATACAACCTTGAGCTTTTGCTAACTTAAGCATCGGAGCATCCTCGGAGGCATCCCCTCCGTCGATCCCAATAGCTAATCTCCCTTTCTCTGTGCAGGTACTTCTACAGGCTAAACACCCAGCTCAGCAACACTCATTTTTGGCATCAACACTGGACAAGGTATCTGTAGCTTTGTTCTCACGCCCAGCTTTGTATTCTACTGTAAACTCATAGCCTATCAACTTTGAGATCCATTTTTACTGCGTTGAGGTACCAATTCACTGCACGACCAAATATCTAAGTGCATGTTGGTCTGTGCGAATCTTAAACTTCTGCCCCAATAAATAGGCCCTCCATTTTTTTTACTGCCATGACAAGAGTAAGGAGCTCATTTTCATAGGTAGATAAATGTAGGTTCTTTCCCTTGAGTCCCTGACTTAGATAGGCCAAAGGCCTTCTCTCTTGCATTAGTACCACGCCAATGCCGTCTCCTGACGCATCACATTCAATAATGAATGTTTTTGTGAAATTTTGGAGTTCCAGAATTGGGGGAGTAGTAATAACCTTTTTGAGTTGGTGGAAGGCATCCGTGGCCTTTGGATTCCATTGAAAACATCCTACCGAAGTAATGCAGTAAGAAGGGCTGTTATGCTCCCGTAATTTTTAATGAATTTGCGGTAGTAACCCGTAAGGCCCAAAAAACCCCTTAGAGCCTTAAGTGAAGTAGGTAAAGGCCACTGCAACATACTAGAAATCTTGTTGAAATCTGTTTGGATCCTACTTGAGAAGATGATATGTCCCAAGTACTCTATTTCTGAACATCCAAACCTGCATTTTGACATATTTGCATACAATTGGTGCTGTTAGAGTAGCTTCAGTACAGTTTCCAGATGTAAAATATGGTCATCCCAGCACTTACTAAAGATTAAAATATCATCAAAAAATACAATAACAAATTTTCGTAAATATGGGTGAAAAATATCATTCATAAGCCCTTGGAAGGTGGATGGGGCATTAGTAAGGCCAAAAGGCATTACTAGAAATTCATAGTGGCCTTGGTGGTTTGGAAGGCTGTTTTTGGGATATCATGAGGCTCTACACGAATTTGATGGTACTTCGATCATAAATCAAGCTTAGAAAATATTGAGGCCCCTCCCAATTCATCTAAGAGTTCATCAATGATAGGAATTGGATACTTATCTTTAATGGTGGCTTGATTGAGAGCCCGATAGTCAACAAACATTCGCCAACTGCCATCTGCTTTGCGCACCAATAATACGGGGAAAGAATAAGGGCTTTGGCTAGGTCGCATGACTCCATTTTTCAGCAGCTCGTCAACTATTCTTTCAATTTCTTCCTTTTGATAGTAAGGATAGTGGTAGGGCCGAATGCTGATTGGTTTATTGCCATCCATGAGAGGAATCTTGTGATCATGACTTCAGCGTGGGGGGAGCCTTTTTGGCTCTTGAAAAATAATTGTTTTAATAATGGCTGAATCTTCTCAAGAACAGTAGCTGATGAGTCCTCATTTGGAACTTTCATTAATTTTAGTACTAATCCTTTGTGGGTTCCCTTTGTTTGCATGTAAAAAATTTATGTATCTTCCATAGTTAAATCTGAAAGGCTAAGCCCTTGAAGTTGCATCATTTTTTCTGCACCAAGTAAATTTCATTATAAACCGTGAGAAATCCCAAAGAATGGGACCTAGGTGGGAAAGCCAATCCACCCCAAGAACCATATCACGTCCCACTAAGGGCAGCAAACATAAATTAGCAAAAAGGTAGTTACCTTGAAGATGAAATGAAACTATGTCACAATAGCCTAGGCAAGGTAACCGATCCCCATTAGCTACCATCACAGTAAGGTTGTTGCTTCTTCTAACACCTAGATTGGTTTTCTTGGCCATGCTAGGGTCGATGAAGCTATGAATACTCCCGGAGTCAATTAAAACAACCACATATTTGTGTTTTAATACACCCCATAGTCGTATGGTTCGAGGAGTGGGAGTGCCTGAAATTGCATGTAGTGATATACCAAGTGTTGATGCCAAAAATGAGTGTTGCTGAGCTGGATGTTTAGCCTGTAGAAGTACCTGCACAGAGAAAGGGAGATTAGCTATTGGGGTCGACGGAGGGGATGCCTCCGAGGATGCTCCGATGCTTAAGTTAGCAAAAGCTCAAGGTTGTATGTGTTTAAAGCTGAAAAGCTCATCCCCTCTTTGGACCGCTTACCAAGTCCTTTTATAGAGTTTCAGAGGCGGTGATATTCGGAGGCGGTAGTGGGTCGGGGCGGCTGTGACAGGATACCCCAACTGGGTTGGGTAATGATGCCTATGAGGCCCAGCTAGGAAGCTGAGAACCGTTCAGTAGGGCTTTTGCCTTGTTGGCTTACTCCAGAGCCGTCTATGCGTAAGATGGTGTTTAGATCCGACGTCCCAACTTGGTTGGGTAATGATGGTTCGGAGGGCGGTGGTGACGTGGAGGCCCAGCTAGGGCCAAGATGCCCCTGAGGGCGGTCATGACCTGGAGGCCCAGCTGGAGGCAATGATGCCCTGAAGGGCGGTCATGACCTGGAGATCCAACTGTCTGGGCCTGAATTGTCCGCGTGTCTCTTTGAATTATGGGATCACGATGATCCACGTGTCCTCCTCCTATTGGAGTGTCATATTTTGGTAGTATCACCAAGTAATGCTTCTTCCTCATCTATGTTTTGCTCTTCTCTCATTGCAAGTTCTTCACGGACATCTTCAAAAATGTCCTCCTCAGTTTCAGCCTCCAATTCTTCCAAAAAGAATAGCTTGGGAGTTCTACACCGGTGTGCAAAAGACCATTTGTCATCACAGTAGTAACAAAGACCATGATCCCTTCTTTCCTTTATCTATGCAGAGGTAATACGCTATACAGAAAGGTTGGCTTTATTGGGTTGGTCCCTGTCTAGTCGAGGGGGGTAATGAGGAGGTGGGGGTCCCAATAGTCGACCGAGGCTTTGGCGACCGAGGCTTTGGCTTCTCAGGTTAGATTCCGTTTTTGCTTTGTCATATATTGTTTTCGCCGAATAGTGTTTCACGCATGGCTTCCGGTATCAGATGGGCGTTCTGGTGGGCGCGGCCACACGTCGATGCATGGAGACAGCGGAGCTTCTTGGGCGTACCCAGCGCCAGTTGGAGGAGAGGACAGAGGCTGTTTGCCAGCTGCAGGCTTCCTTGGAGTCTGCTATCCTGGCTAAAGCCGAAGCCGAAGCCACTGCTCGGGCCGCTATCGAGGAGGTCGAGGCCCGTCTTAGAGCCGCAGCTGAGGAGGCTGAGGCCCGCACTAGGGCGGCCGTGGAGGAAGCCTTGGCTTCTTTCCAGAGTTCGGAGGCCTATCGCCAGGCCGTCGTTTCCGAGGGTGGCCAGCAGTACCTTACGGGGTTCATGGAGGCCAAGGGGAAGGCTGAGAGCATGTACCCGGAGCTCGATTTCTCCGCATTGGACCTGCTGGGGCCCGAGGATGAGGAGCCGCTAGCTTCGGATGATGAGCCCGCTGATGGGCAGGATCGTGGCGGGCGATCGGGCACGGGGTCTCCTGACCTTGGAGATCAGTAGGGCTTAGGTCGAGGGCACTCTGTCGTAGTCCCCCCCATTTTGTTGTTTTATTGTTTTGGCCCAGCCGTTCTTGTGTTGTCTTTTGGGGCTGTTGGTGCACCTTTTTGCCTTGGTTTGTGACACAGGTGTGTCCAACAAACCTTTAACCTAACAAATAAGGCCTCATGAAATGGGTATGTCCAACCTAACATGGGCCAGCCCAACAAAAAATAACAAAATCTCTTATCAACTAAGCAAGGTGCAAGGTCCAAGCCCAAAGTGGAAGAAGATTCGGATGCAACAGCCTATTAGATTTAGGCCCATCATAACAGGCCCAAACGATATGGTTTTTGAGACTTTCTTAAGCCTAAATTGAAGTTTAAGATGTCATCTTTCCAACCCAACAAGTTTCAGCCCATTTGGAGATGTGTGGAAGAAGATATGGCCGTTTGAATTCTGCTAGTTGGGTCCTCCTGAAATTCCGGGATTGTATTCTTCTTTTGGCCTTTTCCTTGATTCCTTGCATGTTTTAGGGATTGTCTCCTTCCTTGTTTTAGGGATTGTTTCATTGCATGTTTTATGGATTGTTTCCTTGCATGTTTTAGGGATTGTTTGCTTGCATGTTTTATGTCTTGTTTTCTTGCTTGTCCTAAGCTTAGAGGATTGTTCTAAGCTCTATAAATACTTGTGTTTGTAAGCTGAAAAATCAGACTTGAGTTTATAAATTGAAATCAGCCTTTGGCTTTTAGAAGAGAGTTTTCTCCTTCTTGTAATTCTGTATCTCTTTGGTATAATCCTTAAAGTGGTGAATTCCTATAGTTCTGTATCCCTTGTGTTAATCCTTTGGGTGGTGATATTCTATATCCCTTTGGTGTTATCTCTTGGGTGGTGAACTCCTATCTTTCATTTCGTTGTTTGTTTGTTTAGTTTCCTTCAATTATATTTAAATCCGGTATCAGTTTGGGTATTTGGTTTAGTTAACAGGAAAAATGTAAGTAAAGTCTTTAATATATATAAAACAAGACTGTTTACATGCGCGCAACGCTATTTATTGATAAAAACGTCGAAAATGTTCCGCATTCCAAGTACGAGGAATGGCATTTCCGTTCAATTCTTCGAGTTCAAACGTGCCAGGACGGCATACTTTTTTGATGCGATACGGCCCTTCCCAAGTAGGGACTAGTTTGCCTGATTCTCGGGGCCTAGATACTGCATTCTTTCGCAAGACGAGGTCATGAAGACAGAAACGTCTTACTTTTACTCTTGAGTTGAAGTACCTGGTGGCTCGCTGCTGGTAAACGGCAAGTCGAATTTGGGCTTTGTCCCGGGCTTCGTCGAAAAGATCGACGTTCGTGCGAAGAGCTTCCTCATTGCTTCGTTCCTCGAAATTCTGAACTCGTAAGGAAGGTATTCCTATTTCCAAGGGGAT
This sequence comes from Bretschneidera sinensis, assembly GCA_023935145.1. Lineage (NCBI taxonomy): Eukaryota > Viridiplantae > Streptophyta > Magnoliopsida > Brassicales > Akaniaceae > Bretschneidera > Bretschneidera sinensis. The sequence goes on from CM043701.1 coordinate 26,217,579, forward strand.
GACTGCCTCGGACCCATAAGTCATGAAGAAAGAGGTTTCCCCGGTAGGTGCTCGAGTCGTGGTTCGATATGCCCAAAGTACGTTGGGTAAATGGTCTGCCCACTGCTTCTCTGCTTCGTCTATTCGCCTTTTAATGCCTTGCAAGATCGTTCGGTTGGTAACTTCGGCTTGTCCATTTGCTTGCGGGTATCCAACCGAAGAGAAACGATGGTCAATGTGTAATTCATCGCAAAATGTTTTGAACCGAACGCTGTCAAACTGTTTGCCGTTGTCTGTTACTAACACTTGTGGTACTCCAAACCGACACACGATTGATTTCCATACGAAGGCTCGGGCTTGAAAGTTCGTGATGCTGGCCAAGGGTTCGGCTTCTACCCATTTTGTAAAATAATCTATGGCAACTATGAGGTATCTTCGCTGGCTGGTCGCTCCGGGAAATGGCCCGAGAAGGTCCATTCCCCACATAGCGAAAGGAAGTGGACTGACTATTGGTGTCAAAAGGTTCGCTGGTTGTCGTGGCACAGTGGCATACCGTTGACAGCTTTGACATTTGGTCACCAACTCCATGGCTGCTTCCCTCATCTTCGGCCAATAGTATCCTTGACGAAGGATTTTGAACGCTAAGGCACGTCCTCCGAGGTGATTTCCACATATACCTTCGTGGACTTCTCGAAGGGCGTAATTAGCTTCGGTCGGGTCAAGACACTTTAAGAAGGGCGTTGTCAACCCCCGCTTATACAGGTGATCATCCAGAATTGCGTATCGGGCGGCTCGAGACACAATCTTTCGAGCTTCGCCCTTATCATCGGGAAGAATACCGTCACGTAGATATTCCAGGATAGGACTCATCCATGTTCTCTCACCAACCACGGGTAAGACCATTATTTCGTCGATACTCGACACGGCTAGGGTTTCGAGGTAAACTGCTCGCCTGGACTCGAGCTGGCAAGACGAAGCAAGCCGGGCCAATGAGTCGGCCTTCGTATTTTCTGCCCGCGGAATCTGGTTTAGAGAAAATACTTCAAACTGCCCGGCTAATGCCTTTGTTGCTGCTAGGTAGCGAGCGATTTTTTCTCCTCGGGCCTCGAATTCGCCGTTCACTTGGTTCACCACTAGTTGGGAATCGCTATATACATGTAAATTTTGTACAGATATCACCTTGGCTAGTTTCATGCCTGCGAGTAGAGCTTCATACTCGGCTTCATTGTTCGACGCTGGAAACCCGAACCTCAGGGCGTACTCAATGACGAAGTTATCGGGACCGCTCAGAATGAGCCCTGCTCCGCTTCCAGAGTCGGTAGAGGATCCGTCCACATGAAGGGTCCATCGTAAAGGCAGGTTCGTTCGACTAACATCCTGCGGAGATTCTGCTTCTGTTAAGGGCAAAGTAGTTTCCATGACAAAATCAGCTAGGGCTTGCGCTTTGATAGCTGTCCGAGGCCGATAACGGATGTCGAACTCTCCCAACTCTATGGACCATTTGACTACTCTACCGGCGACATCTGGCTTGTGGAGTATTTGTCGAAGAGGCTGGTTGGTGAGGACCGTGATGGTATGAGATTGAAAATAAGGTCGAAGCTTCCGGGCCGAAATCAACAGAGCATACGCCATCTTTTCCGTTGGAAGATATCTTGTTTCGGCATCATGAAGCACCTTGCTGACATAATACACTGGCTTCTGTGTGCCTCATTCTTCTCGTATTAAGACGGAGGCCACTACTTCGGGACCAGCTGAAAGATATAAGAAAAGGTTTTCGCCGGCTATTGGTTTGGTAAGCATGGGAGGTGTCCCCAAATATATTTTTAGCGCCCTGAAGGCTTCTTGACAAGCTTCGTCCCATACGAAGTTCTGGGTCCGACGGATGGCTTTAAAAAAGGGAAGGCACTTCTCGTCAGATTTTGACATGAATCGGCTGTGGGCCGCTATTCTTCCAGTAAGGCGCTGGACTTCCCTAACGGTCCGAGGCGGACTCATGTTAAGAACAGCATCAATCTTTTCTGGATTGGCTTCTATACCTCTGTGGGTGACCAGGAAGCCGAGGAATTTTCCCCCGGTGACCCCAAAGGCACACTTTGTGGGGTTCAACTTCATGCAATGATGGCGGAGTATGTCAAAAGCTTCTTGGAGATCTGCCTCGTGGTCTTGTGTTTTGACGCTTTTGACCAGCATGTCGTCCACATATACTTCCATATTCCGACCCATCTGCTCTTTGAATATCTTGTTTACTAGTCTCTGGTAAGTGGCTCCAGCATTTTTCAAACCGAACGGCATGACCCTATAACAATATAGGCCTTGCTCTGGCCTTGCTCTGTGATAAATGCCGTCTTCTCTTGGTCAGGCGGATGCATAAGGATTTGGTTATACCCGGAGTAAGCATCCATGAATGTTAACAGCTCATGGCCGGATGTTGCGTCAACGAGTTGATCAATCCGGGGCAAAGGAAAACTGTCTTTAGGACAGGCTTTATTGAGATCAGAAAAGTCTATACAAATTCGCCACTTTCCGTTTGCCTTTTTTACCATTACAACATTAGATACCCAGTCCGGATAGCTCACCTCTCGGATAAAGTCAGCCGAACGTAATTTCTCAACTTCTGCCCGAACAACTGCATGTCGTTCAGAAGCAAACGACCTTTTCTTCTGAATAACCGGTTTATGGATCGGGTCAACACTCAAGCGATGTACGATGACGTCCGGGCTGATTCCTGGCATATCTGCAGCAGTCCAGGCGAATAGATCTTGGTTTGCCCATAGAAGGGCTAATAGAGATTCCTGAAAAGTGCTGGACAGGTTGGAACCAATTTGAACAGTTTTGGTGCTATCTTCGCCAAGGGGGATTGTGAGTACATCTTCTCCGGGCCTACCTCGTAGGTTGCTTGCTTCATCCCTAAAGTCATCCAGTTCGAGTGGTAGAGCTTCCGTCTTTTTACCTTTTATTGCACTGAGATAACAGGATCTGGCGGTTCGTTGATCTCCTTTGATCTCGCCTACTCCGTCTGTCGTGGGGAATTTGATTTTGAGATGATGGGTAGAGACAACCGCTCGGAGTTTATTCAGCATGGGTCGTCCGAGTATCATATTGTAGGAGGAGGGTTGTCGGACAATTAACAAAGTGGAATGTACGGTTGTTGTTTGAGGTGCCGTTCCCACAGTTACCGGGAGAGTTATGCTGCCTTCTGTAAAGACCGGTCCCCCTGAGAAGCCATAGAGTGGGGTGGAGACCAGCTCCAGATGTGCATCGCCCAGCTGTATTTGGTGAAAGGCATCATAAAAGAGGATGTCGGCCGAGCTCCCGTTATCGACTAGGACTCGTCTTATCTTATGGTTAGCCACAAGGAGTGAAATTACAACAGCATCGTCGTGTGGGATCTGCACTCCTTCCAAGTCTTCGTCCGAAAAAGAAATAGTCTCTCCGGTCCTAGGTCTTTTCTGAGGTCCAGCAACAGAGGCTATTGACCTAGCATAAGACCTACTGCGAGCATGGGACCCCCCGCCAGCAACAAGTCCTCCGTAAATGGTTTTGATAATCTTTGCCACGGGGACCTCCGGTTTTTTCTGGCTGGGCTCCCCATAACTTAGCCCTGGGCTCTTCCGGGCTGCCCTTGTAGGTCTGTTTCGTTCATAAGGACGTTCAGGGCTTCTACGCGATCGTTCGTCACATTTCTCCTGTCGTGGCCCGACGTATTCTTTTAGATGCCCTCGATTGATGAGGGCCTCGATCTGATTTTTTAAGGCCTTACACTCTTCCGTATCATGGCCGAAGTTTCTGTGGAACCTACACCAAGTATTGCGATCTGGGTTGAGGTTCGGCGGCCTTGGAGGCCATTGCAAGAGGTCCCTGTCATGAATCTGCATCAGAATGTTGGTCCTTGAGGCATTCAGTGGTGCATAGCTGTGGATTTGCCCCGGAGTTCTGGCTCTGGTTCCGTAGGTTGCAAGAGTCCGGGATCTATCCTCGAAAGGCCTGAGGGTTCTGGGTTTTTCCTCGCGAAACGGCCGCTTAGAGGGTTCGCGGCTGGGACTAGTGGGGCCTCTTTTCCGTATCTCCTTCGCGTTCTCTTCGGAATGCTTGATCATCTTCTGCTAGCATGTATTTTTCGGCTCGCGCCAAGACTTCATTCATGTCCATAGGCGAACGTCTGATGAGTTTTGAGCTGAAGAATCCGGATCTTGATCCATTTTTGAATGCCGGGAGCTGAACATTGGGATCAAGGTCTAGGATCTCCCAAGCTGCAGTGTTGAATCTGGAAATATAGGCGCGAAGCTTCTCTCCTTTTGACTGGACAATATTAAACAGAGACTCCGAAGTTTTCTTGGGTCCTTTGCTGCTGATGAAATGTGAGGTGAAAGCATAGCTTAGGTCTTTGAAGGTGCGAATACCCCCTGGTTTCAAGCGGGAATACCACGTCCCAGCCGCTTTCTCTAGGGTTAATGGAAACGCTCTGCACATCACAGGGTCCGAATGTCTATGGAGGGTCATTGTGGTTCGGTAGTGTTGGAGGTGATCTAAGGGATCTGTGGATCCATCGTAAAGTTTGATTTGTGGCATCCGAAAATTGTGTGGGAGGGGGGCGTCAAGGACTTCTTGTATGAAAGGTGGGTCTTGTACGTCGAGATCATCGCTAATACTGTGGCCGCGTTCTTTAAACGCCTCATTGATGCGTCCCTCTATGTCCTCGATTTGTTTGCCGAACCCTTCGCTGTTCTTGGGCACGGGACTCTCTCTGAACTTGGCTGGGGGAGGTGAGTGGGTCGCCGAGCAGACATCCGCTGGTGGGCGGCGGTCAGTGGAAACATCGTGACCTGGTTCCAGCGATGGGAGTGGCAGCGTCAGCTGAGGTCTCCTGCGAACTTCGGCAGCCAGATCGGCCACCAGGTGTGCAAGCTCTGCGAATTGCGCCTGGAGCGTGCCTTCATTCGGGTGAACCTCGGGTTCGGCTGAAGAACTGTCTCCCGACCGTAGCACGCGAGCGCCTAGATCCCTGGTGGGTGTTTTTGGAGGCATGCTAACAGATGAGTTCTTTTGACTTCTTTGCTGTTACTGTCAGCGAGAGATGTGGTTTCCCACGGACAGCGCCAATCTGTTGATGCCAAAAATGAGTGTTGCTGAGCTGGATGTTTAGCCTGTAGAAGTACCTGCACAGAGAAAGGGAGATTAGCTATTGGGGTCGACGGAGGGGATGCCTCCGAGGATGCTCCGATGCTTAAGTTAGCAAAAGCTCAAGGTTGTATGTGTTTAAAGCTGAAAAGCTCAGTCCCTTCTTTGGACCGCTTACCAAGTCCTTTTATAGAGTTTCGGAGGCGGTGATATTCGAAGGCGGTAGTGGGTCGGGGCGGCTGTGACAGGATACCCCAACTGGGTTGGGTAATGATGCCTATGAGGCCCAGCTAGGAAGCTGAGAACCGTTCAGTAGGGCTTTTGCCTTGTTGGCTTACTCCAGAGCCGTCTATGCGTAAGACGGTGTTTAGATCTGACGTCCCAACTTGGTTGGGTAATGATGGTTCGGAGGGCGGTGGTGACGTGGAGGCCCAGCTGGGGCCAAGATGCCCCTGAGGGCGGTCATGACCTGGAGGCCCAGCTGGAGGCAATGATGCCCTGAAGGGCGGTCATGACCTGGAGATCCAACTGTCTGGGCCTGAATTGTCCGCGTGTCTCTTTGAATTCTGGGATCACGATGATCCACGTGTCCTCCTCCTATTGGAGTGTCATATTTTGGTAGTATCACCAAGTAATGCTCCTTCCTCATCTATGTTTTGCTCTTCTCTCATTGCAAGTTCTTCACGGACATCTTCAAAAATGTCCTCCTCAGTTTCAGCCTCCAATTCTTCCAAAAAGAATAGCTTGGGAGTTCTACACCGGTGTGCAAAAGACCATTTGTCATCACAGTAGTAACAAAGACCATGATCCCTTCTTTCCTTTATCTATGCAGAGGTAATACGCTGTACAGAAAGGTTGGCTTTATTGGGTTGGTCCCTGTCTGGTCGAGGGGGGTAATGAGGAGGTGGGGGTCCCAATAGTCGAGTGGGGTTAGGTGCTGGAAATCTAGGAAAATTATTTTTGGGAGGAATTTGGTTGATTGGAACTGGTTGAAATGAGCTGGAATTTTTCTAATTTTTGAACCTGCGCCATAATTCTTCTTCATATAGTCAGGCTAGACCAAAAGCTGTAGGGAGGGTAGTTGGTCTAAACATAGTGACCATGATCCGAATATCATCGCGTAGCCCACTAAGAAAAGTACTAATTTGAAACTCCTTCGGAAGTCCCGGGATACGGTTGGATAGTACCTTAAAATCAGTTTGGTACTCCTCCATAGTGGATGTTTGTCTTAACTTTGTAAAATCTGCTACCGGATCATTAAAAACTGTGGGTGCAAATTGGACTTGTAATGCCTCCACAAACTCGGGCCAAGTGGTGATTGGATGGGAAGCCAATAACCACTGGTACCAAGTAAGGGCCTCAACTTCCATATGGAAGGAAGCTAGCTGAATTTTCTGTATATCAGGTGTCTTATGGTAGTCAAAAAATTGTTGGGCTCTAAAAACCCACCCGTTGGGATCAGACCCGTCAAACTTGGGGAAATCAAGTCTCATGGTTCTGTTGTGGATCTCACTTTGGTGTTCAAAAACTGGGTTAAAATGGATATTGAGCATTTCAGGATTTTGGCTGCTACTTGAGTTAGAATGGTGAGGTGGAACTGTTTGTCGGGTGTGGTGGCTATGGTATGGGAAAGGGTTGTGTAGTTGTTGGCAAGATTGCCTACCTGCTTGACAAGCTCTTATAGCAAAGTCTGCTGTTGAGTCTAGGCCTCCTTCATTTTTGTATTTTCATTTTTCAGCTGTGCAACAACTTCAGAAAGTTGTGAAAGTCGGGTCCCTTCTGCGAACCATGAAACCGATAGCTCTGATATCATTGTTACGAATTCTAAAATAAAGTAAAAAAATCTGGTGCTTCAAAGGACCAGTGCCTCCAAATATACGATAAAAGCCAAATGAAATTATGATACTTAATTAATCAGATAACAAGACATTAAATACAACTCAAATGATAACTAACCAACAAATAAATCTGGACCCACTACAATCATGTTCACCCACTACGTACAACTGGACACCACTAAACCCATAACATAAAATAACAACCTAAGCTAAAGACTCGGTCAAAAGAAGACTAAAAAGTAACATGAATATTTTGGAATTGGACTTCTGAAAGGAACACGTGATGACAATTACTAGTGGTTGGATTAAATAGACAGCACAGATTAAGCTATACAGAAGGTAACATGACAATAATTGTTTCAAATTTTGTCTGTAAGTCAACGCATCATCAAAGTGATCCTACATAGATAGTCAGGTCGGATCTGACCTGACCAGTTGACACAACTGATACCCGGACATGTTTTTAGCTTAGAAATGCATCCCCTTTTTCACAATGGCTCCAGTCATCTATTCGAAATCGTTGAGTGAAAAAGTTGATCTTTCACAAAAGTAAATTTGCAATGGCATGTGAAAAAACTCTAATCTTAATATGTATTTTGGGTCTAAAATATAGATTTTGATTTTCAAAATCTTTCACATAAATGATTTTGACTTTCAAAGTCATTTTTTTTAGCTATTTATCATGTGTGAGAGGTTGTGATGTTTTTTGGCAAGATTTTTATAGCTAAGTGGTCGGTTAAAACTCCACGTAAGATTAATTTGATGAGATATTGACTTAAGGATGAAAATTGAAACAATTATTAACCATAAATGTACATATAAATAACACTTAAAAATCCTTAACCCTAGAGTCACTATTGTAATTACTTTGAAAATAATCGAAGTTAATCTACTGCTGTCATCGAGCGGTTAGAGAATTCTTAAATCGTTCTTCTCCTTCTCCTGAAAATCCTACCCAAACCCTACCTAACTCTGTAGAAAATAACCCTACAAATCCTCTCCCTTCTGTAGCCGATGCCATTGCTGCCCTCACTGCTGGCGTCGTACGAAACCCTATCCCTACAGCCACCCATCATGCACCTTATGTCACCTACACTACATCCATCAATCATGCACATTTACGCCACACACATCATGCACCTTTACCCCACACAAGCGACACTTCTTTCCCCTTTTCTCTTCAAGCTACATCAGTCGCAACTTCAACCACTATTCCTCACTTATCCCTACTTGCTAGCCCCAGCACTCTACACTCTACACCAGCCGCACCTTCTACCACTGTTTCGATCATTCATATTGCCAACCCTAATTTTCTTTTCCCACCCACAAATTCTTCTTCTCCTACTACCGCCCTTCCCCTCACTCTCGGTTCATCTCATCACCAGCCGATTGTACCCTCCTTTATTAACCCACAAAACCCTCACTTTTGATAGTTTGCGTACCAAACTAATTCTACAGGAACAATGACTGAAACATTTTCAGGTCAACTCTCAGTCCTTCCTATAGCCCTTGCTAATACCGTCAACTTTGGCATCTCTCATGGTCAGGTCTCTCAAGTTATCTGGGTCATGGTCGAGGTCGTGGTCATAATACTAATCGTGGTGACTCCACTTAGTATGATTCAAGTACTGATGCTTCCTCTTACAGTCGTGAAGGTTATTGGGATTGCACCCCCACTATTTTGGAAAGGAAAACGAAAATTATAAAATATTTAATTTATACCCAAAAAGAGAGAAGAATTCATGCTCTTAAATCTAGTTACATGTATATATACGTAAGTACATACATGTGTATATACATAGTACATACATATAAACAAACCTCTCTGGTGGGAAGTGTAGCAGTGGAGAATTCATGCTCTACTTTGCCTACAGGCCATTTGGTTTCTGTATCAGTTGCATTTAAATCTGGTTTGGGATCAAATATCCCCTTTCTTTTGCAGAAGTCAATCCTCAGTTCTATCAAGGATGGACAATCCAAAGTAAAACTTGGTGGATGAAAAATTGTTAGGCTGGGCAACCTGCTCAACCAGATGGAGTTTAGTAGAGGAACTCTTATGATTTTTTCAAATTTCACATTCACTACTTCTTCTTCTTCTTCTTCTTTGTTGATGCCAAGAAATGGTTGGTGCTGATGTGGCCTAAGTGAGGACGTGGCCTAGGAGCTGACGCGACCTTGGTGGGGACGTGGGCTAGGTGAGAACGTGGCCTGGCCCTGCACAAGTAACAGAGGGAACTAAAGGCCCTCAAAAGGAGGGGAAGGGGAGACCTCCGAGGGCGCTCCGATGCTTAAGTTAGCAATGATTCAAAGGAGAAGCCGAGGGCTCAAGAGAAGCCAATGGCCTAAGTATATCAAGTATAAGTGCAGGTTTGTATGAATATCTGGTGAGGTCCATACCTTGGCCCATTTATAGGCGTCTGCCAGTAGGGTGGTCATGATAGTGGGCTCGGGCGAGAGTGCGGCTGTAGGGTAGCTGCAGGGTGGCTGTCAGTCTGCAGGGTGGTTGATAGCTTTGTAGGGTGGCTGGCGACAGTAGGGCGGCTGGCGACGATAGGGCGACCGTAGGGGAGGTTCAGTCGTAGGTTTGCTGGGTCGTCCTTTACTGGCTTAGAGACTTCGTTGGGCTGGGGAATATATGGATCGCTTGCTCGGCCTGGGGCGGTCACTGGATCTGTTGAGTCTTTTGGAGCACACAGCTGGTTTGGGGCTTGTTTGGGCCGGAGCCAGTTGGGTTTATATGGGCCGCTCGTTGGGCTTGAATACTTGGAGTATTCTGGGCCTGGAGTATTCTGGGCCATATCACAGGCCCCCCACTTTCTTGAGTACGTTTGCGTGCTTAAGGAAGTACTTTGAGGGACAGACTTAAAAGGGAGCAGATGAGCATGACTCGGTTACGGGAGCCGGACTGTCGTTCTTGGGAGGTGAAGGGTCGTTTGGAGAGCATAATAGTTTTTATAATTTGTAGGGTCAGACCTGTTTTAACTAGCTACTCTTGAAGTAGCGTCGTTGCCTTCGAAAGGTGAAAATTTGCCTGGAGAAACGAAGAGTCTCCTCGAAACCGTAAAATCATATTTAATTTGTATCACTGTGTTTTTTGGTCTAATAAATAGGGGTCTCTGACACCTTTGGTTTTAAGCAGAAACGAGTTCAGTTTTTAAAGAGCTTGAGAGGAAGATATCACTTTCTGGTAGTGGAAACATTGGTTTGGGTAATACCGAGGGTAATGATCTCAGAGAGAGATGAGTCATCACTCTCTTGAGGGTTCTATGGAAGCCAAAGAGGAATATGAGGTTACCCTGGAGAAGGATCGTGGCTCGACGACCATGGTCTTCTCCCTGATTTCAAACGAAGGTCAGGACCTCTTTCAGATTCGGAGTGGAAGCAAGGACCTCTTTTAGATTCGGAGTGGAGGCAAGGACCTCTTTCAGATTCAGAGTGGAGGCAATGACCTTTTTCAGATTCAGAGTAGAGGCAAGGACCTCTTTCAGATTTCGAGTGGGAGCTGGGGGGGGTTTCCTTGTGCCGAGACCTTCTTCGTTTCAAGGAACGGAAGAAGGGGGACACAGCCAACCCCAAAAGAGTACCAAGGATTCATTTAAAATCCAGGAGGCTGTGTCTCTGGATGGTGGGCTCCTCGATCCCTTGAGTATATTGGAACGAAAGAAGAAGAGGGGTTGAGGAGGACACCCGGGGCTTGGGGCTACACCTGTCAGGTGAGCGTTTTCAGTTTTAGGCTCATGCCAGGAGCTTTTCAGGATTGTGCCAAGAGCTTTTTAACCTAAAGAGGGCATGGGAGTTTGTAACCGGCACTGCCTGAGGAGCCTGGCTTTTTATCATTTTCCTTGTACTTCGAGGCCGTTAGGGCCATATTTAGTTTGTACTTCGAGGTCATTAGTTGTAATTTTCTGAATAAAATATCTTTTCTTTCAATCTTTGCTTTGCGTGATGTCCTTTCCTTTCATACTTGAGTTGATAAAACAAACTTGATTCTAAGCCCAAGGCCGAACGTTAGTAACATAGATTAGTCCCTCGGACTTTTTTGATTGTCTGGCCGAGCGATAGACAAGGCTCGAACTTTTGGAGAATCGTTGGAGAATTGTACCGAGCGATAGACAAGGCTCGGACTTTATGGAGGGTCGTTGGAGAATCGTGCCGAGCGATAGACAAGGCTCGGACTTTTTGAGGGCCGTTGGAGAATCATGCCGAGCGATAGACAAGGCTCGGACTTTTGGAGAATTGTTGGAGAATCGTGCCGAGCGATAGACAAGGCTCGGAATTTTGGAGAATCGTTAGAGAATCTCGCCGAGCGATAAACAAGGTTCGGACTCTTCGAGAACCGTTGGAGAATCATGCCGAGCGATAGACAAGGCTCAGACTTTTGGAGAACCGTTGGAGAATCATACCGAGCGATAGACATGGCTCGAAATTTTGGAGAATCGACCGAGCGTTAACAAGGCTCGAAATTTTGGAGAATCGACCGAGCGTTAACAAGGCTCGGATTTTTGGAGATTCGACCGAGCATTGACAAGGCTCGGATTTTTGGAGATTCGACCGAGCGTTGACAAGGCTCGGATTTTTGGAGATTCGACCGAGCATTAGCAAGGCTCGGATTTTTGGAGATTCGACCGAGCGTTGATAAGGCTCAGATTTTTGGAGATTCGACCAAGCGTTGACAAAGCTCGGATTTTTGAAGATTCGACCGAGCGTTGACAAAGCTCGAATTTTTGGAGATTCGACTGAGCGTTGACAAGGCTCGGATTTTTGGAGATTCGACCGAGCGTTGGCAAGGCTCGGATTTTTGGAGATTCGGCCGAGCATTGACAAGGCTCGGATTTTTGGAGATTCGACCGAGCGTTGACAAGGCTCAGATTTTTGGAGATTCGACCGAGCATTGACAAGGCTCGGATTTTTGGAGATTTGACTGAGCGTTGACAAGGCTCGGATTTTTGGAGAAACCCTGGAGAACATGGCCGAGCGATAGACAAGGCTTGGACTTTTGGAGACTCCTTGGCTGAGCGCATGCAGAGCAGATCATACGCTCGGACCTTGGAGATCTTGGCCGTCACTTGGCCCTGGAGATGCTTGGTCGTGCGCACTATTGCACACTGATGCTCGGCCTGTGTGCACAAGTGTGCACCGAAGTTGGGACGAGGCCGAGCGTATGAACACATGTATCAACGCTCGGACTTGAGTGTGCGCGCGATTGCTTGGCCGTGTGCACTGTTGCACACTGAAGCTTAGACTGCGTGCACTAAAGTTCGGACGAGGCTTGGACTTGGCTGAGTGTGTGAGCACATGTGCACACACTCGGACTTTTAGTGTGTGCACGCTCTCCTGGCTGTGCGCACTGTTGCGCACTGAAGCTGGGGTTGTGTGCACTAAAGTTCGGACGAGGCTCGGACTTGGCCGAGCGTGTGAGCACATGTGCACACACTCGGACTTTTAGTGTGCGCACGCTCTCCTGGTTGTGCGCACTGTTGCGTACTAAAGCTGGGGTTGTGTGCACTAAAGCTCGGACGAGGCTCGGACTTGGCCGAGCGTATGAGCACATGTGCACACACTCGGACTTTTGGTGTGCGCACGCTCTCCTGGCTGTGCGCACTGTTGCGCACTGAAGCTGGGGTTGTGTGCACTAAAGTTCGGATGAGGCTCGGACTTGGCCGAGCGTATGAGCACATGTGCACACACTCAGACTTTTGGTGTGCGCATGCTCTCCTGGCTGTGCGCACTGTTGTGCACTGAAGCTGGGGTTGTGTGCACTAATGTGCACTAAGTGCACTATGACGCTCGGCCGTGCATACTTAGTAACCGCTCGGACAGGGGCGTGTGCACTATGGAACTCGGCCGTGCACACTTAGTAACCGTTCGAACAAGGGCGTGTGCACTATGGAGCTCGACCGTGCACACTTAGTAACCGTTCGGACAGGGGCGTGTGCAATATGGCGCTCGGCCGTGCACACTTAGTAACAGTTCGGACAGGGACGTGTGCACTATGGCGCTCAACCGTGCACACTTAGTAACCGCTGGCGTAGCCGAGGGCGATGCGGAGGCCGAGGCTGACGGGGCGAGGGCGATGCCGAGATGAGCGTTAAGCAAGGCTCGGACTTTGGAGGAGATTTGGCCGAGCGTATACAACGCAGTTCATACGCTCGGACTTTGGGCGAGATCGAGGCTGAGGCCGGGGCTAGGCTGAGGCTGAGACCAAGGCCGGGGCAAGGGCAAGGCTGAGACCGAGGCCGAGGGCGATGCCGAGGCCGAGGGTGTGAGCACACTTGCAAACGCTCGGCCGTGCACTCTAAACTTCAAAGTGTGCAGCATGGGGTCAGACGGCTTGGCATTACAACAGATGAGTTCTTTAGATTTCTTCGCTTCTACTGTAGCGAGAGATTGTGGTTTCCCACGGACGGCACCAATCTGTTGATGCCAAGAAACGATTGGTGCTGACATGGCCTAAGTGAGGACATGGCCTGGGAGCTGACGCGACCTTGGTGGGGACGTGGGCTAGGTGAGAACTTGGCCTGGCCCTGCACAAGTAACAGAGGGAACTAAAGGCCCTCGGAAGGAGGAGAGGGGGAGACCTCCGAGGGCGCTCCGATGCTTAAGTTAGCAACGATTCAAAGGAGAAGCCGATGGCTCAAGAGAAGCCAATGGCCTAAGTATATCAAGCATAAGTGCAGGTGTGTATGAATATCTGGTGAGGTCCATACCTTGGCCCATGTATAGGCGTCTGCCAGTAGGGTGGTCATGATAGCGGGCTCGGGCAAGAGTGCGGCTGTAGGGTAGCTGCAGGGTGGCTGATAGCTTTGTAGGGTGGCTGGCGACGGTAGGGCGGCCGTAGGGAAGGTCCAGTCGTAAGTTTGCTAGGTCGTCCTTTACAGGCCTGGAGACTTCGTTGGGCCGGGGAATATATGGATCGCTTGCCCGGCCTGGGGCGGTCACTGGATCTGTTGAGTCTTTTGGAGCACACAGCTGGGTTTGGGGCTTGTTTGAGCCGGAGCCAGCTGGGCTTATATGGGCCGCTCGTTGGGCTTGAATACTTGGAGTATTCTGGGCCATATCATTCTTCTTCTCCTTCATCTGTGATGATTTCTTCCATCATGTTACATTCCCTTACAATAAGCTGTCGTAGACTTACAAGACTTCGAGCCATGGATGGAGTTAATAGATTCCTCAAGCTGTGACAGCCATAAAGATAGAGAGAAATTGGTTTATGAAAGTATAGCATTCCTTGAGGAGCCCTACTGTACTTCCATATATGCTTCAGCCCTGGCAATGTTCTTAATCTCAAGCTATTCAACTGAGAAAGCAGTTCTTTGTTATCATGTAGCCCTTCCAAATCCAACACTTCTTCCAGTTGTTCACAATATTGTATATGAAGTACTTTAAAATTTTCTAAGAATGGTACCAAATTGGATGGAATCAAATGTAACAAAGAATCACAGACCTCCACCACGAGCCCTTTTAGATTGCTGAAGGACTTGATGGGAAGTTGGCTTTTTTGCCATATCTCTTTCAATTGCGGAATTTTAAGGAAATTTAAGTACTCCAAGCAAGGGAGTGCAACCTGCATAGTCCAATATATATATATATATATATATATATATATATATATATATATATATATATATATATATATATGTTTGAATTTGAACAGATACCCGATCAGGAGAACAACTCCGCTCACAACCTTAAGAAATTGCTACTGATGAATTTCTTACTTCTATATAAATATGTTTTCTTTTCTTTTTTTTATTTTACAAAAAAAAAAGATTTTTTAACAAATGAACTAATGCTAGCAGGCTAAATTCATGACCTCCGTACTTTTGTAAAAGTTATTTTGAATCCATTTAAATTAATTTACTTTAAATTTAATTTAATGAAAGACCAAACATGATTATAATTTTTTAATTTGGAGGATTTTATTGATTTATTTGATTTCTAAATGCAGGAGTATAAAATGACGGTTGAATTTGACTTTTCAAATTTAAGTGATTCAATATTTTTCACATTACTAAAATAACCCATTTTAATTTAATGCCAACTAAAACTACACTTTATTCTTTGGTTGGAAGAGAAAAATAATTAAAAATTGTAAAACAGTGACTTAATTTGTGTACTAGCAAAATCGGGTTTAACATGCCTTCTTGTTGAAGAATGGGATGTGAGAAGACATTGTTTCCACGGCAGAAGAGAAGGTCGTGAGTTTTGGTAGATTCTTTAATTTCAAGGATTACAGATGAAGGAATTTGATCACATCCATTGCATGACTACAATCTATGTCTTCTATTTCACTTATTGATCCTTCCCTTGTAACTATCTCAATCATCTCATTGCAATTCTCTATTTTCATTTCCTGGATCTGCGAGATGCCTCTAGCAATATTGGACAACGAGAAAAGAGATTTCAATCCATGGCAAGCTTCAACTTTTACAACTTGCAATTTCTGCAAGGATGCCCCTGGGAGCGGACCATGGATTATCTCTTCCAAACTAATCAGATTCTTGAGAGACAACGACTTCAATTTAGGAAACGCATACCGTTGAATCTATGATGCGCTGAATCTCAAAATTGTTTTTGACATGGAGATACTTCGTATGTTGAAAACCAGCCAAACTGCGTTCAAAGACAAGACTTTTAAAACCCTTCATTTCATCCAAAGACACATCTTCAGCTCCCTTGAACAATAATTTGATCTCATTCACTTACTACAACATAAGTGACAGACACCGGCATTTTTTTAAGCATATTTTTACGCTTTAAAGTATCGTAATATGTGATATCAGCATTTGTGATATGTGTGGTGTCGCAGCGTCAGTATCGACGTTTACGGTAAGTGCTGCAATGTGTATAATTTTGTGACACTTTGAAGTGCCACAATATAGACACAATATGAACCCATCTAACCTCAGCTCAACCCAACTCAATCCATTCAAATCGGTTTGGATCACCAATTTAGTATTTTTTCACTTAAAAAATAATGCAAACATATTACGTAAGAAAAAATATTTTACTACAAATATTCATCATTTATTAGATCCAAAATCAAATACATACAAGAATTTATTAAATCTTACAATTCATCAGTTACAAATCAAGTACCTTAATCACTTCACACAAAGTTCAAAAAACTCTAATTTAATACAAAACCATACAAAAGTAATAAAAAAAAGATATTTTAAAGTTGTTTGATTAATCAAATTCTTCAAAACTTCAACACTAGTATAGACTTACTACTAGAATATCCAAAATCAAGTTACATCATACTAAAAACATAAAGTATATGAACATAGGAACAAATCAATTCAACAAACTTTTCGAAAGTATATTGAAAGTCCAAAAGAAATACATTCACGAGAATAAACAGTACTTTTCAACTAAAATGTATTAAAAAGAAACATGCTACCCACATATTTAAATTCTAATTGGCCTTTTTGATGAAAAATAACATTTTTTGTCGGAGGGTTTCTAAGAAGAAAAAAGAAAATAAACGAGAATATATATATACACACACAAAAACACACACGAAATATATATTACAATCCAAACTAACTTACCAAAATATAAATATAGTCCATCAAATATACGTACATATAAAATACATATTACAATCTAAACTAATTTACCAAAATATGAATGTTCATCAACATTTAAAGTAAGTATATTTTAAATATATATAAAATATAATTATATAACGATCAGACTATCGATTTGGATCGAATTAAATTTTTTAAACTGTAATCCAATCTAACCTATCAAGTTATAAAATATCTCAATCGAAACCCAACCAAAACCAACTCATTCTGCTTTATCTACAGTGACTTGAGGGTTCCTTTCCTCCTACTTTGCACTCTTATAAGCCCCTTTTTTCCTGTTTTCCTCCCTCTTGGTTTAAACCTTTAAAGTTTTGTTACAACTTAATAACAGTTATGGCTAGCTTTGTTCTGTCGTTTGCTATCTTCTCTCTTCTTGTTCTTCCATGCTTCTACTTAGGTACTTTTTCTGATTTTTTAACATTTGAGTTATTGTTTTTATTTAACTTTTGAATTCAGTAAATTCATTTTTCATGAGAGGGGGGGCTCTTAATTTGTTGGAAGGCCATGACTTAGCATTTTGGCCTTTCTGCTATGACCAACCTTGCACTAATAATTTAGCT
The DNA here is from genome assembly GCA_023935145.1 of Bretschneidera sinensis. Taxonomy (NCBI): domain Eukaryota; kingdom Viridiplantae; phylum Streptophyta; class Magnoliopsida; order Brassicales; family Akaniaceae; genus Bretschneidera; species Bretschneidera sinensis. The sequence goes on from CM043701.1 coordinate 26,234,667, forward strand.
TACCTTTTCCACCCTCATATTTTAATTTAATTTTATATCTCTAAGGATTTTATTTCATGAAATCATAGATAAGTAAATTTTATGCTCTTTTTGTACTCAAGAGGAATGGGGAAAATTAAACCCAGAATGGTGAAGAAGCACTAATATATATGTTAAGGGATCAATAATTTTCTGTCAATAATACCCATAAAAAAATGGATCATGTTTCATCTCTAAATGGATCAAGACTTGTGATTGATTAGTTTTTTTAAATAAATTCATAAGATTTGATCTTTGACTTCAAAACTTTTCAGGAAAAATCTCAACTTTGGGGTTCGCTCAGGTAATCCAAAACTCCTTAATAAGAACTAATGCTTATTAAATGCTAAATTAAAAGAGAAATGTGATATTGGCAGCATAAAACAAATTGAAATAACAAAATTATCCTCAATCAATCGTAAAAAAAAAAAAAAATTAGTGATATGAGGATAATTTTATCATCTCAAAAGATTTTACACTAACATTAACAATTTTTACTCTTAACAATATAAAAAAAAAATAGCACTTACATGGGGAAAATTGGTAGTATGAATTAAATAATTTGAGTCTTTGGAAATGGAACTCGATGAAAACCTCATACAATTTTACCATTGAGAAAACCTCTTTTAATTAGTTTCATTTCTAAGGCCTTAATTAATTCCATAATTTACTATTGAAAATTGATTATTGATTACCATAATTTACGACGATGTAATTTTTTGTTTTTGCAGGTTATGGCAGTTGCTGTTATACTTAAAAACGAGAACATATTGAAGCAGTGATGTGTTTGCCTTTAGCTGACCAATAATTGTGGTCATGTGTACCAATAATTGCTTGCATATTTTAAGTAAACTCCAAATTAATTTGTAAGAGAAATCTATAGAAATGAATGTCTGTGACTTTGTTTTTCTTCTTGCGAGTACATATATAGCTTGTCGAATATTCTTCCTTTTTCTTGTAGTTAATTTCCTTCTGCGTGCTTGGTGTTCATCATTGTCCTAGCTGCGTGGCCAGCCCATTAGGTGAAATTGAACTTTCAACATATACAATCACTTCATCAGAAAAGTAGTGAGGTGTTACGGAGAATCTAAACTTATCTTTGTTTTCTTTGGCTTTGCACCTTATTGGACCGGAAAATGAGCGACCGTATGTTATAATGCCACCGCTCTTTGAAAAGCAAAGTGGCCTTAAATCAACGGGCCAAAGAAAACAAAGAAGCAAACCTGGTTGAATTTTAATGAGAGAGAGACGAAGAAGCAAACCTGATTAATGAGGAAGAAGAGACGCTTGAGCAGGAAGAAAGTGACGCTCGAGCAAACCTGGTTCTGGAGTCTCCTTGCGTGCGTACGAGGCCCTCTGAGAATTTACTCAACCGTGCGAGATACCGAGTATTTTAACTCTTACTTCGGTGCTTCAAAGCGCCAATATATGACATAGACACATAGTGGCGTTTAGAAGCGCCGCTACATGACAGTGTCACTTAGTGGCGCTTATAAGCGCCGTTATGTGACATATTCAATGTCTTATTTCGGTGCTTGGAAGCGCTGTAATATGAAATGGGTTTCTGCATATTGCAGCGCTTGCTTTGAACATTACGGCGCTTCAAAGTGCCACAATATAAAATGGGTTTCGAGCATATTACGGCACTTACAAGCGCCGCAATATGCAATAGGTTTTGCATATTACGGCGCTTAAAATATATGTTCTTTGAACATTGTGGCACTTCATGGAAGCGTTAGAAATGAAGCGCTGGTGGAGGACATATGGCGGCGCGCGTATGAAGCGTCGGAAATAAAGCGTTGGTAGATCTCATTTATCTGGCTGCTTAAGTGCTTGTATCCATCTTAAGTTTCAATGTTCTTGAGGCCCTATAATCATCTTCATCGGACATATCCCAAACATCACCTATTAAAATTCTGTAACTTATCAACTTGCTCAAGAACAAGTAGTCTGTTGGAAAAATCTTGAATTCCGCAACATATATTTCTAAAGCAACCAGTTGAGGCAAATCCTTCAACTCATTAATGCAGGCATTACTTCTTCCATTGTTGAGCTCTTCACCTTCAACATCCCACTTCACTTTGGTGCTTTCTGCCATGCGCAAGTCTTCTAATTTGCACAAATTGGATATGACACCAGAAAGAATTACCTAAAGACTATAACACTCTTAAATCCAACAACTTGAGCTCAGTCAATTGCCCTAGCTCTCTTAGCAACTCAACAATCTCATTGTTATTAATGGTAAGAACTTCTAGATTCATTAGCTCTCCAATCATTGCCATGTTTCCCAATGTTCGAAGGTTTTTCAAAAGGCTAAATGAAGAAGGTAATGATGGAAGACTCATATGATGCAAAGCAACGACTTCAAGTTTAGGTGTTTTTTCAAAAAATCTATTCGGGATTTCCACAGATGGATAAACATTTTCATCACCAAGCAATAAAAATCTCAGTTTGGGATATTTCAACACTACAGGTAGGAGATGGCTACGGTGGATAACTATAATGATTTTGCTACAATTTCCTAGCGCATCATTATGAAGCCATTTGTCCAATCCACTGTATACAACAAATGCATGCTCATCTTTTGATGCTTTATATGTGGCAAAATCACGAGCAAAATCATGCATATGAACTTTTACAGTATCATCACCATCTAGAAACAAAGAAGCAGCTCTGAAGTCACTGACCAAACTACATAGTCTATCGCGAACTTCTATCATTGTACTGACACCTTCAAATAATTTCAAACCCATCACATATTTCAAAAACTCATCACCAGAAAATCCATTAGGCAGTAAACGACAGAATAAGAGCAATGACTTGGCCTTTCATCCTCTAAATGATTGAAACTCAACTCTAGACATGAATATACCTCATTATACATCCCTATGTGGATCGACTTTCTCAATTTTACCAAAGAATCCCTCCAAGAAGATGAACTCTTCCCTTTCAAGGCTTTTTCAACAATAATTATTTCTAAAAGCAAGCCCACACACTCCTTTGTGACATCAGTTGTTGTTGGATGTAATTCAAGATCTTCATCAGAATCTCCAGCGAACTTTTCCAAAAGATTCCAAGCTTCATCTTCAGACAAAACACCAATCGCAAAAATTTTCTCAACGTCCATCTGATTGAGTAATAAATCTCTTTTTTCTGGAAGTCAACAATATCTTGCATCCCATGTGATCATCTTTGCAAGGAATTCCTATCTCTTTCAAATCAATTTTGGGCCAGAGATCATCTAAAATCACAAAGATCTTCTGTTGTTTCTTTATTTCATCCCATAATCGAGCTGCTTTCTCAGATTCAGTCTCTTCATTAGTGTTAGATTATGTATAGCCTAGTTATTGCTTAGTTAGTTTAGTCCCACATTAGTTGTGTATAGCTTTGCCTCTCCTATTGGTTTGTATAAATAGGATAGCTCCCTTGTAAGCAAATCACACTATTCAATACAATTCTCCTCTTTGTATTGTCTCACTTCCTCTCTTAAATTCAACATGGTATCAGAGCCATGTTCTTAGTGGTTCTCGGTATATCAAGAGTTGAGTATGCTCTGTGATTGCAACCATTAGTGGATCCTTCACATCAGAAAAACTTCTTGTATATCCTTTTCTTACCTGTCCGGTCATCACTATAGTTGAAGTCTCATTCTCTATCGATGTTATTTCAGCCGCTGCTCCATCGACGTCACTATAATCGGAGTCTCATTCTCCATCGACGTCTTCTCAGCCACCACTCCATCAACCATTGACCGTTGACCGACGACCAGATTTGACCAGGTGTTTTTTTCTCAGTTTTCTCTCCCGAATTCAAAATTTTGTGGTCTGTTTATGCTTTTGGCATTTGTAGATGGCAGAAAAAGATATTTTTCATCATGTTTAGTCTGTATTAAATGGTACAAACTATATTGTTTGGTCTCAATCTATGCGAAGTTTCCTCAAAAATCGTAAGCTTTGGTCTTATATGGTTGGTACTATCGAAAAGTCAATTAAAGGGGCTACTAAAACTGATGATACTCTTCTCACTCATCTTATTGATTGGGAAAGTAATCATCATCAAATTCTCACATGGTTCCATAACACTACTATTCCATCTATTTCTGCCCTATTTGGTAGCTTTGATGAAGCTAAGAGTGCTCGGGATATGCTTGCTTCTCGCAATTCTACTGTTGATAGTGCTCGAGAATATCAGCTTCTGTTTGAGCTCTTTCGTCTGAAACAAGAACTGTGACAGAGTATTAATGATTTTCTTGCTCGCATGCAATTCTTATGGAACCAAATTAATCTCTCTGATCCTATTTGGAAAGATCCTACAGATGCCAAAATGTATGCTGAATGAAGGGATCAACATAGTCTTCACCATTTTCTTATGGCATTACGTGATGATTTTGAGCCTATTCATGTGCAACTTTTACATCGCTCTCCTCTTCCTACTTTGGACAATGCCATCTTCGAACTTATTTGTACAGAAAGTAGATCACAGACCATGCACTCTCAACATAGTCCTTCAGTGTTGGCTGCTCTATTATCTAGTTCTTTATCATTTCAGCTAGAGCACTCTGACAGGTTCGGTTCTCCACGACCTCCTCCTAAGCCTCGCGACAACAATTTATGTCGTTATTGTAAACTTTGAGGGCACATTATTGATAAATGTTGGCGAAAGGAAAGTTTCAATGCTCCCACTGCAACAGTTACTCATCTTGAGAGCACTCTCTCTATAGTTGTTCCATATCCATTTGCAGCTACAGCTTCATCTTCAGTTACACCCCCTGACGGGTCATCAGGATCTACTGTCACCTTATCTGCAGCTGACTTCGAGGCAATAATTAATCAGGTCATCTAGTCTCATTCTGGTAATGCATATTTCTCTGCCCTATCAGTCTTGCCAGGTAATTCTGCCCCTTGACTTTTTTATTCTGCTTGTTTCAACCATATAACACCTTTCTCAGCTTCATTTACCACATCTACACCTTCACCTCATTCCTCATTCATTTGCACAGCTGATGGCTCCACTATGACTGTTAAAACTATAGGCACCATCAATAGTCGTTCTCTTTCTATTCCTGAAGTTTTTCATGTGCCAGAATTATCCTATAATCTTCTTTCCATTGGGCAAATATGTGAACTTGGATATAGACTTGTCTTTGACTTTTCTGGTGTGAATGTGCAGGATCCTCGTACTGATCAGACCCTTGGGACCGGGCGTAGAATTGGGCGCATGTTTGAACTCTCATCCTTACACCTTCCCGCCTCCAATGCCTCTGATGCTTCCTTCTTGTTACCACCATCCCTTGCACTATAGCATTCGCATCTTAGTCATGCATTTGCATCTCAGGTACAACTTTTAGCCCCAAAGGGTTTGTTAGGGTCAGTGTCTAAAAGTTCTTTTGATTATATTTCGTGTCAACTTGGAAAATAATCGACTTTGCCTTTTAATAATAGTGAGTCTCATTCTACTGCTTCGTTTGATTTAATTCATTATAATATTTGGGGACCTTCTCTTGTTGCTAGTATGAGTGGTTCATGCTATTTTGTAATTTTTGTTGATGATTTCTCTCGTTATACTTGGGTATTCTTAATGAAATCTTGTTCTGAACTATTGGATATTTATCGTACTTTTGCAAAAATGGTTGAAACCCAATTTTCAAAACCCATAAAAGCTTCTCGTTCTGATAATGCTTTAGAATATACTCAACATGCTTTTCAAGCCATCCTAAAAAATTATGGCACTGTTCCTCACTTGTCATGTCCTAGCACTTCACAACAAAATGGTCGAGCTGAATGTAAACTTAGGCACATTTTAGACATTGTTCTCACCCTCCTCATTTCCACATCTGTTCCTACCCATTTTGGGGTGAATCCATTCTTACAGTTGTCTACATGATCAATAGGCTACCTACCCCTATCCTTGATAATTGCACTCCTTATGAGCGGTTGTTTGGCTCTGCTCCCTTATATCACCATCTTCGTGTTTTTGGTTCTGCTTGTTTTGTTTTACTCCAACCCCACCAAACTCGAGCCTCGTTCTCGAATGTGTTGCTTTCTTGGATATGGAATGGAACAAAAAGGCTATCGGTGTTATGATCCTGTGTCTCATCGTCTTCACATCTCCCGTCATGTAGTTTTCTATGAGCATAGACTATTTCATGATATTAACAAATTTAGCATGCCGTCTTTTCCTCCTTTTACAACACTTATGGAGACTCATATTTCTCTTATTCACACTAGTGATGTCTTACCCGAGTCTCCCTTACCTAATACTCTTGATTCCACTCCACCTGATACTCTTGACGTCGCTTGGCCTGAGCCCCTAGGGTTTGTTATATATGAGGATCATGTTCACACCTCCCCTCTAAACCTTCGCTGATCCACTAGAATAAGATCTCTTCCATCCCATCTCCAGGATTTTCATTGCTTTCATGCTTTAGCTACTTTACATGAGCCCCACTCCTATCATGAGGCTTCCACTAACCCTTTTTGACGAATTGCGATGAAAGAGGAACTTGATGCTTTACATAAGAATAATACATGGGATTTGGTTGACTTGCCTTTTGGAAAGTCTATGGTTGGCAGTAAGTGGGTTTACAAAATTAAGACTTGTTCATATTGTACTGTTGACAAGTACAAGTCTTGACTTATTGCCAGGCTTTTACTTAGGAGTATGGTGTGGACTATGAGGAGACATTTGCTCCAGTTGCTCGTCTATCTTCTGTGTGTGCTTTGCTGGCTGTTGTAGCCTCTCGCCATTAGTCACTTTTTCAAATGGATGTTAAAAATGCATTCCTTAATGGTGATCTTAGTGAAGAAGTCTATATATAGCCACCTCTTGGACTATCTAATCAAACAAACAAGGTATGTCGTCTTCGCTGAGCTCTATACGGACTTAAGCAGGCTCCTCGAGCATGGTTTGCTAAGTTTACCAACATTGTTTCTAGCCTTGGATATTCCATCAGCTCCTATGATTCAGCCTTGTTTGTTTGCCGCATAGACAAGGGCATCATACTTCTTCTGTTATATGTTGATGACATTATTATCACCGGTGATGATCCCATTGGTATTCAGGAACTTAAACAGTTTCTCAGTCAACACTTTGAGATGAAAAATATTGGTCCTCTCAGTTATTTTCTTGGTCTTGAGATTTCATCTTCTTCTGATGATTATTATTTAACACAAGCCAAATATTTCTCTAATATGCTTTCTCGGGCAAATCTCACAGAAAGTAAGGTTGTTGACACACCAACTGAGCTTAATGCTCGTCTTACACCTCATGATGGAGAAATTCTTCGTGATTTTACTTTGTATCGACATTTGGTTGGCAATCTTGTCTACCTTACTGTTACTCGACCTGATATCTCGTATGTTATCCATGAGGTGAGTCAGTTTATGGTTGCTCCTCACTCTACTCATTTTGCTGTTATTCTTCGCATCCTTCGTTACCTAAAGGGGACATTGTTTCATGGGCTCTTATTCTCCTCTCGGTCTCCTCTTCAGTTGTGTGCTTATACCGATGCAGATTGGGCAGGTGATCCTACAGATCGTGGTTCTACTACTGGTTATTGTTTCCTATTAGTACCTCTCTTATCTCTTAGCGTAGTAAGAAATAAACTGTTGTTGCTCGATCTAGTACTGAGAC